>CM052539.1:74202549-74239081 GCA_028533065.1 Trachops cirrhosus
GACTCTCTGAGCTTCCTGGACTTCCTGGAAGTCTATTTCCTTTGCCATATTGGGGAAGTTCTCCTTTATTATTTGTTCAAATAAGTTTTCCACTTGTTGCTCTTCCTCTTCTCTTTCTGGTACCCCTAGAATTCGGATGTTGGAACGTTTAAAGATGTCCTGGAGGTTCCTAAGCCTCTCCTCATTTTTTTGAACTCTTATTTCTTCATTCTTTTCTGATTGGATGTTTCTTTCTTCCTTCTGGTCCACACTGTTGATTTGAGTCCCAGTTTCCTTCCCATCACTATTGGTTCCCTGTGCCTTTTTCTTCATTTCACTTAGTGTAGCCTTCATTTTCTCATCTAATTTGCGACCAAAATCAACCAATTCTGTGAGCATCCTGATCACCAGTGCTTTGAATTGTGCATCTGATAGGTTGGCTGTCTCTTGGTTGCTTTAAAAGTATTGGCTCCGGGGCTTTGATTTGTTCTTCTGTTTGAGCCATTTTTTTTTTGGGGGGGGGTCTGGTTGCACCTGTTACGTAGTGAGGGGCAGAGCCTTAGGTGTTCACCAGGGTGGGGCAACCCAGTAGCTGGGTTGTGATGCTGTAAGTGGGGGCGGGGTCAGAGAGGGAACAGTGGTGCTTGCTCCACTCTCTGTCAGATTTCATTCCCCTCTGCCACTTCCCACAAGCAAATTGGGCCCTTCTGGTGCTGCTTCCCAGGTGGGTGGGCTTGTGTACATTCTAGGACCCTGTGGGTCTCTCCAATGAACTCTCCTGTGAGGCTGGGAGTCTGTCCTGGCACTTCAACCCCCACAGGTGTTTTCAATCAGTGCTTTTAGGCTTCATTTCCCAGCGCTGGGACCCTGGGTTGCACGGTCTGTCTCGCTGCCCATTTTCACCTGGTTTATCTGCGCACGAATGTGTGACTGTGGACAGCCAGCTGCCTTGCGCGCCCCACTGCGTCTGCTCGTTGCTTCCCCGCGCCTGCGCCCGGGGTCTGCCACTTTGGTCTGATAGCCCCCGCCTGCGCCCTGTGCACCTGGGTCTGCCAGCCACCGCTTTTTCCTGCCACGACCCCTCTCCGCCAGCCTCCGACTCCACCCCTCTTACTGGTCTGGATGAATGGTTGTCGGGACTCCTGTACAGTTCAATTTTCTGTCTGTTCTGATTGTTTTTCTGTTTCTAAATTTTTGTTGTCCTTAATTTTGGTTGTGCGAGGTGGCACAGTATATCCACTTACGCCTCCATCTTGGCCGGAAGTCTCCTTATGATTAGTAAATTTTTTATGTCTAACACTTTTTGCCTTGTGTATTTTGAAACTCTGTTATTAGGTCATATTTTTAATTCTTTTATTTTCCATTTGAGAAAAGTTAAATCTTTTAGCACCCTTTAAAAAATAAAGAAAAATTTCTATTTTGTTTGGGTGATTATAAATGTATATAGGCTCAAATTACTAATACAACAAAAGTAAAAATATTACTTTTTAAAAATATTACTTTTAAAAGTACTCTTCTAATCTTCCCACCAAAGATAACCAAAGTTTGACACAGCATACTTTGTGT
The DNA here is from genome assembly GCA_028533065.1 of Trachops cirrhosus. Taxonomy (NCBI): domain Eukaryota; kingdom Metazoa; phylum Chordata; class Mammalia; order Chiroptera; family Phyllostomidae; genus Trachops; species Trachops cirrhosus. The sequence continues at coordinate 74,204,095 of CM052539.1, forward strand.
TTTAAAAATGCTTATATAAATATACATATGAATTTTTCTATTTTTACATAAACAGAATTATATTCACATTTTTTTCAACCAACTTTTTCAAGTTTACCAACTTATGGAGAACTATCATGTCACTAAGTGTAACTTTATTTTATCTTTAAAAAATTATTACATTTATTACATTCATAAAATTGAATACAAATATATGAATGTAATAAAATAACTTATATGATCAACTTCCTATTGAGGAACATTATTAGCTAGTTTATAATTTTTCCCTATGATCAGCAATACTATAATAAAAACCATCAGTTTATGTCTGCTTAATTGTTTCCTTTGGATAAATTCCTGGAAGTGGATGGCTGGGTCAGTGACCTCATATTTTATATCTAATTCTTATTGCACGTTTGCCTGCTTTCCGACTTGCCACCTTCGTTTCACTGGGCATTGTTGCTCTTTTTATTCTTTGTCAATCGACAGGGAAACACCCATTTTAGAAGTTGGGTTTTCTCCACATCAGAAGATCATACAATGCCAGGTCCGAGTTGCTTGTGGCAAAAATATTGAAGATGTATAAAGTAGGGAGAAGAGCAGGACACAGTGAATTTTCTACCTCTAACTCTCACTTCTCCTTAGTCTTATGAAATGAAAGTAGAAGCAATTAATGCAGGGGAGAAAAATCCCATGTTGCTGGAGATATGTGGGCTATATAAATCTGGTCTAGAGTATTTTAACCTCTGATCTCTGTTCTCCTCGATCAGTTCCTATCAAGAATATGAGAACACTTGATTTTGTGCCCTAACTTAAGAAGACACATAACAGAGGACAATATTCCAGTACAGGAATATGCAGTGCTGGGTGATAGTGGGAGATGGAGTGGGTATTTATTGAGGGCCTGCTTTCTCTGTTCCAGGTGCTTTGTATATAGGGGTGGGCAAAAGGGGGTTCACAGTTGTATGTGAAACAGTTTATTCTTGCATTATTATTTATCAGTTATTGTATTATTTTCCATAGGAACAACTGTGAATCTACTTTTGCTCTCCTGTATATTGTCTCATTTAATCCTCCCACAACAAACGTGAGTTAGAAAGTAGTGTTATCAGAATCATTCTGTATTTTCAGAGGGAAGCCTGAGCTCTCGAAGGGCAAGCATGCTTGGGTAGAATCTGGATTTGGTGTCCATCTGCATTAAGGATCAGGCTCTTCCATCTCTACACATCGCCTTAGGGAGTGGGCAACTGGGGGTGGGGTAGGGAGGAGCGGGAGGAGGAGGAGGGTGGGGCAGATCAGAGTCTCTTGGGAACAAATGCCTCTGTGAGCCTCAGGGAATCTGTTGGCTGTGTCTCCCTGTTCATAGATCAAGTCTAGGAATTGTCCTAAACTGCCCCTTGCTTTTGGCAACAGTAGGGCCTATGTTTGTTTCCAGAAATCACAGTAGTGATCACAATGAGGCTGTGTTCATATGTAATGGGGCTTGACAGAAATTAATTTTTAATAAGAGGTTCCATTCAGTCAGACAACTGCCCTTGTGGGACCTGGGTCAGGATTGCCCAGGGCTGGGCATGGGCACAGTGTGTGCTCTTGGCTGTGGCCTGTGGAGTGTGTGTCGGGCGGGGGGTGTGGGAGGGAAGGATTGGGGGATAGGGTGCTGACCTCTTAGTCAAAGCTTAAGTCAGGACCAGGCATTGGTCAGCCAGAAGCTGGAGGAGGCAGCTGGGCCATTTATTTGATTACTGAGAAGATTATGAGTGGTCCCCCCCACCCCCACTGAAAACCCCTTCTGGTTGCTCATACTTAACTACCCTTTCAAGAATTCAAGGTCTGGCTGATGTTTAGGCTATGTGCCCTTTACTGTGGTCTCGTTAAGTACCACTTATTCTGTGTTATCTAATTCTCACACTGAACTTGCAAGGTAGAGCCCATTTTATAGAAGAGGAAAATCAAGGCTCAGAGATGCTAAATAACTAAGATTACGCATTCCACTAGAAAGTTGGGAGCTAGGAGTCCATAGTCTCTCTGCTGAATCATTTTGCATTCCTTCCCGTCAGACCAAATCTGTATCCTCACCATTTCTTTGAGGACCAGGTATTGGAGTATTGGAGGTCCTACTGTTCAAACTCTATCATATTCGCTCCATGTTGCTCATTGGAACTACTTAAACAACCACTTCTATTTGTGAACCACCACTAATTTTTTCCGTGTTGCTCAAACTCCACATCAATCACTTCTCTTGCTTTTTACCAACACCAAAATGGTGGTGTTCACAGCAATCTTTGAAGACTTGGGGACGCTTGTGTTTTCTCTTAGAGGCTGCTTCCCTTTACTCAGGAAATGCACATTTTATTTTTTTGAACTGCGAAAAGGCAGAATCTCAAGGCTCATTTTTCTCAGTGTGGGTGGCAATGCCATTTTCAGCACTGCAAACTTATCCTTCAGCAGCCCCCAAAAGCTTTATCAGGAGACGTGGTGACTTCTCTCCTAAATTACACAGGTTGACTTAAAAATAGAGTGCAGGGTTTCCCTCATTAGCAGTGCTGTCAGGCTGCCCACTTCTGACAGCCACTCCTACTTCCCTTCTTTGGTAGATGTCAAAGCATTTTTATTTTTATTTTAAACATGTTCTGCATAAGAAATCTGGAGCCCTGAAATTACCAAGAAGATTTATTTAAAGCATCTAAGGGTGCTTAAAAAATGCTTCAGTGTCCTGATTAAAAGTCACGCACAATTTGATTTTCTATGCCTCACCATCTTTGCAGGAGCATCGTTAGCATGAAAATGAGTTTTAAAAATATGTTCTCTTGGAGGCGAGCACCTGACCCTGAAGAGTTCTACACTGTGTTGAAGCTGACTAAATTGGGAGACGTGAAGTGACTTTGGTTCTGAGTATATAGCTCAGCTTGCATAGTGAGGGGAGCAAAAGAAAATGAAACATTTAATAAATAAATATAAGTTAAAACAAATTAACAAAACAAAAATAAATTCTGGAAGTAAAAATAAATTAAAAGGAAAAACCTACCCCACGTGGTAATGCTGGGAAAGAGAAGAGCCCAACAACTTGGATAAATAAATATTCTCTAGTTAAGTCTTTTCCAAAATTATAGGATTTGTTGAAGCAGCTTGTCCTTTGTGTGGGGAATGTAAAAATCTCCATTTTTTTCTGTAACCTTTCGCCTCTCCATTCCTCTCCTCTTATCTGCACTGTCTGTTCCTCCCTTATATGGCTGTTCTCGGAAGTCCAGGAATTTGAATGTTATGTGAAAGGCTAATCCTAATTGGGCTCAGTGACATTCATGTCAAATAGGAGATGTATGGGGGTCGCCCTGTGAAAGATCAACAAGGACCTAGCATCTGCTGCTTTGCATCGCTTCTTTCATTCCAGGCTCTCAAAATACCAGTGGTAGCTAAATGGCCCAGCAGCCCTGTTATCCCCTCTACCAGGCCCCTCTGTCTTCCCCCTGTTTTCTTAACTAGCAGGGCAGATACAATTCCCTAGCATTTCTTTAACATTTCATCTTGTTTATGTTTATCATCTCATTTGTTAGAGGCAAAAACCTGTGAGATAAGGAGGGCAGGTATTATTAAATCGTGTTCATTTTGTAGCTAAGAGACTCGAAGCTTTAATGGGCTCTAGTTATTTCTTATGGTTGCCCAGCTCATTGAAGGCAGAGCCCATTTCCCCTCTCCGAGCCCCAGGCTCCTCGGCGCCTTCGTTGGGTGGCTTTCCCTAAAGGGAATGCTTCCTGACTTTGGATGTCAGACACCATTTGTGGATTCAACTTAGAGATTACTTTGTAATATAAAAGCTCATCCGGCTTTATGCCTCCATATTAAATAAGCTTTTCTTATCTCTAACTGACTTCAGACTTTAGGAAGTGTATTAGCTTCATTCATTCAACATATTTATATTGTTTAAGTTTGAATACATAGTAGTGAATGAAACTGACGAAAAGTTTCTACCTTCGTGAAGCTTACATTCTGGTGGGGACCAAGATTGTCCAGTGACATTTGATGAGATACCTGAGGATGTGAGAGAGTGGGTGCTCCAGATATCCTGGGAGTAAAGTGTTCTAGAGAAAGTGATGGAGTTACTGGGGAGACTCAAGCCAGGGGCTCCCCTCCTCAGTTCTTGCCTTGCTTACAGGGGAAGAATTCAAGTGAGAGACAACACATATAGTGCAAATGAGGTAGCTAGTTTATTTACGAAATACACTTGAGCAAAAGGCTGTAAGTGGGTACTCAGCTAATCTGAGTACTTCATGTATATTGGAAAATGAAGCTGTAAGTTTGTCTAGACACTTGAACAAAAAGCTGCAAGCAAGCATCCAGTGAATCTGAGTGCCTGACTACTGGACTCCAGGAGGTATATACTTTAGCCAGCTTCTAGGTACCCCTATATCTCCCCCTTTCAGACCTTAAGATCAATATACAGTTACAAAGTCTTTCTTTCTCAGCTAGTAAAGGCTTTCCATCTTAGTCAGTGAAATTTCTACAGAGGCTCCTGTTCCCAGCACAGTGTCTCAAGGACTCCCCTGCTATCATGCCATCTTTGCTTATGATGTTCAGAACCCCTGGCAATCTTATCAGACTGGGCTTAGGACTACTGAATCGACCGGTGAGGTATGTCTCTCTCCTCCCTGCCTTGGTTTACTATCTATCCTGCCTAACAATGGTATGTGCAAAGTCTCTGGGGTGGAAGAATGTCTGTTAGGTGGGAAAATGTAAGTAGTATAAACTTGCTGGAGCTGTGAAAACTGATGAGTGGTGGGAGCTGAGCTCGGACAGACAGGCAGGGAGGTATTGGTGGGATAGAGCCATAGTGAAAATTTTGGTTTTAACTCTGAATGAGATAGGACACACTGGATATGTTTCAATGTGGGATTCTGGTATCAAAAAGACCACTTAGACACATGTTTGCATCCTACTGGGCTATGGCCCAGCCCTGACCTCTTCCAGCCCAGCCTCTGTCCCGCTATATCTCTTTTCATTGTTCACTGGGGGGTGGCTACATAAGTTGCATGACTCCGTACAAAAAGAAAATATGGGGCCTTTTGTTCAAATAGAGGAAAAAAAGATACAGTTAAAGGTACCAAACTATGAAGCTTCTTCCTTCCTTTTGCAGCCTCTTTCGTAATGTTTTAAATTTGCCATTTAATGAAGTTCTAAGTAAAGACACATTGACATTTAAACTTACTGCATTGATTTCACCATTCACCTTTATGATGTGCAGTGCCAAGTTTAAATGCAAATGTGAGAGCATTTTGCTGATATGTGGACTCACCAAAATTGTGCATTTCATGTTTGGTGGTTCATACATACATGTGTATTTTGTCCCTGACAAAATAGTGGAAATGCTGCATAAAACTAACTCAACTGTTTATGTTTCCTAATATGCCACATCTGCCAACATTCTACCTTTTACTCACTGATGAAAAAGAAGGACTGAAAGGAAAAGGAACTACTGTTTTATCTGTGTTTCTATTTCAAAATTTTCCGGGTAAGTGGTTGGCTAATACAGGGAAGTACTAGGAGTAACAAAAGACACGGTAGGATTTCTAGGTTGTTTGGGTTACTTAGACGGCCGCTGCCTTCTGTTTTGCTTTTGGAGCCAGTTCTGGGTAGGGTGGAAAGTGTGGCTCCGAGGTGGGGTCAGCACCTCCACTTATGCAGCCATAGATGTAACTTACCTTGTACTTGCCTTCAGTCTAGCCGAACTCCCCAACTTGGTAGACCCACAGGAATTCAGTGCTCGTGGAGCACTGTGAGTGCTTTATGCGAGTGGAGTGGCAGTGAACAGTAGGCAGGCATAGTGTGTGGCTCTCTTCAGCTCACTCAAATGCCCAAGTGTCCCATTGGATTTCACACAGAAAAAAGTTTTCAAGAATTTTAGGAAGAAGACAGAACACTAAACCAAATGAAGCATAAGATGCAAACCCACGAAGCTGGCCCTGGTTTTACCCCACTCCTTAGCGCAGGAAAGCTTAATGCGCTGAACGGAAGAGAGTAAGTCTACCTCCTGAATGTCTTCCCCATGCCTTGGCCTGGTGACAATTTTCACTGCTCATGAAGAGGGCTTTTAACAAATTCTGGTTGAGAAGATGGTACTTGTTTAGAACAGAGAGAGCTGTGCTAGCAGCACAGAGAAGTATGAGAGAAGTGGACAAAGGAGAGGTAGCTTAACATGAGTGAAAGAGAGAAAGCAGGTAGGGAGTAGATGAGGAAGAGAGAATGACTGATGGTAAAGGCAGCCGCTGGCGAAGCTCTCTGATAACCTTTTGTATGGAGGGATGAAGAGCACCTGCTGGGCTTAGGGAAAGGGGTGCCAGAATGATAACTCTGGTGGTTTTCGTTGAATTGATTTCAGTTTTAGGACTCTTGGTGGGGATAACCTCAAACAAAGGACATTCTAATAAAGCCAGGAAACAATCAGGGCCTAGGGGTAAAGACACAAAGTTAGATATAAATAATTATTAATTTAAAAAGCAACTGAGCATTATTAGTCTCCTATGGGAGGTGAGTGAGCAGCGATGACATTAAGGTGGTCATTGTCCAGGATGTGTATATATTCCCCATTTTCCCCCTGGGGGAAAGACGAATGAATAGAATTATCCCAGGACAGGATAAAATGTCAAGAAAAAACAAGCTTTTTAAATTTGGAGGAAATGAGAAATTTGGACTGCAGTTTCAGGCTAAAGAATAATGTCAGGAATGAGATATTAGAAAGAAGCTATTTGCCTGATGTTTGTTTGTGCTTCATGGAGCAGACTGTGAGAGTGGAGGTGTCCCTTAAAAGCAGCTGAAGCACAAGGAAGTTCTATAGAGGCCGTATGTCTGTGGGACAAGGTGTGAGGAGTCATCTCTTATGGAATAACCCCTGGGGGCCAGTTCTGAGAAGATTTTGTGGACAGGTGCCAGTTGGTGTTGCCCTTAGACCAAGGCAAGAAGTGTCCTTGTCCTGAGTCCCAAGCTCAAAAGGGTCCTCTTCTGGTTTCCTTAGGGTGTACTGGGCGAGGAGTCTGAGAGGCCGAGGGAACAAACCATCTGAAGTCTACATTCTCTTTCAAGACCACGTCTGGTTGCCCAGGCTCCGTGAATTCCCTAGGTCTGATTCTGGTGCTGTGTGGGCATCTGCCCTGACCACAGACAATTGTGTATTTCTAAGCCTGGGAGGCTGCCAAGGGCCAGGTGACAGGCCAGGTTGAACTGTTTGGATGTACAATCCATGTTACCCTCAACTGTGCCTTTGAGGCTGCCTGTGGGGTTGGATAAAGGGGTCGCGGGCATCAGGGGAGGGTCTCCTCATGTCTGCATGTGTCAGTGTGGAACCCTGAATATGAGCCTGGTCTTCCTTGTTATTAAGAAGATAGAGTGGTCAAAGCAGGAGGATAGAATACATTTCATTTACTCATTTATTCACTTGTTTTTATAACTTTTAATTCTTTTTTTCATTTGGTAAGTGGGCATTCACTCATCCTTCTGCTGTGGTCCAGCCTTCCTAGGATTTACTGGCTTAGACAAAGGTGAAGGGTGTTGACATTCCCAGTTCCCCTCATTGTTACCGGTTTTTTGTTATCCTTACCATTGCAGTACAGAGCCTTAAAGATTGAAGAGCAGATTCTTCCTGCCGTATAATGCTCTATTACTTTTCATTTCGTGAATGGATATCATTGTTTTCAGTTGAATAAAAATAGTTTGATGTTTTAGGCATCATTTGTTTTTTTTGATATGTTGTCCATGAGGGGAAAAAATGGAGAGACCAGAATTACTGGTTAAACTGAGTATCCTGTTTCAGGCAGACGGATGGAAGACATCCTTCACCCTGGGAAGTGGGGCTCAGAGTTCCTTCGTGAATCAGGGAAGGAGCCAAAGTTAGTTTGCACAGCCTGCTCTCTTCCTCTCCTTTAAACTCATATCCCAAATCTCTTTTTCTTTTTCAGACTTTAAACTAGAAATTTTTAAAAAGGGAAGTAAAACAGCTTGGGCAGGGAGAGCCATAGATCAGGAATGTTCTGTTGATTTTGGGTGTTCTACTTTTGCTTTGTCCCAGGACATGCAAACAGAGCTGAGGTTCAGGCGACTGTGATGAGGCAACTTTAGGATGTCTTTGTGAATCACGTGACCCGACTCATGTATTTTATGACAGCATGGACAGCATTAACAAACATTATTTAGGTTCTTGTCAACAACATGAAGAGCTATTTCCTGAGCACCTCCTAATGTGCCAGACATATGCTGGACATATGATATGCATCATCTCATAATTAGAGGATTCTAATATGCTTGTTCTCATTTTACAAATGAGGGAAGTGAGGACTGAAGATACCCGCCCAAGATTCTATGGCTAGTCAGGGACTGACCTGGACCTGAAACTGGTTCTTTCTCATAACAAAGTTCATGTTTTTGTTCACAATGCTCTACTGACTGGCTCTCCAACATGAAGTGTGAAGTTGGGTCAATTATTTAATTTCTAGAACAGCAACGTTTAAGTGGGTCGTCTAGTCTGACACTTTCAATTAGTAGTTGTGAAAGCACAGACCCAGATGGGTCAAATGGTTTGAAGTCGAATAGCTGGTTGGTGGCAAAACTGAAATCCAGGAGTCCTAAATTCTGTATCAGCATGGATTGTGCCACATTTTGCTGAAGGACTAGTTAGGACATGTGGTTTGAATAGTGGTAGATGGGGAAAGTGGAAGTGTTTTCTTTTATATTTCAAACTTGCAGCAGAATTCTCAGCCTCTCTAATTTTCCTGCTTTTTCTTTGTCTTGGAATCTGTTCTATGAATTCTGAGAGCTTTCATAAGGAAATGCATTGCTTATAGTTCGGCCTTAATATGTCATATGAATGATAAAGGCACAGTGGTTTCTCCTACAGTGTTTCTTAAATGTGCATTTTGTTCCTGTGGTCGTTTCATTAAATTCTTTCCTAATCTTCAATGGTGAGTTGGTGTAGAAGGATGGAAGACGCATGCTCAAGTTTTCAAGTACCCAATTTACACTCGACTTTCATGTAGGAACAACCCTTTGTTGTTCCTGCTTAATAGAAGTTGTGAGGAAAAGTCACATGGTGTCTTTAATTTAAAATTCTTCACAATAAAAAAATAAGATGTGCTTTGAAAAGGAAACAAATAATTTTGGAACTTTTAGCTATCGTATGGATTCAGAAGTTGTTTTAGTTAACTTTTACAGTACAGCCAAAGTTCCCAAAATGTAGTCGCACATGGCAAGCATTTATTTTCTCACAATTGTTGGCATTAGCAATTTGTGCAGCACTCAGCTGGGACTGCTCACCTCAGCTGCCACTGTGGCCAGAGTTGCAAAGATGGAGTGACAATTCCTTCCATCCAACACAAGTGTCCCTTTACAATGTGACTTTGCCCCTTGTTACTGAATGTTACCGTGTGACTTATTTTGCTCGTGGATGTTACCAAACACCACACAGCAGAAATTTGAAAACTCCTTTCGAATTGGGGCTTGCTCTCTTGCTGTGAGAACCAGGACAACACCTGTTGAAGAAGCCTAAACTAACTTCCCCGTGAAAGAGAAGCCAAGGGGAGACAGGCCGGTCATCTCAGCTGTTCTGGCTGAGGCCTCAGACAGGTGGGTGAGGCCTCTTAGGCCTTTCAGTTTGTATCAGGCTGACCCAGACCAGAAGAACAGAGAAATAGTAAGTGTTTGGTCCTATAAGTTGCTTAATATTCACTGTTATGTTTGTTTAAAATATCACATTTACTACCCAGATTGAAAGTCGTGTTATACTACAGTGTTTTTAAAATATGTTTTGTTTTTTTTTGCATGCACGGTTTGAATGACTAGCTAGAAATCTAAGGCAATTTTAATAAAATCTTGTTCCAGAAAGTGGTGTTATTCATACCACTGCCTAAAATAAAGTTTCTGAAACCATCACTGTAAGACAAAAAGTCCTCGTTTGAAATTTATTGATGAAAGGGAAGTCAAGAGTGACACACAGGCCCTGGCCATTGTGGCTGAGTTGGTTGGAGTGCTGTCTGATAAACCAAAAGGCTGCAGGTTGGATTCCTGGTCAGGCACATACCTCGGTTGTGGGTTCAGTCTCCGGTCGGCGCGTTCCACTTGGGGCACGTAAGGGAGGCAGCTGATTGATGTTTCTCTCGCTCTCTCCTTTGCTCTCTCTCTATCCCTCTCTCTCCCTTCCTTTCTCTCTGTAATCAATAAATATATCCTTGGGTGAGGATGGAAGAAAAAAGAGTGATACATGGATACCATGACTGTATAGAACAGCTCTACGCAAGCACTTTTCCCTCTCTCACAGCAAAGAAGATCAAAAGCTAAAAATACTTCCAAATAGCACCTCCAACACATTTCTACATGGATAAAGGTCAAGTTTGTAAACTAGATTAATGGTGCCCATGAGCGAAAGTATTAAAAATAAAGGTGCGATCTGGTGAATCTTTTCACATTTTCCTCTTGGGATACAGTTTTTCCTCAAAAAAAAAAAAAAAAACAAAAACTGGGAAAATCCACTCACACCCTTTGAATTCCTGGGTCCATAGATGTTTTATAATATTAGGTCTAATCACATAAATGTCTGGAGAAAAATGTTCCATTTTACTTCTTTTAAAGTATATTTTATCGATTATGCTATTACAGTTGTTCCATTCTTTCCCCTCTGCCCACTCTTCCTTGTACCCCACTTCCCTTCAGTAATCCCTCCACTTTAGTTCATGTCCATGGGTTATGCATATAAGTTCTTTGGCTTCTCCATTTCCTATACTTGTCTTAACACCCCCCTGTCCATTTTGTGCCTACCAATTATGCTTCTTAATCCTTGTACCTTTCCTTCTTTCTTGCCCCCCTCACTGATAACCCTCCATGTGATCTCCATTTCCGTGATTCTGTTCCTGTTCTAGTTGTTTGCTTAGTTTGTTTTTGTTTCTGTTTTTGTTTTTTTAGGCTCAGTTGTTGATAATTGTGAGTTTGTTGTCATTTTACTGTTCGTATTTTTTATATACTTCCTTCCCTTCACTGTTGGTTCCCTGCGGATTTTCTTTTTCTTAGATAAGTCTCTTTAACATTTCCTATAATAGGAGCTTGGTGATGATGAACCCCTTTAGTGTTCCTTGTCTGGGAAGCTCTTTATCTGCCCTTCCATTCTAAATGACAGCTTTCTTGGATAGAGTAATCTAGGTGGTAGGTCCTGGCTTTTCATCACTTTGAATACTTGTTGCCAGTCCCTTCTTGCCTGCAAAGTTTCTTTTGAGAAATCAGCTGTCAGTCTTATGGGAAGTCCTTTTCAGGTAACTCCCTTCTCTTGCTGCTTTTAAGATTCTCTGTTTATCTTTAACCTTTGGCATTTTAATTATGATGTGTCTTGGGGTGGTCCTCTTTGGGTCTAGTTTGTTTGAGACTCTTTGTGCTTCCTGTACTTGTATGTCTGTTTGTTTTGCCAAATTAGGTAAGTTTTCTTTCATTCTTTTTTCAAATAAGTTTTTAATTTCTTGCTCTTCCTCTTCTCCTTCTGGCATCCCTATGATTTGGATGTTGGCCTGTTTAGAGATGTCCCAGAGTCTTCTTACTCTCTCCTTGTTTTTTTTTTTTAAATTCTTGTTTCTTCAGTCTGTACAGGTTGACTGTTTATTTCTTCCTTATGTTCCAAATCATTCATTTGAACCCTGGCTTCCCTCCCTTCTTTGTTGGTTCCCTATGGATTTCCTTTATTTCACTTAGTGTAGCCTTCATTTCTTCCCATATGCATGTGCTGTGCTCAACAAATTCTCTGAGCATCCACATCACCAGTGTTTTGAACTCTGCATCTGATAGGTTGGCTATCTCCATTTCACTTAGTTCTTTTTCTGGAGTTTTGATCTATTCTTTTATTTGGGTCATATTTCTTTGTCACCTTAATTTGGCTGCATCCCTGTGTTTGTTTCTGTGTATTAGGTATAGCTGCTTTGACTCCATGTCTTGGCACATCTATTACATTGTAAGGAGTGGAGCCTTGGGTATTTGCCAGGGTAGGGCAACCCGATTTGCTTTTCTGTGGTGCTATATGAAGAGGAGGGGTGGGAGAGGGATCAGTGCTGCTTGCTCAGCTCTCCCTGTTTCCAGTCACTTGCCCCACTTCCTGTATGTGACTGGTGCCCTTCTAGCTGCTGCCCTGGAACTGAATCCTAGAGTGGGTAGGTTTGTGTACATTCTAGGACTGTGTGGGTCCTTTAAATGGACTATCCTGAGAGACCAGCTTTTTTTTTTCACTGTCCCAACCCCCACTGATTTTTATAGCCAGAAGTTATGAGGCTTGATTTCCTGGTGCTGGAAGCCAAGGCTGTGTGGTTTGGCCTTGGGCTGGGACTGCTTTGTTCCCCAGGTGTCCCTCCTGGTTTTTATCTGCCACATGTGAATGAAGGACTGCCCATTCCTCCAGCCACTGGTGCCTCGCCACCGTCATACCACATCCTCTCTACCTCAGTTCCCCATCTCTGCCCCTCCTACCCAATTGGATGAATATTTCTTCTTTAAATCCTTGGTTGTTGGACTTCCATACAGTTTAATTTCCTGGCAGTCCTGGTTGATTTTGTTTTGAAGTTAATTGTGATCCTTCTTATGGTTGTGCAAAGAGGTAAAGCATGTCTACCTATGCCTCCATCTTGGCTGGAAGTCTCCCCTTTTAATTTTAACAGATGTTGCTGATGCATACAACTCTGAAAAGAAATACTCTCTGATATTATGCTGTTGACCATGGATGGAGATCAAGCCAGAAAGTGCTTATTTTTCTCAGGTTTTCCTAGTTTCTCACTGTTGCTCCCTCGTCCACTGGGACCAAGCAGTTTCTGGTGACTCAGGATCAAAAACAGCACCACGCAGAGCAGGTCTGAGCAAGCCACGCATGGCTTTGGACTGGGGCAGCTCCCCAGACATGGGAGGGCTGGGCTTGTGGGACAGGGACCATAAGGATTAGAATGTTCTCAGAGACAGTCCTGCAACTGATGGGTCAGGAGGCTCGTGGGACTTGAAAATCTAAGGACATTCAGTTTTGAAGTGGTTTGTTTTACAGCAAAAACTAACTGATATAGAAATAGAGCAACCTTGGAAGACTGAGACAGCATAACTTAGAAAAATAATACTAATTACAATTGAGGTAATTATGAAAAACAAAGCCTACCACATGAGAATAGCATAAAATTACGCTTATTATTTTGAATTCAGATATAATGCATATACACAATTGTGTTAGTTTTAAGTGTACAAAATAACGACTTGATATATTGCCAAATGATTACCAGAATAAATTTAGTTAACATTCATAACCAGACATAGTTACAATTGTTGTTTTCTAATTGTAAGAACTTTTAAGATCTACTCTTTTAACAACTTTCAAATATACAATACAGTTAACAATACAATACAGTATTGTTAACTACAGTCACCATCTGCACATTACATCCCTAAGACTTATTTATCTTATAACTGGAAGTACGCACCTTTTGACCACCTCACCTATTTCACCACCTCCCACCTCTACTAAATACCAGAGGTTATTAACAATTACTATTATTAGAACTAACAATAGTGATAATGATCCCAACAACTGAAACGTCCCTTATTTTCTATAGCTAAAGTCATAGACCTTCCATAGAATGATCTCACTTAAACATGAATACCCTGTTAAAGAATGGTTGCCCTATACTTCCATTTGTGATACTGACATTCATTCTATGCTACCTAGGAATAATTTGAGGGGACAGTGTTACTAGGAATACTAAAAATGTATGATATCTATAGGAATTGAAGATTTGAAGGATTGACTGACTTTTCATACACGAAGTGACACAATTTAGTTAAGTTGCTTTCCTCTGGATATCTCAAGTGTTTGAAGGTAAAGGGGATTTTTATCCAAAGTAGGGGCAAAGGAAGGGAGCACTTTGAATGGAAGATCAGAATTTAGTGAATGCAACTAAGAGGTGTAAATCCGCATAAAGGTGGCAGGTTCGTGCGGGACTGCTAGGAGTGTGAGGGTGCCAGGCTCCTCTGGGCTGATCTTGACTTTAGGGATTGAGAAAACTTCATTTTCCTCTTCTTACCTATGCTTCAAAACCCATCAAGTTGGAGTTCTTAGCATAGGTTAGGTATATTATGACATACGGTAGTATTTTCCCAAATATATTCTTTGTGATATTAGTTCCTCAAGGTGCTCAGCATGAAAGAGAAAAGCAGTCAAGTAAGTTTGACAAATGTTGTATATGAAATCCCACTTTTTGTCACAATGTACATTAGGACAGTATATTGAGGACTCTAAGAAATACTGTAGTAAAAATATTATTCCCTGTTTTAAAAATCCAGTGGTTGTCAATCTTATTTAAAGATAGAAATTCCCTCATAAAATGTTTTAACATCCCACATAACTGACATTCACTTGAGAAATACTGAGTTAATTGCCTCAGTTAACCAGGTGTTATGTATATGTATACACATGTATATGCTAGGCACCTTGTGAAGATACAGTGATGTGTTAGATACAGTATTGGTCTCAGAAAGTTAATAGGTACAACAGAGAACATAAAACTGGTACACACAAATATGTAAAGTCGGATGCCTTCACTGGAGGTAACAAAACCCAGTTCAATGTGGCTTTCATGATAAGACGGAATGATTGGCTTATGTGATTGGAAAGTTCAGAGGCTGGTCAGGCTTAAGGAGCTTGTTCTATCAGGATCCTGGCTCCGTTTTTCTATTTCTCCATGAATCTTTAGTTCTGCCCTCCTCTGGGTGTCAACTTCATGTTGGCTTCCCTCATGAGAACAAAATATCTGCCCACAGCAATGTGAACCATATAATCCTTAACTTTCAAATCAGGGAGAGAATATTCCCTTCCACAACCATTGGTCAAAAGTCCTAAATATTTGTGCTGATTCAGTCTTCTCTGAATCAGTCCATGTGGGCAGGGAAATGCCACATACCTATTGGTTTAGGTCTGGATTACCTGCACAAGGTCTAGGTCAAGAGATGGGGTTACTCCCAGTGGCAGAGACCACCCTCTAGAAAACGGGGTGGACTCCAACTCACCACCACAGGTTGGAAGGGTAGAACAGATGTTGTAGGAAATAACCACAATGTCCTCACACAAGGGCTGTGATGAGTACTTGAGTTCTGGGAATCTAGTTATCAGTTCCATCTGTTGAGAATCTTGGTAGAGGAGCATTTGAGTTGGTAGTCAAGGATGTGAGCTGGCTTGGGACGTGAGGGAGAGGTGGGGTGAAGGGCATTTCAAGAGGAGCAGCTGTATGAGTCAAGTCCGAGGGGCAGAGATGCAGGAGTAGGAGTGAAGAGCTGTTAGGCAGACACTTTGGATAAAATAGGCACAATGTTTCCATGGAAAAATGCATGCTGTGTTCCAAACATTTTAAAAATGCGGTTCGAGATATACAACCCATTAGTAAACTGGGAGAGAACTCCCTGTTCTCTCGGTGGTATGGTAGTTCTGCTGTCATTGATGCTGTGTTTTTGTTCCAAGAAGTGTGTAGTTGACACATCCATGCAAAATCATTATAGAAAAACTACAGATGTGTTTAAAAAGGTGTCAGGCTAGTGCAGAATTGACCACTGACACATTTTATAGCAAAATATTTGTTCAAGGAATAAAAAGAATTTCTTTCTTCTCTCTAAGGGCCCTTTGCTTATTGCGTATTATTATACATAATTTAGATTAGAGATAAAGTTTGAAAAGTCTGATTTTGAAAGGAATGTTTTGAATTTTTCAGCATTATTTTATTTTGTGTAACTAAAAAGACCACCATGTTATTAATTTAATACAAATCACCTAGACAAAATTTAGAAGCTGACAATAGACTGAAGTTCATCAACAGTGTGAATTTAGTAAAAAGAAGAGGTGCCTCCTGTTATGTGTAGAGAAACCCAATGTGCAGTTACCAAGAGGAAGACAGACCACTGGACGCTGTCATATATTTTGAGCCTTTTAAAATGTGTCCCTGACTTTGTTTTTTCATTTTTCATTCATTTTCATATACATATTTCTACTTTTCCTTAAAAATCTAGCTTAGCATTGCACATAACTTCCTGAGCCACCACAGTAGGGCCCTTTTAAGAGACTCAAGTCAGCCCTGATCATTCTCTTTGATGCACAGTTTGATTTTTCCTAAATAGCTCCAAGCTTTGCTAGCGGTCATTCTGCTTCCCGGCTGGTCCATTCAAAATACGTAATTACCTCCAGTTCGAAAGGAGAGGATTAACAGACCTTACCCTAATGGCTTGTTTCTGCAGAGTTGTTAAAAAAGATTTGGGCTCCAGAAACAGAGGGTGTAGCCAGACAGAAGGCAGCCTGGAGTTCAAAAGTCTTATAATCTTTGGCTCCACAGGCCTATAAAATTGAAGTGTTGACTGAATGCAAACAGCCTGCAGTCTGAGAGGCCCAGGCCCAAGAAAGGACGAGAGGCCCATGGGTCATTTGAAAAGTCGAGGGTTTTGAAATGATTCAGGACTGACCTGTTAATGGATGGCCCCAGTTGATTTCCCCTTCCCCTTGAATGCCAGCTCTGGAGCTGTCTGCCTCACAACAAAGCTTTTCTTAGCTCCGGTGTTCCTGGAATTTAAGAATAAATGAGGCTCCCTACAAAGGCCTGGCACAAGAGGAGTAAATTGGAAATATTAAGGGATGATGGTACAGTAATAATGTACTCCTGCTTCCTGGTGCCACTCTTGAGAGGTCATGGTTATAGGCTTGTAATTTGTGAGCAAGAAAATTAAGTCTAATATTAAAATGTTATTGCAGGAAAGTAGAAGCAGGGGAGTCTTTTGGGAAAGTGCAAGTGATCAGTCACCTGTAAGTATTAAAGGTTACTGGAGGTTATAAGATTTAACAAGTGTGGAAAGTTTTGCTGGGTGAGAGGGCATTTTAAAAACTTAAGCTGGAAGCTTTTTCAAGTGACCTACTGAACAACAAATCATGCTTTCTCACTCTCAGTGGGGTTCTTATGAAGTCACTGTGTGTCTCCACAAAGGAAAACTTCAGTTTGTTAAAGTATATGAACTACATGTTATACCTCATGGATTTGTGGAATAAAAGATAGATATATTATTTCATTTAAGAAAATGTAATATGACATTCAAACTGGCTATTAAAAGATGTTAGAAGAACAATGGAGACATAATTTTCCTTTAAGAAAGAAAAAATCTAGGTAGAAATAGTAAGGGAACAATGGTTATGCCTCTGTTTTCTTTCTAAACTGCATTTTTGTCAGCAAGCTAATTTTCACCTATTTTAACAGAGATCTTTTTATACAACTTTGAAAAAAGTATGAATGGAAAGAAATACTTGTAAATGTTTTAATGAATCTGGGTTTTTTTCCTTCTTCTTTCAAAGAATCTCTTAGTCTTAGTATTATTATTATTTTCAAGTTTTTGCTTTTAAATAGGTACATTCATCTTATTTTATCTTAGAATTCAGACTTTTATAAAGTCAGGAGATTTCTTGAAATCATAAAAATCACTATTTCTTATTCATTATTACATTTAAATTTCTCTTAAAAAACCCCCAGAGTTTGATATTGAGAGCATGGATCTCATTCATGTATTGAATGGTGATTTTTTAAAACTAAGAAACTAAAATAGTTTGAAGTACACATTTATGGAAAAAGATACGTCTTATGGGAGCTGTGATTACTTCCATCTATTTTTGTCATAAACACTTCTGAATCTAATGTATTTCTGGAAGGCACTGTCTCTTTAGTGATGTGTTTTGTATTGGCAGCATTCTGGCTTTCTGATCTCTGGAAAGTTTTCAACACCCATTAAATAACCAGGCCTCAGAAAGTAGTTCCTGCCTTATCTATTTTGAACAAAAATCTTAATTTAATTCTGAATAGAATGATTGACTACCCTGAAAAGAATTATGTCAGTTTTGCATATTTTGAACTCAAGTCTGTGGCAGTAGCTCTTTCTCCAGCCCCAGTACATTGACCCCACAGATCCCATAGATAGAGGGGAGGGGGGAGAGAAAGAGAGGGGGGAGAGAGAGAGAGAGAGAGCGAGAGAGAGAGAGAGAGAGAAAGATATTGGGTGAAAAGTGACTTGGGTGACACGGTTCTGGATTTAACTCACACAACAGTTTAGATGTGCATAGAAACATAACTTCTTTATTTTGTCTATAGACTGTCTCCTTTAGGAGTTTCTACCTGCTGGTTTGTGGGAAAACTTAATTAAATATAAAGTATTTAAATTGGTCCAATCTGACAATTTAAATAATCCCTTTAGGTTATAATCAGTCTCTTATGTGAATAAAAGTATATAGCGTCTCAGACAGTTTCTATTTCCTCTTGCCCCTAACATTGAGCTCCTATGAACTAGGAGGTGAGTGTTGCTTAAGCTTGTCCAGTCCTCAGGTAAGGATATATGGGGTCTTTAAGTGTGATGTCTTCCAGGCTCCAAGACCATGGCCAGTGGTGTCTTGATTGTTGAATTCTCTCCTGGCTTTCAGAGCTGAGGCCTGTAGCATGTAAACCTATGGGCTGTCCTGGCTCAGGTAATACTACCAGGGTGGACTCTGGCTGCTTTGATGTTAACCACTGACTCTGTGATAGGTCCTCCATCTGGCATGCTGTTCTGGTGTTCCTCCTTAGACTCTGCTGTGGAATCCTTATGCTTTCTTATGGTAGACTCCACTCTGAATCCAAACAACAGGGAAATGCGGGAGACTTGTGACCACTAAATCTCAAGGCTTCTTGACCCAGCCAGGTTCTACTGCTAAAGTTACAAACTGTGGCTGT
The DNA here is from genome assembly GCA_028533065.1 of Trachops cirrhosus. Lineage (NCBI taxonomy): Eukaryota > Metazoa > Chordata > Mammalia > Chiroptera > Phyllostomidae > Trachops > Trachops cirrhosus. The sequence goes on from CM052539.1 coordinate 74,222,835, forward strand.
GTCTCAGGTTGGATACTCTGCTAAGCAGTTCTCTTTCAGAATCTCATTTGGGGGTAACTGATCTCATTGTACTGCATTTGTGCAACATTTGGTTTCCTCCTTTCCTGGTGGGAACCATACTGGAAAAAATTTGGAAGCTCATGTTTACTTGTTTTATTTTTTTCCCCTCTGTTCTCTCTTTTTTTCACCCATCTTGTGTCCAGTAAATGACAAACTTCTTTCTACTTCCTATATGACACATCCTATGTCTACCATAGAGATGGCTATGTTGTGAGAGGAGAGTAGGCATCTCTTCTGCACCCAGAATTCATGATCTAAACCACCCAGACTCAATTCTTGATATACTAAAGGAAAGAATGAAGTGATCTGGAAAATCTCTCAATGCAGTAATGTATCTGGCAAGACTGTTGTCTTGGCACATTGATCTATTTTGCATCTCAGAAACTAATATTACTTTACTCTAATTTGCTCTTGGTAGAATACTCATCTCTACCTTGCACAAACAGTATCACAGATTGATGTGGCATCGTTTGGGAGATTTGGGGGAGTCTTGGGAAGTTGAGGTGAGACATGCTGGATCCATTTCTTGTTTCTTTGGTCCCCTTGGTAGTTTGCTAATTAAAATGAAAACTAAATGTTAACTTGTAACATTTGTGTGTGTTCTCTTTCTGCCAAAATATAGCCTGCTGAAATATTCACCTTCTATTTCACTTCCCACTCCATCAATCGATTTCTATTATGTTATCTACTTTATCTTTTTAGCACTTAGTCTTAGTGAAATTATATATTTTTATTTGCTTGCTTGTTTATTTTATCTTTTCCATTAAAATATAAGGTTAAAGAGAGGAAGACTTTACCTGTTTTGTACACTATGGTATTCCAATGCCTGGAACAGGATACACTCATGTTAAGAACCCAATAAATATATGTTGATATAATCAGATTTATAAATAAATCAATAAATGAATGAATTCATATCCAGATTCTTTAGTCAACTGGTTTTTTACTCTTTCTTCTAGGTTCAAGGTCTCTGAAGATTTTGACCATGCATGTAGACTTACAGCCTGGCTGATTATCAATGATATTACTACAGATGCCTAAGCAGCCATATTCATTGAGGTTAACGCTGAGTCATTTCTTTACTCCAAAGTGTTTTTAAAGCTGAAAGTTTCATTAGTTCATGGAGAGCCTGTTTTGGGGGGTTGGAGACATGGTATCCTAATTGTGAATCAATGAAAGATGAATTTATGCAACGTTCAACAAGTACTGCCTACTTTTAATAATACCTTCCTCGTTTGTTCATATCATATCTTTGTGTACAATCCCACCCCTTGATATATAGTGAACAATTTGTTAACGTTTGTTGAATTGATTTAGTATGAAGTGTGAGTTTGAAACTTCCATTTTGCTTTAAGTCTCTGTATGAATGAACCTGAAGTCATTGAACCCCAGATAAACTACTCAGTTCATTGTGTGTTTACACTGAAAAAAAACAAGATGGAAACCCTAGTCCTCTTCCCTTTGTCTTAATTTGGGTTCTGTTCTTGAGCCACTTCACAGCCACATGGAGACAGACACTGCAGGAATTTGATTTTCCTGCCTGCTGGAAATCCCTGCTAGTAATTTAATAAAGATAAAATATGAAGTTCCTTACCATTGATACATCAGTTTATGATAGTAAAATTGCTTTGTCCAAACATGCTAGTGGGTCCTAAAGCAGCAGAATAGATCTATTCACAAATTAACCAAGAAAGCCTTGCATTGTTACAGCAGTTGAGGATTTGCATACCCATTATTGACCACATGGGATGGCTGATTACTTAGATGCTTGGAGGGGCTGATCACAGGCATCATGCAGATATCCAGGAATAAGTTGTTTCAGGTCTGTTTCTGCAACAAACACAAGAGCCCTCTGCTTTTTCATGAGTGTGCCTTTGAGTCACTTCAGCTGTGTCCCCAAGCCATTTTATTCGGATCTTTTGGAAAGGCCTCACCTGTGTTCCGGGCCTATGCAGGGAACTGAGACCTGGCCAAATCACCACGGCCGCAGGACTGTTGGCATATTTAGGCAGTTCTTCTGCTGTTCAGTGAAGTGATTACATTGAGTTATTCAGACTTGCTGATGGTGCCAGTTTTACAGTTTAAGGAACATTTCAGGCCCATGGATTCAGACATAAAATTATAATGTGCTGTTATTGTCTGTTGATGTTTTGCTGGCATTATGGTTAACTAATTTTCCATCAACATAGTGTATAGGTTATTGATAGTAGGCCACTTAGAGCAAAGAAAGGCTAATGGACAAAATTCATTCTAGCATGGATGGACCTAGAGGGTATTATGCTAAGTGAAATAAGTCAGCCGGAGAAAGACGAATGCCATATGACCCCACTTATACGTGGAATCTAAAACAAAATAAAGGAACAAGCAAAATAGAAACAGACTCATGGATACAGAGAACAGACTGATGGTTGCCAGAAGGGAGGGGGTTTGGAGGAGCTTGGTAAAAAGGTTAAGGGATTAAGAAGTACTGATTGGTAATTATAAAATAGTCATGGGAAGTAAAATACAGCGTAGGGAATATAGTTAATAATATGATGATAACTGTGTAGTATTTGAAATATTGGGGGAAATCACTTTGTAAAATATATGATGGTCTAACCATTATGCCATATACCTAAAACTAATATAAATAATATCACATGTGAAGTGTAATTGAAAAATAAAATTGAATAAATAACATATTTGATATAGAAATAGAGTTTATTATTATTTTTGTTTGCATATGGTTTAAGGGTAGAGAGGTATACTTGCCTTAGACTGCAGCATTAAAAAGTTCGATAATTGATAACCTTTTTTAAAATTTTGTGTTTTGGAAGATACAACATCTATTAATGCTTTTTTTGCATTAAGTACCAGAACCATTAAAAATAGCACTGAAAATTATGAAATAGAAATGGGGGGTGTTACTGAAACAAAAACCCTAAAAAATCAAAATATATGAGTTACTGAATTGAAAGTTTATGTATTTAACATTCTTTGACATCTATTTTCATTAGATTTTTTTCTCTCTTAATATTGAAGGTACACAGAAAAAAATCCTATCCACTGAAACTTTGTTTATTCTTTGCATCATTTTCAGAGTTCTTTTTGGTTACAAATTTAATGAGGATGATATTTTAAACCTTTAATTCTTGACAGTCATTTTTATTTCTCAGGAAAATCCCTTTTTCCACTCTTCTACACTGCTCACCTGCAGAGAGAATACAGCAACCTATAAGAATCTCTTCCCTCCTACAGCATGTTTCATAATTCTAGTTCTCTTCATTTCAGCTCAGCTTCCAAATTTAATTCATTTGTTAGGCCTATTTTTACCTTGAGACATGAAATCTGAATGTGTTGCTAAACTATCAGGGAAAGTGCTGTTCTTTGTGCCTTCCATCTAAGGCAATGTGTGCTTTCCTAATGGTATTATTTATAGCTGTGGGCTGTGAAAATAGAGCACAGACAGGCTGCCTACATCCCATGTCACACTTTTTTTTTTTTTTTTGGTTGGAATAGTCATTAGTACTGAATTGTTTGGTCACGATCAGGGAGAGAGTAAAAATATAAAATTCCAATATGCTTAATTTCCATGGTTCTGGTGTGAAATCTGTGGTGGAAATTCCTGAGTGGGTTTAGTCTCAGGTATTTACCTTACGGCAGGCTTACATGTATATGGCATGTACTCAGCATTCTTTGAAGTCTGTGTCTGTGAATATATTAGTCAGGATAGGCTAGTTTCTGCTGCAGTAACAAACAACATGCCCCCAATTGCAGTGATTTATAGGTTGAGTTATTTTCTATACTATATCCTTTCCATATTGCTGAAGCTTTATGTCCTGTGTTTTGATGGAGCAACCTCTGTCTAGAATACTTGGTCACCAGAACAGAGGGATGAGACATGGAGAACTGCTTGCCAGATCTGGAAGCTTCTTTATGGAGGTAATGCACATCATTTCTCCTTAGGTGAGGCTAAAGCAAGTCATGTGGTCACTTCTAAGTTCAGCAGAGCAGTGCTATTTGTTCTTCCCTCAGGGAAGGACATTGCAAGGAAGGACACCAGAGTATTTGGTGAGCAAACTACTACAGTGGGGACTCATTGATGATATGTCAACATAAAGTAAAATAATTTCAGACAAGGATGAGTCTTGTGACTGAGCTTGGCATTATGATCTCCTTTTTAATCTTTATTTTTTCTGGGAGGCTAGAAATAAGGTAGAGGGCCTCGTTGTTTGGAACACTAGATTCTTGAAGGCCACTTTTAGTGTATTTACGTATGAGTCATGTGTTACATTCATATTCACCACTCTTAGCACCATTCATAGCACCACTCTTTTGATCCCACTGTTTTGATCATTCACACATGCCTCTGGTTTCCTTATTCTCTCCTACTTTCTCCATTCACCCATCCTCTATTTCTTCTTTGATCTCCTCCCCTTTCTTTTTCTCTATTAAATTGCTTACAATTTTCAGATGGACAAATTGAGAAATAGATATAATACTTGCATTAAACATTACCAATACAAATAATCACCATAGAATAAAATTCACAATGTTTTAAATTACACATGGCAAAATTTGTTATTGACTAAAAATTAATAGAAGAATAACATCTTCTTGACAATGTTTAGAATTGCAAAGTCTCACCCAGGAGTATTGAACTTCATAGAAATAGACCATAAAAGAAAACTCACAAGGACAGGAAAGAATCAATAAAAGTTGATATGACAAAATCTCTATTGATTAATGAATTATAATTTTATAATTTAAATGAAAAATAACTAATGCCAATGAAATAATCTGAGTTAAATAAGGAATAAAATTGGGAAAATATTGAAAATGTTTATGATATTTTCATGAAGGACGTAATTTGGCTTAGTGGTATTTGCTCACGGACCTAATTTTTTAATGAAAATTTTATCAAAATTGGTCTAATCTGATCAAAATATTTGTATTATAAAATCCTCAGGGTCAAAATTTCCTCAAAGATAGAAATAGCTTGGTTAAAATTATGAGGTTGAAATATCCTGTAACTATTATTTTGAAATTTTATTTTTACATAACAACTCATCTTGTAGAACTTTCCATATCATTGAATGTTTGTCTGTAATATTTCAGTGACTACATATTCCATTTTGTACAAAAACAATAGTTTATTTAACAAATCTTCTAGTGCTATGTTTTTATATTGTCTTAAATGTCTTGCCCTTTTCACTCTGTGAACAATGCCTTAGTAATGGGCGGCAAACTTTTCATAAGAGGAACATCTCTTGAATCTTTCTATTTCTGGATGGATTTCAGAAATAGACATTGTCTGAAATACTGCTGTGAAGAAAAAGAGACTCTGTCTATCTTTCTTTTTACTTCATTTAAGTTCTACTTATCTGGCACTGACTATTTATTAAATAAGAGTCTTTTGGACAAAATTAAAGCTTTAAAAAAAAAACTTCCAATGTTGCCTGAAACTGTGGCAAAATATGAGACAGCATTTGATCTTGGCTTTTAAAATAAGCAAACCCAAAATACCTCAACTCAAATAGCTCAAAAACAGCATGAAAGGATTGAAATGTCATATAAGAGCTGCTAGGATTTGATCAGCGGGGATTTATTTGACTTGTGCTTATTCCAGTGCTATTTATAGTCAAAGGTAAATATAATTTTAGGTCTCCTTTTGAAACCACAAGCAGAACCAAATGTAGTTTTTGTAAGAGGCTAGAAGAAATGCATTGGGGATAAACTAATTTTATACTCATCTTTTAGCATAGTGAATACAATTTGTGAAGTCATTTAATGAATAAATTATTGAAAATGAATATTAATTTCATACTATGTGCCAAGTTAGATGTGTACGAAGTGTATCACCCAGGACCTTATGATGCAAGTTCAGGTACTCAACATGAATTCTTGCCAGATGAGTAAAGAAACAAATGCACTCTTTAGTTGCTTTGAACATCACTGAATATTTGCAAATGCCTGATACTGACGTGATCACATCGTACCACTGGTGACACTGGTATGGACATGGGCTTATGTCCACAGGTGACATTGTGTGACTGGCAATGGTACTATGAGGAATTAGTTTACTCTGCTAAAACCCCACAGTGTGTAAAGCATCTACTGGGTGCCAGACACACTCCCATTTTGTAGATGAAGAAACAGAGGCTGAGATAGTTAAAGATGAAGAAGCAAAAACAACAAAACTCCTTCAAGGTTGTACAGGCAGGAGGTTTAGCTATCTACCCACTTTATGACTCCAAAGCCAGTGAACTCCATTACACCCATTGCCTCTCTTTCAAGTTTACAATCAAATAATTCTTCTTGACATCGCTCATAAGCACAAAACCCAGTGACAATACCTGCTATCTTCTGGAATTTTAGGAATTCTATCTGTACATTCAAAGAAAGTTTATTTGGGGTTATGTTTTCTGTTCTATATTGTAGTTTTCTTTTTTCTTCATAATGTATTTGAACATTTTTTATGACATTAAGGATCCTTCACCATTCACATTAGTGGCAGCTTTTCCCACCCCCTGAACCTCAAGTAAATGATATGGTTTTTCAGAGCACAGACTTAAAAAAGTACATCTACAAGAGTGTTGAACATAGTATTGAACATAAAATAGATAATAATAATTATTATAGCTAAATTATATACTGTTAATTTTGTGCCGGACATTGGTATAATCATGTGGATTAATTCATTTAGGTTTTTATAAAGATCTGTGATGCAATACTATTATTATCATCCCATTTTCTGTATGAGGAAAGTGTCTAGGTCACTTACGGTGAGTAAGTGGTGGAGGAAGGTTCAAACCTGGACAGTCTGCCTCTGGAATTCATGCTTCTAACCACTGTGCTCATCTACCTAAAATAGATATGCAATGAATACTTGTCAACTCTTGGAAATGGAGAGTAGACATAATTATGGGTATGACTTGGGTAAAAAGCCCACAATTCACTTCCACTGCTGTACTGTTTGAATTCTAAACTCATTTGCTAGGCTTTTAAACTAACTTTGAATGCATGGCCTCACCACATTTATTCCATTCTCCCCCACTTTTTATCAGCTATATCCAAATTCTCTCTACTGTTAAAAGCCTAGCTCAGTTAATCCTCCATGAAACATTCCCTGTGTCCTTCAAGCTTATTGCCTGACTCTCTTCTTTGGACTTTTCTGGTTTAATATTAAGCAATGATTCTGTCTCATTCATCTTTATATTTCTTTTTTAAATACATTTTATTGATTATGCTATTACAGTTGTCCCATTTTTTTCTCCCCTTAGTTCATGACCATGGGTTCTATATACAAGTTCTTTGGCTTCTCCATTTCCTATACTATTCTTAAACTCACCCTGTCTATTTTCTATCTACCATTTACGCTTCTTATTCCCTGTACCTTTTACCCAATTCTCCCCCTTCCACCTCCTTGCTGATAACCTCCATGTGAGCTCCATTTCTGTGATTCTGTTCCTTCTCTAGTTGTTTGCTTAGTTTTATTTATTTTTTTTAAGTTGTAGGTTCAGTTGTTGGTAGTTGTCAGTTTGTTGTCATTTTACTATTCATATTTTTGATAATCTTTTTCTTAGATAAGTCCCTTTAACATTTCATATAATAAGGGCTTAGTGATGATGAACTCCTTGAACTTGACCTTATCTGGGAAGCACTTTATCTGTCCTTCCATTCTAAATGATAGCTTTGCTGGATAGAGTAATCTTGGATGCAGGTCCTTGCCTTTCATGCTTTGAGTACTTCTTTATAGCCCTTTCTTTTTTTTGAGAAATCAGCTGACAATCTTAGGGGAACTCCTTTGTAAGTAACTGTCTCCTTTTCTCTTGCTGCTTTTAAGATTCTTTCCTTCTCTTTCATCTTGGGTAATGTAGTTATGATGTGCCTTGGTGTGTGCTTCCTTGGGTCCAACTTCTTTGGGACTCTCTGGGCTTCCTCGACTTCCTGGAAGTCTATCTCCTTTGCCCGATTGGGGAGGTTCTCCTTCATTATGTTTTCAAATAAGTTTTCAATTTCTTGCTCTTCCTCTTCTTTTGGCACCCCTATGATTTGGATGTTGGATTGTTTAAGGTTGTCCTGGAGGTTGCTAAGCCTCTCCTCATTATATTACTTAATGTCTCAAAAAAAACCATGCTTGATTTGTGGTAAGCAAGAAGTCAATATTTCATTGTTAAATGAGCAAACACCCAAATGAATAAATGAGACTTATGGTGTTTTGCAACTGATTGCATCTGGAGTAGTCTTATCTCTGTAAATAGACTATACATTCTTGATAAAGAAGGGTTAACTGCTTTTTTAATTTTTAAAAATTTTTATTTAAAATTTTTTTTAAATTTTCATTGTTGTTCAAGTACAGTTTTCTGTCTTTTACGAAGAAGGACACAGCACTGTAGATGAGAAATGTTCCTGTTTCCGATAAGTCTAATTCCTTGACGGAACCATTGCTTGATTTCTATTGCTTATTTTTCTGTTGTTATTAATAAATGAATGCTATTTTATTTCTCTTGTGTTGTGTTTAGGACGTTGTGCCCTATTGCTGATAGAAATAATTTGAGGTCTAGGGTAGTATTTCCTCTAAAGAGGATCAAGATGGTTTCTGCCAGGCCTCTGACTTTGACTTTAGATTTCTTGTGCTCCGTTCTCTATGGTGTTTGAAAGAGAAAATATTTTGAAGTGGATCCACATTCCTGCCTTTTTTTTATGGCACTGTAAAGCTAATGGCTTGGATATTTTAAATCCTAGCTACTTAAAGGGAGCGAAATGTGGAGGCTGGTTGGAGGGATGGGCAGGACATGTTTGTGCACACCATACACAGCTGAAAAAAAGTAGTTATGGGTGTCAAAAATAGGCTATTGAAAAGAAAAGAATCCTGTCATATCTGATTTTTCTTTATCATGACATTTTATTCCTTTTTACTGCAAAACAGGCATAATGTTGTTTCTACTTTTAAAAATGTCTATATTATCATCACATTTGTACTTTTTAGTGACTCTAAAATAACAATCATAGCATATCAATAGAGAAAAAAGAGATTAACAGGCAAGTTTGGGTTTCACATTTTATTTGGATTTTTAAAAATAACAGCCGGGGTAGCAAAAATATTGATTACATTTTTGACAGATCCCCGGTTCCTTTAATCAGAAATAATTATGGATAAAATGTATGCCAAATAGGAAGATATATTATTAATTGAGAGATGTGTTACAACAAAAATAAATACTAAATAGTGAAAATAATACTTACTGGTGACTGATTGCTTTTCTAGGACTAGTAATACCTACTTGTTTTCTAAAGATGAGGTGCTATCAAATACCATTCACAAAACAGCAGCCAGCTTGATTTTTTTAAAATAGTACATTTCAAACCAATCCTCCAATGACTTCCAATTGCAACTAGAAACAAAAACAATCATTGTGTGGCTTCTAAAACCTACAGAACCTGCATGATCTGACCTCCACACCCTCTCTCCCTCCCTCATTGGACTCCAGCATTGCCTGAATTTGTATTCCTCAAACACACCACAGTTTGTTTCTACCAAAAGTCTTGGCATTGTTAATCCCTTTACCAGGAAGCTCTTGTCTTCAGCTTTTCTCTTGGCTGGTCTTGTTTTTGTGTTTCAGGCTGCAGTTAAAACTCCTCAATGAGAATTTATCTCATAAATAGTGTAAATTAACCTCCCCTCATCTCTGCTGCCCCTAGTTTGATCCTATTCATCAGCTTGTTTCACTTTCTTCAAATAAAGTTTCATCATCTACAAATATCCTATTTATTTTCTTACTTGCTTATACTCTCTTCTTTTTAGAAAATAGGAATCTGGCTCTTTTCCAGATCCAATAGCACTACTTTTCACACGATAAGTCATGTAAATGATTCTTGATGAACTTTGAAATGTGATATTTGAAAAATTGTTGCAAAATATGTTGGTATTTTAATAGAGAATTTAATTACCTAGATCAGCAAATTTTACACCAGAGAATAATTTGTTAGAATAGCTATGGGGATTATGGACTAAAGGGTGTTGAGCGTCTAATTTAAAATAAAGACCATTCCTCAAACAATGTTCAGACTTGCCTAGAAGATACATATATATCATCTCTATATATAGATATAGATAAGCTATATATGTCATCTATATATATATGTCATCATCTATATATAGATGACATATATAATATAAAAGATACATATTTGCTATACAAAAGTTATATCATCATATTCATACGGAGAATGAGATTATTCATATGCTCTGAAGAAGAAATTTTCAAGCAATTATTATATTAAAAATATCATCTGAACAGCATTTGTCCTCTGTCAAGCATGTGGTATTATACTTCTGGTTAATTTTAAATTACAACCTTTTTGCTCAAACAGGCAAAATGTATCCCTCAGTCCTCACCCCCAATAGTGCACACATACATGAGCACACCCTGTAATGATTGGGATGATACTCAGAGGGAAAAAAATATTGGTACTAAGACTGTAATGAAATTTCCAGTTACTATGGTTACCTTTAATCAAAGTCTGTATTATGGGTGTTTCTAAATCTACCTAAAACTGTGTAATGATGCTCATCTGGATAGTACTTAGACTAATAAATGCAGTTATGATCTCATTATCACAATAAAAATTTATAACTACCTATCAAATAAAGATTTAGTGTTCACCTGTGGTAGGCAGAATCCTAAGATGGCCTCTGAAATTCCTACCTCCTGATGTACACACTCTGTATAATACCTGTCAGTGCCTTGGGATGGTGAATGTGATGCATTTCACTCTTGTGATTAGGTTGTGTTATATAGCAAGAGTGGAAGAATTTTGCAAGTGGAGTGAAGGTTCTACATTATTTGACTTTGTGTTACTCAAAAAAGAGATGATCCTGAGTGGTTCTGACCTAATCAGATGGGCAGTTCTGAATGCAGGTGCCCGTAACATGAGCATAGCCCAGCTCCTCAGCAAACCCTTCAGGAACAAGGGTAGTACACAGAATTAATCATTTTAATTTCATGATATCAGTGAAATAAATCCTCCAAGAAAAGTGAAGAATATTTTATAATTTATAAATCCTTCCTAACTTTGCTTTTTAAAATTCATATTTTTGAATATAATATTATCTGAAAACAAAGTCCCCTCAGGTTGTTTATAATTGTTCTGTGCCAGTGCCCTCCACACACAGGAAGACCTCGATAAATCTTGTTGATGAGAACAAGATGGTGTGCTTCCAGGGACCCAGGGCCTGCAAAATAGTAGACTAGGCCAAAATAAATTAGATAATTATGAAGATAATTCTGAAATTTTTTGGAATGTTAAATGTTTTTTTAAGAGTTTACTTATTTATTTTTAGAGAGAGGGGAAGGGAAGGAGAAAAATGTCAGTGCGGGAGAGGAACATGGACCAGTTGCCTCTCATACCAGCTCCGCCCCTTCCAGGGACCAGACCCAACTGGGAATTGAACTGGTGACCAGATGACACCAAACAAGGGATGGAATGGTAAATTTTTTAAAAAAGATTTTATTTATTATTTTTTTTAGGGAGAGGAGAAGGGAGGGAGAGAAACATCGATGTGCTAGAGAAACATCGGCTGCCTCTCACATGCCCTCAGTGGAGCACACAATGCCAATGGGGCACCGGGCCCACCAGCCAGGTATGTACTCTGACTGGGAATCCATCCAGGGACACTTTGGTTCTCAGGGTGGCGCTCAACCTACTGAGCCACACCAGCCAGGGCTCGTAAATGTTTTGAAGACAAGATTCTTGAAACTGTTCACCTGATAATTTCACATGTTTGTGTAAGAGACAGCAGGAGGCAGACATGGTGCTAATCATTAGGATGTGTTTTGTTTTAAAGGAACATTAATTCTATGGTTTCTGGTTTAAAAACAAACTATATCCACATTGCATGCTGAGATTCATACAATGCTCTGTAACACCAGCATTCATTAAATACTTTACCGCCTTCTATTCATTCCTTTCCCAAGCTCCCCCCACCTCAGTTGGTCATCCTTAAGAAGGGGCTCATTTCCTTTCATTTTCATTTTGTGTGTTTTCTTTTTTGCTTCCCCTAATTATTTTACTGCATTAGTTGGAGCTGTTAGCAAAGTGGCTCCAAGAACAGACTTAATGAGAGTGACAGATTTTGACTTTCATATAACATTATAAATCTGTGTCCATGGAAACAGAAGGGAAAGCAAAACCTGAGATACTTTTCCTTTATATCTTGCCGTGTGGCACAATGAAAAATAACCACAGTGGAAACAGCTGAGAACAATTACACATCGCAGCAAATCCAGTATCCCAGGTGCCAGGAAGGTACAGTTCCACAACCTACAGATTTTTGTCTGTTATTAAGGGGGCTCATTCAGACATGGTTCAGCCCCTATAAATCTCAATGAGATTCTACCCCATCATAACTTGTAAACAGAATGTTAGTTTAATGAGTATTTGGGTAGAATTACTGTGACCACTTTGAAAGGATAGGAATTTATCTGTGAATGCTTTCTTGTTTATTTATTTATTTTTGTATATGGCTGTGATGACTGTGGAAACTGACCATTGACATCTCCATCAAGAAAAATTTCTGTGGCGAGCACAGTGAGGAGAGCCTCAGCCACCCTCTCTGAGAATCCACTACAGTGGCCACAGTTTTGATAGCTACCCCCAGCCAATGACTGCATGTGAGTGTAATCTGGGACCTTTCTAGTGATCAGTTTTGGCTCAGCAACCTCCATTCATCTGGCCAAGACTTTCACAGAATTGCCCTGCTGGGTGAGAATTTTCCTATCCATCACTCCTTTCTTTCCAAAGAGTCACACCTGCATCTGGCATTGGGAGCCTTTCCCTGGCTACTTGTGCTCCCTCCTTTTTATACTTTACCAGGATTCCCCAAAATTTCTTGCATATTTAATCACACCATGGTGTCTGCTTCTCAGAGGACTCCAGGTGGCACAACTGTCTTTTTTCAGAAAAGAATATGAAACAGTTTACACAGATACCAGCAATATAATGAGAGATTGAAAATAGGCATGGAAAATTAGGGAAAGGGAAAACAAAGTTAAGAAAGCAAGATGGAGCTCAAAGGGGTTTAATTGACAAAATGAATATTATATATGGGTCACATCTTTGGCTCCAGGAATAAAGTGTATAGGCCAATGAAAATTGGAAACATATGAGTCACATGATTTTTGTTTTATAGTTTAGAATAATAACTAATAACCTAGAAAACCCAGAAGATACCGGGAAAAGAAAATTGTTTTGCCACCAAAGCAATTTTGACCATGTTTTGATTATCTGTGCTAGTGATTTATAGGAGTGGTATAGATATAAACGGATCATGGTAATTTTAAGAAATCAATTCCATTTGGCATTGGCTCTAGAAGAATATACTGTGCAAATGTAGAATATATTTCATAGCAGACTTTCTTTTTACATATTTTCTTAGATCAGTATTAACATTAGTTGGCATATATACTAAATTTTAAGATGCATGACAATAGTGGGGAGAGATGAACATTTCTTGTGGATCTCGCACAGTATAAGTCTCATGATATTTATTATTCAAGAATGTGTTGGCACCAGCAGGCCCGCTGTGTCTGCATGGGCTTTATATACAAGCCAAAGTGGTCCAAGTCATCCTAATCCAATCTCAGTCTGAAACCCATATGTGAATAATAATAATAAAGTACATTCAACAGTCATAAAAGTGGATTATAAATTAAATTTTTTATTATACAGAATATTGTATTCTATTCTGATGACTAGCATTTTATATTGTTGTGAAAAGTAACTTTGTCAGAAAAGGAAATGGGGTTAGAGTAGGAACTAAGTTGAGCATAAGTCAACATTGCAGTTTTGTTTAAAAAAAGGTTACATTGGGATGTATAAATATAAGCGTGGAACTCTACGTGGATTGAATAATGCTATGATGCTGCATGACAGGAAGGCAGAAAGACAGTGGCCAAACACAGGGATCTGGAGTTAATTAATGTTAGCAATCACTATTTCACTCCTCCCTTGTATCTATCAACCATTTTCCTTTCAAACCTTTTTTAGCAGAGCATAATTCAGGAAATTTTAGCCAATTACTTTGAGCCAGAAGACAGTAGACTCAACGTACAGTTATTACTGTTGTCCCTCTAATACTTATTAAATATTGTACAAGGGGGAACACAAAAGGCCTGGAATTTATTTACAAAAATTTGTGTATTTATTCTTACATGTTTAAACTTCAGTCACCTTCAAAGTATTCTCCATTTGATGCAATACATCTATCAAGACATTTTTTCCACTACGCAAAACAATTTTTGAACTTGTCGATTTTGATGCCTTTTACAGCTTCTGCTGTTTTTTGTTTCATTTCTTTCACATCGGCAAAACATTTCCCTTTGAGAACTCTTTTTCATCTGGAGAAACAAACGAATAAAAAAAAGTTGCTCAGGATGAGCTTGGGTGAATAGAGAGGATGGGGCAAGGGAGTCACGCCATTTTTAGTCAGGAACTTCTGAACACTCAGCACAGTGGGAGCAAGTGTGCTGACAAATCACCCATCATGGAATGGGCAAATGCATTGAAAGAATCTTGAAAAAATCAATGATGCTGAATGCAGCCTCTCACAACAGTGCCAGCTGGTACACTGATGCAGATGGGTTCCTAGAACACCCAGCTAGTGGGGGAAGCCTACCCTCCAGAGATAATTCTGTCTTCTTGTGGGTCCCCCCTCATATAGGTATAATGATTGCTTTTTCCATTGTATCTCCATTTTAAAATTATTACCTCACTACTATATAAAATCTTGAATTTTTACCATTAGACACAGTTCCGAGCTTGATTTGGGAAGTCTACTGATATTATATGATGATTCATATTAGTGAGATTCAGTACTAGTGAGATCATTCAGATGGTAGATCAAATTCTAAGCTGGAGAATTTAGGAGTTGTTTAAAGGAGAAACAAAGCTTATTAAAGTCCCAGACTTTTAAGATCTGTAAGAAAGGGATATAAAGAGCATTTTTCCTTTATTGGAGAAACCAGAATCCCAGCTAATATGGCATTAAAAAAAAACAAGGTATAATTTACATACAGTACTATGTATGGATGGTTCTATGAACTTTTAGAGAGTGAACATTCCCCGGTAGCCAACATCCAGTTTAAGATATATTGCATTACTGAAAACCCAGAAATTGCCTCCATGCCCTGTCATTAAGTTTTCCCCCAACTAACGATTACTCTGACATTTATCATTCCAGACTATTTTTAAAATGTATTTTTCTATAGAACTTACTCTTTTTTATTTTCTGGTTGCTTTAATTCAACATTATGGTTGTGATGTTCACCCTTGTTATGTGCAGCAATACTTTCTTTTAATATTTATACAGTTCCATTGTATGATTTATTCATTCTATTGATGAGCAACAATTGAGCTATTGCCAGCTTTTGGCTATTATAAACAATGCTGCTATTAACATTCTTAACATTCTTCTATGTCTTTTGTTGCACATATATTCACATTTCTGTTGAGTGTTGTATAGATAGTTGAGTGAAAGTCTTGGCCATATAGTATGCATATATTCAGCTTTAATAATTTTCCAAAGTAGTTGTACCAACTTGCATGACAACCAGAAATGTATGGCATTCCATTTGCTCTCCATACTTGTAAACTTGTGATATTGTCACTTTTTTTTAAATATATTTTATTGATTATGCTATTACAGTTGTCCTATTATCCCCCCTTCATTCCCCTCCACCCTGAACACCCTCTCCCACCCACATTCCCCGCTTTAGTTCATGTGTCATAAGTTCTTTAGCTTCTGTATTTCCCATACTATTCTTGCCCTCCCCCTGTCTATTTTCTATCTACCTTCATTGCTACTTATTCTTTGTATCTTTCCCCCACTTTCCTCCTCCCACTCCCCTGTTGCTAACCCTCCATGTGTTCTCCATTTCTGTGGTTCCATTCCTATTCTAGTTGTTTGCTTAGTTTCTTCTTATTTTTGTTTCAGGTGTGGTTGTTAGTAATTGTGAGTTTGCTGTCATTTTACTGTACATGTTTTTTATCTTCTTTTTCTTAGGTAACTCCCGTTAACATTTCATAAAATAAGGGCTTGGTGATGATGAACTCCTTGAACTTGACCTTATCTGAGAAGCACTTGATCTGCCCTTCCATTCTAATTGAAAGCTTTGCTGGATAGAGCAATCTGGGATGTAGGTCCT
>CM052539.1:74239581-74280540 GCA_028533065.1 Trachops cirrhosus
TATCTGAGAAGCACTTGATCTGCCCTTCCATTCTAAATGAAAGCTTTGCTGGAAAGAGCAATCTGGGATGTAGGTCCTTGTCTTTCATGACTTGGAATACTTCTTTCCAGCCCCTTCTTGCCTGTAAGGTCTCTTTTGGGAAATCAGCTGACAATCTGATGGGAACTCCTTTGTAGGTGACTGTCTCCTTATCTCTTGCTGCTTCTAGGATTCTCTCCTTCATTTTTACCTTGGCTAATGTAATTCTGATGTGCCTTGGTGTGTTCCTCATTGGATCCAACTTCTTTGGGACTCTCTGAACTTTCTGGACTTCTTGGAAGTCTATTTCCTTTGCCAGACTGGGGAAGTTCTCCTTTATTATTTGTTCAAATAACTTTTCCATTTGTTGCTCTTCCTCTTCTCCTTCTGGTACCCCTATAATTCGGATGTTGGAATGTTTCAAGATGTCCTGGAGGTTCCTAAGCCTCTCCTCATTTTTTTGAATTCTTATTTCTTCATTCTTTTCTGGTTGTATGTTTTTTTCTTCCTTCTGGTCCACTCCAATGATGTGAGACCCATCTTTCATTCCATCACTATTGGTTCCCTGTGCATTTTTCTTCATTTCACTTATTGTAGCCTGCATTTTTTCATCTAGTTTGTGACCAAAATCAACCAATTCTGTGAGCTTCCTGATCACCAGTGCTTTGAACTGTGCATCTGATAGGTTGGTTATCTCTTGGTCACTTAAAAGGATGGGTTCTGGGGCTTTCAATTCTTCTCGTGTTTGAGGCATCTCTTTGCTATTTTCTTTGGTCTTATCGAGCACCTGTAGTGAGGGACGGGACCTTAGGAGTTCACCAAGGCGGGGTACCCCAGTCACTGGGTTGTGACACTGTATGTGGGGGCAGGGTCTGAGAAGGAACAATGGCGCTTGCTCTGCATTCTGTAGGACCACAGACCCCTCTGCCGCTTTCTGCAAGCTAACTGGGCCCCTCTGGCACCAATTCTGGTGTGGGTGGGCCTGTGCACCTGGTGGGACCTTCCTCCTCAGTCAGTGACCCAAAGCTCTATTTACCAGTGCTGGGACCCTGAGATGGGCATAGTGCCTTGCTTCACAATGGCCGTCTTGCTGGGTCTGCTGGTCACCACCCCCCAGCCGGGGCACACCAGCCACCGCCAATTGTGCGCCCAGGGTCTGCCTGCTGTGGACTTGTACACTGCCCCGGTTGCTCAGCTCTCCGCTCCACCTCCCTAGCCCAGCCCGACTTCGCCCCTCCTACCGGTCTGGATGAACGTGTCTAATTTTAACTCCTTGGATGTCCGACTTCCATACAATTCAATTTTCTGTCAGTTCTGGTTGTTATTTTGTTTCTGTATTGTTGTTGTCCCTATCTTGGTTGTGCGAGGAGGCACCTTGTGTCTATCTATGCTTCCATCTTGGCCGGATAGGAGATAGAATCTTAATAAAGTATGATGGTTGGGTTGCAGCTTCAACTGTAATGAGCAATATTCTTCTGCATAAAACAAAAAGTAAAAAATAAAATTAATTAATATAGTCAAAGAAGAAAATCCATATTAATGTAACTTTATTGTAAAACATTTAAAAAATCCTTCTCCAGTATAAATGACATAACTTCTTTCTCTATTTGTAATCTAACAATGATTACTTTATGTATAGCACATTTAAATAGATGTCTAAAACTAAAAGAAAACTGATTTCAATGATCAGATTTAGTGAATACTTCCCAAAAAGAATCACAAAGTACTGCATTAAGTTACCATAATTTAAAAATTGATTCTGATGGGTTTTTTCTACATGACCACCACCATCACCCTTGACGACAAAACCTCCGCTAGAGTAGCTGCAAAATGTCTTTTCAGAACTTGAGTTATCATTTTTTCACAATTGTCTTCCAGGCATCTGCTTTTGTTCTAATTTAATTTAGCTAGAGGTAAATTTATTAGGCTTTTCTGAACAGAGCATCCATTTTAAAATCCAGGTGCATATTTGTATGAAAACATTTACAGAAAATAAAGACAATCTTATGACAAGTAGGAACGACTGAGATCTTTGATGAAAACAGTGCAGTTTCTTAAGAGAGTAATTTGCTGCCAAGTTGGAGAACTCAACCTGTTCAGTGCTGAGCTATTGAGAAGAATTGTCCCCATCAGATCCAACAACAGTTAGAAACTAGATGCAAATCCTGCCATTCTTGGGAAGTACAGTCATTTGAATGAAACCTTCTCCACACTGCTGGGATTTAATTGACTACACATGGTGGAGCATGTGAGGGAGGGACTCAGAGGCGTACATTCAGCTCCTCTGAGTGAGAAGTCTTCCGACTTAAACAGGAAGGAGCTAAAATTGAATGCTAGAAGATGGAACAGAATTGTTCTAGTTTCCAAGATGGGAAGACTCAGGTGGCTCCTGAGGTTTTCATATAGAAATGGAAAAAGCTGCAAAGTGTACCTAAAAAGACTGCATTTAAGTAAAACAGGGAAAAGTTTAAAAACAGAGCTATGACAGTGAAAGGGGAAAAACTGATTCCTGAAATTTTATGCTTCATAATTCTTGCTTAAATCAAGCAGCAATGATGAGTGTGCTTAGCGTGCAGTAGCCACCTAAAACCTCCATGTAACATCATGTTACTCAATTAGGGATGTGCTCTTGGATTTAAAATCAGATTATTTATTTAACTAATATGAGTGATTTTCACTGGTTGGTACTAGCATTACAAAATGGGATTAATAGACCTGGTGAGACCAAAAATGTTAAAATGAGTGCCTTCTGAGCATAGCAATGCAAAGCATTACATCGGCAAGAAAACTACCTTTACAGACATAAACTACTACTATGATGGAGATTTTATAGATTTAAGGACACATGTTTACACATATATATAACATTTTTCCCTTTGGTAGGTAGAAGATGAAGTACAGTACCAACATTGGCACAATATAATTGGTTTCTAGTCTTGTATCTGCCTAGCTTGTGACCTTGGGCAAATTACATTAACTTTCCTTTTTTGTTTTTTTCATTAAAAAAATGGAGAGGAATAATAATATCCACCCCCTCACAATTCCTATGAGATTTAGATTAACATGATGCATATCAGCACATGGTAAATATATCAATAATACACCAATACCAACTGAGGAATAGTTCATCACTATTATTATTTACAGTACGAGGCAAAAATGTGGTGGTCTACATTGCTAGCTGCCACTGCTCAAACAATTCTTTGTTTCCAGGCCTCAATCAATTACTGGCTATCGTTCATTATTTTACTCAATATATTTAAGTCTGTCAACAGTTTTTGTTCTCTCAAATGTTTAATAAGTTCAGGAGTTTAAAAAAGATTTTCTTGAGAGAGTCCTTTCTTTTTTTCCTTTGGGAAACATCATTTTGCCTGATTGCTTCAATGCTGAAGTTGGCAGGGCTTGCAGGTTGGGAGCAAACAAAGTCCCTCCCTGAGACAAACAGTGTGGAATGAATGCCTCAGGGAACTCGTCCTCCCTCCCCAATCTCAAAGGCCAGATGGCCTCCAGACAAACCCTGAGAGCGTAGGCAGTGTGGGGCAGGGAGATCAGCTGCCGTCCTAGGAAATTCCCTGTCTGAAAGACACGTGGGAGACTGGGCATCCAGAGCAGTGCCCAAATGGTCAGACAAGCATTCTGCTTCCTAAGGAGCCAACCCTCAAGAGTCACGGGTCTGTAGGATTCAGGGCACAGGAAAGGCTACTGGTTTCCCTGACTTTTGTTGCATACCTTAGATTTATGAAAGAGCTCTTTTCTGAACAAGTTAATTTCACTGGAGGATTACCGTCAGGTACCTGATCATGAAGGGAAATACAAAATAATTTTTGTTTACTATGGAGCCAAAGACAGAGGCTAAGGAGGATGTGGTGAAAGATTCTGCTTCCTGTCTATTCAAAGAGTGTGAATAGATGTTTACATAACAGAAAATTTGCAAGGCTCACATGTGGCAAATTAGCCTTGTTTGCAAATAACAAAATGCAAATTAAAGGAAGTTATGGCATCTTTGAAAAACTATTAAACTCACAAAAATAAACAACAATGAGAAAGCCCCTAAAATTCAATTCTCTAGTGGGCAATGTGTTCAGGCTCTACGCTATGGTGGAAAGAATGCTGCATTTGGAATATGAAGACGTAAATTTAACTCATACTATGGACAATCTATTTACCTCTCTGAAGCTGTTTTTTTCCCTCTTCACTAGAGTGTGAATAAGAATAACTGTCAATCATATAAGGTTTACAATAGGTTCAAATAAGAGACTGGAATAAATTTTCAATTGGAAAATTATGTTATAAACATACGGTTTTCTCCATATTTTTATAAACAGATTAAATAAAATGAGAGAGTTCAGTCACTTTGTATCCTTTTCAGAAGCAAGCGGGATACAATTTAAGAATATAATAAACGTATTTAGCAATTCACTTTTAGTGATTGACAGTGAACTGGCTTAATAAACAACTGTGTCAAAATAATATGAGGGAAGTAATTATTATACAATTTTGTGGAGTGTCCCTATGTTTACATTAAACTTAGATTCAGCCTCATTTCCCATATTTTCTTGGATGGTTTTTACCTTTGTTAGTATAAATTAATCACAAAGCAATCTTGAGAGGTAGACATTATTTTTCCTGTTTTAAATATGGGGAATGAACAGAAGGGTGCCCAAGTTCATTTAGTTGGCTGATATTTATATAAAAATACATACTTAATTTAAAAAAGCTGAAAACAAGATAGTGCATGTGCACTTTAAATAGCATTCCATGTGAATGTATATGAAAACCTGAATAAAGAATGAAAGACAATTTGAAGAAATATAAATACTTTGTACCTAACTACTTGCACATCTTTTATCATAATGTCTTCTTAAAATTCTAAGGCAAAATGATACCTTTGAGGGACATTCTATTGATATGATTTAAAAGAAATCATACACCATTACCCCAAGGGAAAATTAACTTAAAAATAATTTAATCTCTGAAAGATATTAGTCTAATGTAACAATAAAACCAATCTTGTAACAAAAACAGAGACACTGAGACTAAAACCAGCACTAAGGGGGCAAGAGGAGTTCAGATGATAACCTCTACGAACACTGTATGAAAAAATGGCACTGGTGAGTAGGTCACTTATCATCCCCTACCAATACAGGAACACAGTGGCAGAGCATTTTCCTGTGACAATGAACAGTTAATATGTTATCTGCTCAGTGACATTAAGACAAGCTTCCTAAAGCCCTTTACAAGACATTGGCTTTGATGAGTGACAGACAATGAGCCTGGACAGGCTGATGAAAGGAAATTCGATGATAATGCTTCTAAGCTGTGCATCCTCTGGGTTGAATTCAGAGATTCAAATACCAAAGAATAACACTCAACCCTAGATTTTCTTTAGGGAATGCTGAGTGACTTCACAATTTTGTGTCTGTTAGAGAGGATCATGCTTCAGGGGAATCGGGTGGCAGAACCCAGAAAGGAGAATGCCTCTGAATGAGGAGTTCGAGGGCTGGCGTTTGTTGTTCAAGAGGCATCGCAGAGAATGGCAGGTCACTCTGGGCCTCGATGATTCTACACATAATAGAACAAGGGCAGAGAAAGCTTTTGTCTGAGAAGTGATTCAAAAAACAGCTGTTCTCTTTGTTTACTCAAGTAGACTGAGCTCCACAGTGGGGGTTTATGCATCGCAGAAGTTGGCTAAAGACATTATCTGGGGTCTGGGGGAAAAACATGAGGACTATTATTTATTTTGCCTAAAAGTGTAAGAAAGGGATTCCGCTTACTAGCATGTATGGAATGGTTGGTGCTGGCACCCTTCTTGGTCTGCATGTCGAACAGCCTTGTGTCTTGAACAGCGTGCACATTTTCCTGAGTGGGGAATCGAGTTCCACAAGTGCACATGGGGAGGGACTGTTGTTTGCACTCTTTTGTTTGCTTTCAGAATATTTTGAAGTAGGGTCTAGTAAGTAGCTGTTCAGATTTTATTATCTTGCTTTAACTGAAGGCTCACCAAATAGACAAGTAGCTTGAAAATGCCCGTGTAGAGAAAGTGCAGATAAAAAAATACTATTATTAATGAAAGCACCTGTGAGCAACAATGACATTGTAGAGGACTCTTTGTTCACTCTTAATAGGAGCCATAGCACAAAGGAAAGGAAATAATGAGTTATTAAAAATTAAGGTAACATTTTAAAAATTATAAAAAATATTAAAATGTGGATTCACATCCACTTTTTTTTAGCTTGATTGAGATGTAATAGACAAAATTGTAACATATTTAAAGTGTGCACTGTGGTGGTTTTATATTTGTATACAGTATGAAAGGCCCCCCTCCCATCAAGTTAGCTAATATATCCATTACATCACATATTTACTTCTTTTTGGGGGGAACATTTACATTCTACTGTTTTAGAAAATTTCAATTATACAACACAATACAGTGTTATCGACTATAGTCACCATGTTATATGTTTGATCCTCAGACCTTATTTATCTTATAACTGAACGTTTGTAACCTTTTAGCAGCCTTTCTCCATTTCCTCTCCTAAGTCCCAGACAATCAGCAACCACTTTTCTACTCTCTGCTTCTATGAGTTTATCTTAAAAAAAAAGTCATATAAAGGTGTTACCACACAGCACTTGTCTTTTTCTCTCTCTGGCTTATTTACTTAACCTAATGCCCTCCAGGGTAATCTACCTTGTTACAAATGACAGGATTCCCTCCTCACTTCTTTTTAAAGACTGAATAACTTTCACTGTGTAATGGAATATTCACTCCATTTCAAGAAATGGAATACTCATTTCTTCATTCAATCATTTATTAACAGATACGTGGGTTGTTTCTGGCTATTACAAACAATGCTGCCATGAACATGTGGGTACAGACCTCTCTTCGAGACAATGATTTCAGTCCCTGTGGATGTACACCCTGAAGAGGGATCGCAACAGAGTGAAAATGCTTGGCCTCTCTGACTCCCTCTTGTTCAAGCCTCCTTGTTCCCATGACCTTCATGCTAATAGCTTCTGCTCAGTCTTGCATCTACACATGCCTCTCCCAAGGAGATAAGAGAAGTAAAGTACAAAAAACGATGGTTTATCAAAGATTTGCAGGAACCGTTTACAAAATCTTCCTTGGACTCTGCTGGCACCTAGATGTCTGTGGTCATCAGCTACCTCTTGCCCCTCCCATTTCCCCTTTGTTGACAAAAAGGAAGACAGAACTTTGCATTTTCTTAAACTGTATTTGAGGACTAGGTCTCCCATCTTCTCAGTTGACTCCTTCTTGAGCAAGACTTTTTCTTATTCCAAACTCTGACATTTTGAGTTTTAGCCTTTTGAAACAACTAACACATGGATGTTAGACAGGTAACAGGATTATATAGTAGTTCCACTGTTTTATTTTTTGAGGAACTTCCATACTGTTTTCCATAGTGACTTCATAAATTTACATTCCCATCAGCAAGGGTTTCATTTTCTCCACATCCTCACCAGCATTTCTTATCTCTTGTCTTTTGTTAATGATGGTCCTCACCCCAAGTTTCTATTTTATATTGGGTATATTGTGCCTTTGCAGGGTATGTTTTTCAGCTACAAGAGGTGAGGTATGTTAGTGTTCTGTGGCTGCCATACTAAAGTACAATAGTCCCAGAGGCCCAAATAAAAATGGATTTCCTCATAGTTCTGGAGGCTAGGAATTCAAGATCAAGGTAGTCTGTAGTGTTAACTTCTTCTGAGGCCTCGCTCCTTGGTTTGTTGTTGATGGATGTTTTCTCCCTGTCTTCACATGGACCTTTCCTGTGTGCATGCATTCTCTTGCCCTGGCTGCTGTGGCTCAGTTGGTTGGGTGATGTCCCGCAAAGCAAAAGGTCACAGGTTCAGGTTGCAGGTTCAGTTCCCACTTGGGGAATGTGTGAGAGGCAACCATTAAGGCCTAAACTAAAGAGCTTATTTTAACCTAATCACCTCTTTAAAGATCTTATCTTCAGAAAATACACTTCATTCTTAGTTACTAAGGTTTGGGATTTTAACCTACGATGTTGCGGGGGACATGATTCAATCCATAACAATAGACATTAAAATCAAGCATTAAACTGAACTTTTAAACAGATTTTGAAATCACTGATCTCAGTTTTAAATCAAAGTTTTAAAAAGAAGGATATTTTTCAAATTATTATTTTTTTACCAATAATAACTACAAATTATTTAAAAATATGCTGTTTTCCAACTTGACCTCATCTTTTAGAAACTTTTGGTTAGGGTTAATATCTTATGCTATAATAATTTACTACGAATAATTCATTAATTAATTTACAAACACTGTGAAGTGCCTGACGTGTGCAGGTGCTCTGCTCTAGACACCTGGGAGACGAGAGACAAAACCAGACCCTTGCCCTAATGGAGCTTATGTTCTAGTGGGCAATACTCTGACGCTGAGTCAAGAGCGTCCTATTAAAACCAAATATTATCTTCGGCTGCTGAGAGTGTTGCCAGCTGTCAGCCTTCTTTGGAAATTGCCCTTGGCTGAGAAGAACTACCTCACCCAAGGTTACGGACTCTTCCCAGTGCAGCCTGCACTGAAGACTATGGAGATAAAAAGGCCCAGATGCTTAGACTCAATGCCATCTCAGCTTGAGAGCTCCCTGTCGGGTTGACTGAGTTCATTCAGCCTGAATCACATGGTCCAACTTCTCCATTTGCCCAGTCCTGTTTCTTTCACTTCCCCACACAGTGTCAGAGTCTGTTTCCTGAGGAACCCGACTGAAATGATATTACATTATATCATCACTGTATTATGTGGTGTTATATTGTATTGAATAAGTTACATTACCCGGCCTCACTATGTGCTACTGTATTACTTGCCATTGCTCTCCCTCACTGGAGTACAGTGTCTCTGAGAACAAGTACTTTGTCTCTTTTGTTCCCTGCTCTCGCATAGCTCCCAAATGGGGCCTGGACATTATTAGTCCCCCAATAAATATTAAATCAGTAAATGGATTTGCAAAGTGGGAATAAAAATAGCCTGACTTTACAAGATTAAATTTTGACAACCCGTGTGCAGTCTTAACATAGAGCCTGGTGTGTAATAAATGCTTAATAAATGACGTTTGTTTCAAAGACAACTTATCACTTCCATTATGTAAGCCAGTGATTCAGCTCTATTTATTCATATATTAATTAATCAAGTATTTATTGCCAAGTACTGTATTAGAAACTGGGACTACACAGAAGTTAAGAAATATTCTCTGCCCTTAAAGAGAATCCAGGTCACTGGTCACATTTCATTAGTTATTTAATATTTATCCACTTACAAACTAGCTTTTTTTGTATAGTCTTTCCTCTTTCAAGTACTCTAAGGAGTTTTGGTACCTGTTTCCTTTTTCAATTACTTGGACAATACTTTTTAACTGAAATCTATCCATGTAAATCATTGAGCAAAAGCTAATTATAAATTAGACAAAGACTATCATGTTTAACGGATATGATTTAATGCTCTTAATATGATGGATTATTATTATTTTAATATCAGTTAAACATTTGGAAATTATTTTGTTTGCTAACATTATGGGTACAGTTTTTTTTTTTTGGCTAAAATATTCCAAAGATTTCACCAGAACTTTGCCATCTATTCATCCTTGAAGACACTTCAGGTACTCCCTCCTCTAGGAAGGCTTCTCAGGCAATCAGCTACCTGTCCTCTCTGCTCCCATCACACACAGAGGCAGGGTAAGCCACTGTTGCACTTGTCACATGTTATTGCGTTTCTGCTTTTGACTCTCTTCTTCACTAGCCCAGAAATTCCTCCTTGCTGTATGTCATTGTGTCTTTCATGCCTGTCATGATGCCTGGAAATGAACAGCAATTATAATAATAGGTAAGGCACCCATACTATATAGGCAGGCACTGTATAAGTGCTTTATAGATCCTTACGCTGAGTCTCTGAAGTCTGTCCCATGATCATCTCCATTTTACAGATGAGGGAACTGAGGCTCAAAGATCTTAAGGAACTTGGCAAGATCACTGAGCCAGTAATGATTGAATCTGAACCCAGAACAGGTGGCTATGGAGCCCGCATGCTTAACCCCTATGTCTTGCCAGTGAATGTGTTTTGAATTGAACTATACATGTTACATAAGGGAGGAACTGTGACAGGAAACTTTAACCATCATTTAAGCTTAATCCTTTCTTAAGTTCAGAAACTTGCATAAGTAGATATCAGTTCTCCGAAGTAGAGCTTTTTTACATTTTCTTGCTTAAAAGTAGAAAGTTCCATTTACTGCAGTCCTTCTGCATTGCTATGACATCCAAGAAAGGGTAATTTATGATTAGCTGTGGCTCTGCCCT
Organism: Trachops cirrhosus; assembly: GCA_028533065.1. Lineage (NCBI taxonomy): Eukaryota > Metazoa > Chordata > Mammalia > Chiroptera > Phyllostomidae > Trachops > Trachops cirrhosus. The sequence continues at coordinate 74,249,932 of CM052539.1, forward strand.
ACATCTTGGGACACAACCTGTTTGTAGGAATAATAATAACGTGAACCAACATTTCATGAACGTTCACTTGTAGCTTGGCCAAAGACACACAGCTTTTCAGTGATAAGATAGGATTTTGAAAGTACATGTATCACTGCTCAGAGCCACTAAACCTCCTTGCTTGCTTTCCTGGGAGCGTGATTTGTAGCTCAGTAGCCAGGAGCCTGGACCATTCTTCCTCCTGTTGCGGCTATCCTTCTTTCTTTGTCTGGCACTCCATTTCTTCTGTGACTGGGGTCCCGTACATTAGCCCTGTGGTTGAATATCCATCTAGTACACGTCTTGCCAGTCATTGTTTTCTAGGACACTTAGTAACTGTAAGTTTTTATCTCTGCCTCTCTCAGTGTTCCCCCTGCCTATTCACTCCCAATGCATGGGTACAGATTCATAGATTGTTTTTGTTCTGGGAGGGATCCGAAAGTCATGACTATAACTACTTGCTGATACTTAAATACAACATTTTTTTACAACATGCCTGCTAAGTGATTATTTGCATGTTCTTAAAGAAATCTATCATATCTTTTCATTATTCTACTAGCGAATTCTATGTTGAGGTGTACTCTTGGCCACGTAATTTTTATTCTTAATTTTGGTTCCACTAATTATACAGAGCCTAATCCATCTTCTCAGTGACAGACTTTACAATATTTAAAAACAATGCTATGTTCTCATGAGGGTTCTAGATACCCATCTCTGTGTCATCTTCCTTCCCCTCTTCCTCCCTCCTTTTTTTTCATTTTTAGATTTTATTTATTTATTTTTAGAGAGAGGGGAGGGGAGGGAGAAAGAGAGAGAGAAACATCAATGTGAGAGAGAAGCATTGATCTGTTGCCTCTTGTACGAGCGCCGACCAGGGACCAAACCTGCAACCCATGCATGTGCCCTGACTGGGAATAAATCTGGCAGCCTTTCACTTTGTGGGGTGATGTCCAACCAATGGAGCCACACCAGTCAGGGCTCCACATCATTTTTCTTACGTGATATTGTTTTAGGTCACCTTGCTCTGAGCATTCTGGAAGGGGAAGGGGAAAATCTTTTGGAGTCAGATGCACCCAGCTTGGAATCCTGCCTCCACCACTTGCTGCTGTGTGTGTTTCAGTGTTGGTTTCTTCATTTGTAAAATGTTGATAATGACAAAATTCTCACCATTCCTTCAAAATGTGTGCCATCTGTGTGCTTAATATGCATTCTGCCTATATGTCTTTCCACTGGTTAATAAAAATATTCAAGAAAACAGAAGTGATCACAGACCTGGAAGGATGGAACCAGGCTACTTTATCCAATTTGATGCCCTCTTGCTTCTTGTCTGGCCCGTGTTTCTCTGGTCTCCATTGATAGGCTGTCTATGTTTTGGTGCAGGTGGCCTTTCTCTGCACTGGTTTTGATTTAGTAGATGAAATACTGGTAGTGTGTTGAGGCCTATTCTAACGAGAGCTCCACTTTGGTGGTTTCAGTAATAAAAAAAAAAAAACAACAACAGCAGACAAGGAGTCAAGCAACTTGAATTCTAGTCCCAGTTTTATAATTATCTGTGTCATGTAAACTGTTGGATTCTCAAGTTTCTCACCTGGAAAAATGGAATAGTATATTTCCTACTTCAAGCTCTACAGAACTAGTATCAGATTACAGTAAAATGTCTATGTGGATCCTCTATAGAGGGAAATGTTAGCTATCCACGGCAGATTGTTGGCAGGCATTTGAAGATTAACATCTGTCAGCCTATTCTCAGGCCAGCTGGTCCCTATGTCAGCCAGAAGATGCTCACAGCACCCACCTCCTTGAGGCTGACTACTCCCTCATCATTTCTTTGTTTCAGAACTCTTTGGAGGAGTGGAACAAATATATTTTTTGAAAATTTAAAGTGAATTAAAACAAAGTTACTTGAAGAATTCAGAACTGACCTAGAATTATAAACCATTGACCTAGCATAGGAAGATTAATACCTTGAGCCCAACATAATTAGGATGGTAAGTCCACTTCAGGGTCATCCTGTGATGATTTTCTAAGCCAGATAGGAGAAGCATTTTAGAATCTACCTCTCTTATTAGCTGGATAATCAATATATGGCATAGATGCATGCATTCTTAAAACTTCCTATAAAATGAATTTTTGAATATTTAATCTTATTTTCCTACAGGTTTGTACTGTAACATGTAATATATCCTTAGGGAAACTATATGTGACAGTATCTAGTGGTAAATAAGGGGACAGAGCCATGCATTCATCCAGATGTCATCTAGGCTTCCCGATCGTGCTGCCACGGGTGGACACCAGGAAGCCTTACAGTGAGTTAGGGTAGAGGAAAAAGGTGAAGAGGAGACTTACATTGATTGATTGAACATCTACTTATCAGACTTATGTGCTGTGTAGACTCTCATTCAATCTTGACAACAATTCTGAGGTAACACAAATACAACAGCTGGGAAGAAATATATATAACAGTTGGAAATGTCAATGTACTCAAAGTTAGCCTCCTAAAGTGTAAACCACTTCTGTTGATTCTATTTGTAAACTATAACATTAAAAAAATTTTAAATTAAGATTAAAAATGAAAAAGAAAATTCCTGCTTGATGTCCAGGAAAAGGACCGCCGTCACACTGGGTAGTATACCAAGCTAACCAGCTGGTGACTGATACTACTTTCTGTAAGGTTGTCCTTATCATCCCAGGTTTTTGGATGAAGAAACTGAAACTTAGAAAAGCTAAATACTTGTTCTGTTTCACGCAAGTAGTACGTATTGAAGCTGAGGTTCAAAGCCATGTTTGCCTTCCAAGTGCAGCTTTTGCACCATGTCCTAAATGTGGACTAACGGAATGAGATTCTCTTTCCTACTTTCAGGTACGAATATGTGACCTCGCCAGTCACTTAACTTCCCTAGATTTCACGTTCCTTTACCACAGTATGGAGTAACTCTGGCATGGATCAGACAGAGCATTTTTTCCAATTTTTGGAAATCATGCCGTGCAATACCAGTGTAAAAGTAGTATTTTTCCAAAAACTCTGAAATGAGACCATACCTTAAATTCCTTTCCTAATTTAGAATGATTAGAATACAACAGTGCTGTCCAATAGACCTTTCCACGATAATGGAGGTTCTATATCTGTACTGTCCCGTACAGCAGCCACTCATGTGGCCATTGAACTGTTGATATGTAGCAACTGTGACTGAAGAACTAAATTTTACATTTTATTGACTTTTAACTAATTTCAGTTTAATTAAATTGCTACATGTTGTTAGTGGGTGCTTTAATGCACAGTATATAACATACAATATGGATTTGAACTAGTGCATTTTTATAGCTTCTAAGTTTGATGAATAATCCTTGATGTCATAGGTGCTGCACAGAAATGGATATTTTATTTTATTTTAATTTTTTATTGTTTAAAAAACTTTTTATTGTTGTTCAAGTACAGCTGTCTCCATTTTCCCACCACCACTTTCCCCCACCCCACCCCACCTCCCACCCTCAGTCCTTCCCCCTGCCCTTAGTCCTCATATCATTGAGTCATGTGAATTAGATTTGTCATTTTATTTATTTATTTATTTATTTATTTATTTATTTATTTATTATTTTTTAAAAGCCTCACTTGTTGATTTTAGAGAGGAAGGGAGAGAGAGGCAGAGAGAGACAACGAGAAGCACTGGTTGGCTGCCACCCATATATTCCCCAACCAGGGATCCAACCAATATTGTTTGGTATACAGGATGACACTCCAACCAGCTGAGCCACAGGGCCAGAGCTAGATTTGCCATTTTAGTTTCCAGCAAACTTGGAATATTTTTAAATCTCCCAACCCCAGATGGACTGCATTAATCAATCAATTAGTATTTATGAAATGAATTTACATGATGTAGTTAGCATACATTGGTTCCCCTTTCCCTGTCGGAGCCCTTTGGTGAAGGGAATTGTGCACCACAGGCTGATGCTGAGGTTTAAAGGCGCCCGTGTGTGATTGCTCCTGGCACAGCATGTAGGAGGGCCTAAATAAATGTTAGTTTCCCTTCCCTTGCCCTTGAGACACATTGCTGCTTATAAAGGAAAAAGCTAAGTATTTATGTAACTAGCCCGAGTGTCTAAATGTTCATCACAGCTGTGTCCCCTTGCCAGGGATAATCTTTAATTGTGTAATTTAGTTTGCATTTGCTTTGTGATTTAAAAAACTATATATATATAAAATGAGAGGGAGCATCCTCTTCTCTCTACAATGCTGTCTTCCCCCACCTGAAAATAACTCATTATAAAATATATTTAAGTGGGAGAATCTTAATTTCTGTAAATATGAAGAGTCCAGCTGCTCTGAAGTGATCATATAATTTTTTTTTCTTTTTGGTTTCATGCTGTAGTTAACCGAAAGAGGACCTTCCTTTCTCTTCATCCCCTCTGTGTGGGAAGCTGTGAATTGGCACAATAAAAATCTCCAGAAAAAACCTGATGTTAGGGCAGTGACTGCAAACGTTCTTAGCTTTGTGACTCAATAGGACTTTTTTTCTTTAGCGCCATAAACATAATCACTTACTTTCTGGAAATAAGACAAAACAAAACAGTGTATTAGCAGAAGTTCTAACAAACTTAAAAAAGACTTTTTTTGACCTTCTATCCAAACAGGCCGTCCTTATAAATTTGTGGAAATTCCTGTTGCATCAATATAAAAGTGTAATGCTTTGATTGTGTCTGACTGAGTAAAGAATTGTGCATTTGCTTTATTTAAACTGATGAGATTTTGGGGTAAGGAACAATTTTTCTCAAAGGTTCTAAAGCCCTTAGGGCTTTTTTGCATTAGATCTTTTTCTCTGCTTTTCCTTTCTAATTCAAGGTTAATCTTAAATTAGGGCCCTCCTTTCTCCTTGAGGAGACTCCATAATAATTTTTGAAGTAAGAACATAAAAAATACTTCAAGAGAGGAAATCATTATTTTATCAACCTTAAAATATTATAAAAAATTAAAAATATTTTCCTCATATTTCTTTTCCACCCTGACAAAAGAAATTTTCTTTTAATTTAGGCATTATTAACACAATTGGGCATCATAATAAATTTGTCACTTTGAACTAGATTGTAACGAAGAGGAAAATAAGAAGTCATGGCAATAAACCACAATAGGGCTTTTCAAAGAAAAGAGAATCTTCAGGAATGACTAGATTTAGAATGTAATTAGGAGTCTAAATGTTGCCAACATAACTAATTGTGTGATCTTGAGTAAATATTTCAGTCTTCCTGGATCTTTTTCTTCATCTGTGAAATAACTCATCAGAGCTCCAAAATCTTATGACCAAAAGGATTCTATTTCATATAATTCAATAGACATATATTTGCAGGCTTTTGCATATAGAAAAAAGGTGTGTGTGTGGGGGTGGGGGGTTGGGGTTTGTTAGTAGGTCATGTTTTGGGATTGTGTTGCAGTGCCAGTAATGGGTTTTTTCCCATCCAGCTACACGTCGACTGTGGTGGTTCTCCTTGGAGCTGAAGGCAGGTATTTCTCTTTCTTGCTTGTGGTGAGGCATCCTGCCTGTGAGCCTGGCATTAGACTTGAACCAACTGAATGAATGATGTAGCAAGTGTAGTTGCCACAGAGTTTATATTCCGCAATGACCCAAAGGCTTACGCATGGCTGCTCCTTGAGTTATAAAAATCCACCTGGTAATTGCAATCCGTCAAAGGTCATTTCTCAGTGAGTTATTTGTCACTGTTACTAAACATAAGTTAGGGACAAGTGGAAAATGTTATTTTTAAGACAACTAAATTTCAACGGATGAGTAATAAGTTGTCATTTGGCATTTGTGAATAGTAGTCAGGTTATTTTGAATGCAACAATCCTTGCTTCCTTCAGGAGTGTTTATGAATGCCTATCATTCAAACATCTTTCTAGTTACCAGTTTTCCAAAGGCTGCATGGGAAACCAACCTCTTTGCAGCTAGGGAATGGGGGCTACAGGAGTAAAGCCAGATAGAATTTAGCTGGAGAAGTCTGGTCTGGACTTTGTCCTTTTCACAAACCCTTTTTTTGTCTGTAAAGTGAAGCTCACTTTAGATAATCACTCAAGTTCATGTCTGCTCTAAATGTCTGTGACTTATAAATCCAATGGCCTTAAGTAACTAGTAAAATCTCAGAATCTTTCTATTGATCTTGAAGTCAGAGGAAAGGGCATTTTATAATATATAATTATAGTATATAATATACTTTATATATTATATAATAGACTTAAATCAGCAAATTATATTTCTAAACTGTGTAATTATGAAATACCTGTTATAGGCTTTGTGACATGTGAATAATAAACTCCTAATTTCGGCATACTAAATCACCCTTAATTAGCAATTTAATGTAAACACTTTAATTAGCTAATTGCTCACAGTTTCATATCCTTATCTATGGAAGGGTTATTGACTTGTTCCCTATTGGAAGTGAGCTTTATATGTCAGCTTTCTGTAATTATGAGATACAGAGTCTATAAGAATGTCAGTAGTCTAATGAAAGTTCAAAAAAGGAACCCAACAAATTCCACTCTTCCCATATGAATAAGGATATCTTTCCAAGAGTAATACTCTAGAAATCTTGTGTTATTTTCTCTTAAAGGTGTTGGATTGAAGATTTTGAGGGAGACACGGGCCATAAGCCATGGTGCTCTAACAATTATTTGGAACATAGAGTTCCTGGTGAACGGATCAGAGATCACACTATTACATTTTAAAAGGCAGTTTATTTTCCAGTTTTTTTTGTGTGTGTTTGTACAGTTGTGAAGGAGTTCTCAGCATTTACCATAGACAATGAGTCCAACAGTTGGAATTATCATAGACAACCTTGTCATGTCTACAGTTGCAGATAAGCCAAGATCCCTGGGGGTGGTGAGACAGCCACATACTACCAGGTTGACTGAGAAAATGCTTCGTGCTTTCTCCAAGGTAACTTGTTATTCAGAAAGAATGTGACTGCGGTATCAACTGAAAGATAAGTTGTGGGGAGGGAATGATCAGGTCAATAAACAGCGATTCAGATGCAGGTCCTGAGATGGAAGGTTACAAGGCAGGACTTAAATAGCAGCTTTATTCATCGGTCACTCACAGGTCTGTTAAAGAAAACCATTCTGTGCAGTACCTAAGATTGTAGGTTACTTGTATACTGAGAGGGGCTGGGCACAGTAGGACAATATCTTTTATTGATTAGCATTTCTTTTTACTTTGAATAAGCAGGTCATGTGTGTGAACAATTATAAACTGTAAGTCCTCATTGGCAAATGAAATTGTGATTTTGTAAATTTTCATCAGTTTTTTCTCCTAGAACCCTAAACCTTCCCCAGTTATAGTTTCACATGCTGTCTCAGTTTCCACGTGAGGAAGGCCACACACTTTCCTAAATACTTAGGGACTTTTTAAAACACCTAGCTAAAATTTGTATTACTTTAGTAGAAATCCCTATTTTTCTCTTAAGATCTTAAGGATCTATAGTACTTCTTTATCTTTTCTTTTCCGTAGGGGAGCCCAGGTTTTTTCTTTTGTAATAAAAGGGCTATAACTTTTGAAATAATATTTTTGCCTCTAAATAATTAATCAGATACCTCTCATGTAGATATTTTCTCCACGTTTGAAAACTGGGAGTCAGCTGCTTTGGCAATTGACTTGGAGCTGACTCAGAGCTGGCTATCTCCACGTCTCTTCTTAATCTTCACAGACACACGCAATATTACTTAAACAAACCAACATCCAGCCTTTGTAACTGCAAACATGAGGACAATGCATGAATCTGCTCATTGTTCTTTCCTTTTGCTATGACATCTATCTGTGTGTATCCAGTTCAGAGGCCACAGATCACAACAGCCATAGTTTCACACAATAAACTTCTAGCTAATAACCCCACCCAAACCTAAAATGATTTATAAAAATAAATCTGGAGCTACACTTCAGAATTTCAACAATCTAACCTTTGAGAAAAGCTAGGTATAATAGTTTGTGACATTAACCTGTCTATTCTGGAGTTGTTCAGAGTTTAACTGATGGCCAAGCGTGTTTTGAGCATCTGTCCTTTCTGTGTGGGCTGGAGGAGGCAGGTGAGATAGCAGAAATGCAGGTGATGAGTCAGATTAAAACAGGACAGGTGAAAGCTCACCAAATATGAATGCACTCCTTCCTTTTCCCTAGCCCCCCTTGTGGGGAGGTTGGAGCCACCTGAACAGCTGTGACCAGTGACAGGCGAGCAGAAGTGCCATGGGTTTCGTGTTTGTGCTAAGACGTCTAAGAGTTGACTTGCCTCCTCCATGTTTTCCCTCAGAAGTTCCGGATGCCATGACTATAAAGTAGAGGAGAGTAATATGAGATAGAAATAAATTTTCATGGGGTTAAGCCACTGAGATTTGGGGTTTGCTAGCATTACTTACCCTGCCTGATATAGTAGGTGACAGTACTGAGTTAGAAAGTAATTGGAGGAACTCAGGTCATTATTGTTCCACAAGAAATCACAAAGCTGACTTGAATCAGAATTAAATGGGAGAGCTTTAAAAATGCACATTTCTGAGATGTATATATCATTCTCTAAATAAAAATCTAGGAGTGGGCATGTAAATCAATGTTTTTATAAAGCTCCCTAAATGATTCTACATTGTTCCCTTTAAGTCTGAACTCTTGCTCCTCAACATCAAAGTCCCTTTGATTACCTACTGGGGTAGTGAGATGGAAGATTAAAAATGATTGGAAAGAATCAGAGATTTTAGAGCTAAAACAGGGATCAGAAAAACAGACCTCAAGGGCCAAATTTGGCCTGCGGTGTTTTTGTAAATAAAGTTTTATTGGAATACAGCCACACTGAAGAGTTTACAAATCATCTATGGCTGCTTTTACTATGAAGGAGGAGTTGAGTAGCTGCAACAGTGACCTTATGGTCTGCAAAGCTTGAAATACTTACTCTCTGGCCCTCACAGAAAAAGTTTGTAGACTGCTAATCCACACGATTGTCTCTGTGCTTGAAAAAGGCATGAGCTCTTGGTCTGGCCCTGCCCATAACTGGAAGACACAAATTCTCAGCACCCTTGATAAGTATAGAAGGGTCAGGCATGGAGAGTTATTTAACTTTTGGATCGGCTGCACATTATGTAACTCCATGCTCTGTGGGACAGTTTAAAGTCAAACAACTCTCTTCATGTTTTGTAATCTGTTGAAACACCAGAAAAAGACAATTGTTTCAATAGACTATAAAGATATCAATGATATTTATAGGGTAAACACAAATTTCCAAATGCACCTGGAAATTCTTATAGTTCTTTTTGTTACTACAAATAAATATATGAAGGAGGATTAATATTTTACGATAACTGAGCCATACTCCAGCGCACATTTTCTTTAAAGTCCATCTTTCATTCCTGTTCAATTTATATTGAGTGCTCAGTACCATCCAAAATTTAAAAATAATTTATATGTAAATAGGCATGTGCACTTAAATAAGCATATTTAAATACACACACATATTTACATATAACTGTTAAAGCTATCGGGTCCAGGAAATTCAAATTAAAAGTGCAATTCTGGTGGTTGGCTATTTTAAACAACTTCACATTCAGAATTGAGCAGAAGATCTTTTTAGCATCATCATTGTGGTTTTCCTTTCTTCTCTTTCCATCTTTCCAATAAAATACTACTCTCCAGGAACCTAGTGAATTGTAACAAAGAAACTGAATTTTGCTTTTTAGTGAACAAGAGGGGAAATTTTGTCTCTTGTTGAAATGATCTCTGTTATTGGTCAGTGAAGAAAAGAGGAATTAGCCTTATGTTTGAATCACAAAAGCATCACCTGGTTATTTTCAAGGATAGATTCAAGGAAATTCTGATCAGCTCCACTGTAGAGCGAATGCTGAGGTCAGACTGGAATATATATAGCTGAAGAACTGTAGGAGCTTTGATGCATGTGGTTCTTTTACACTTGGAAGGAAAAAGTTATGTTTAAGCTCCATTCTCTCACTACTTTAATTTATATAACTTGGAGCTGGAGAAGAAAGAAAAATCAAAGCAAAACATACAATTTCATTATAACTCCTAATGGAAATAATTGGTAACATGTGTACTCAATTTTGTTTATTCACTCTTCTATTCACTTGTCTCTGGTTAATTGAGAGTGGCAGTCCCAATTAAACAGCCCTAGTAGCCTGCAGTGGCTAATTGTGAGCAGGTTAGAAGCCTTCTTTGTGTTTGGAAAGGTCTCTTAACTCTCTAGGGCATGTCTGTTTTGGATTGAAGCCATAACTTGGTATCAGATGATTTAAATTCAAGAAAGCCCTTTAATATTAAGGTTCAAATAAATGAATTTACACTCCATGTCATATGTTTAGCAGGTGACTGAGACCATGTGCTCTTTACTTCACTTAGCAGAGAATTATAACGTGTAAGGGTTTTAAATTAGTCCGGACCCAGTCTTGCTAGGGGCAAAAAGTGATGTTAACGTACAAGGCTGGAATAAGAAGTATGTTCATTTGGTCATGGCAATGACTTTTGATTGAATTCAGGTAATTTCTTAAAAAAAAACAAAAACAACCTTATGCTTCTCTTTTCTCTCTGTGTAATTCCAAAACTTTATACCCAAACACTCACTGATTTATGCAGTTTTAACAAATTGCTGAGCTTAAACAATATGTCTCCCAAAATGCTTTGGCCAATGGGTCTATGTAATGATTATGAAAATCTATTATGGGTGAGGGCACATGTTATTTTCTGTAAAAATCACTGTGGTATCCCCTGGACAGTTTCTAAGCCTTGTGCGGGCTAGCAGGACCACTAAAAGTTGGAATATGATGGCTGGAGCTTTATCGACACAGTTCTCATGAATAGAAGTGGGATTTGTGTGGGCAAGGACCACAGGCCTCTTGGGCAAGCATGTGTCACCAAGGAGCACTTCGCAAACAAGATGCCATTTCCCTTTCCTTTGCCTCAGACCTAAATTAAATTTTACAAAAGTCATCATTTCACTTTGAAAGCACTTATAGATAAAGATGAACCTTGATAATTGGAAAATTAGCATAACCCATTTCAGGATGCATATCTGAATTTCTTTTCCATCTTTTTCTGCCTCTTTCCTTTTGACTCACTATGAGGACAGTGTTCAGGGAGGTGAGTCACGCTGGTCTGCTTCTAAACTGTTCACCAGTGTCCACACAATTCTTTCATTTTTGATTCAACTTCCTACTCTGTCTCATTTGCTTTTCTTGCACTTATTTGCTATACACATAGGTAGAATATGAGTGACCTGTTTCCTCAAGAGGTCAGGAGAATTAGAAACAAAATTCATATGACAGTTTTCTGTCTTTATTTTTACTCTTAATTTTTTTCAGATCTACAGATAAAAGTAAACACATCAGTAAACACAAGATCAGTAAACACAAGATCAGTCCATCGACTTTTAAGTTTTGTTGTGAATAATAGGGACCCCAAAATATCACTGGTTTAAACAAGATATATGTTTGTTTTTCTCTGATATAAAAGTATAGAAGCTAAAATGATGACTTCTCAGTCATCTGGGACGCAGGTTTCTTCCAGCTGTCCATCTCACCAGGGTTATTGAATTGGGTACTCTCCTCCACATGGAGGGAGCACTAGCCTTTACATTCAAGTCCCAGGCAACAGGGCAGAGGAATAGGGAAGGGTATGTTCCTGTCTTTAAGGACACATCTCAGACATTACACACATCATGTCTGCTCACATCCCATTGATCAGAACTTAATCACACAGCCATACTTAGTTGCAACAGAAGCTGAGAAATATCTGTAGTTTGGGCAGCCATGGACCCAGCTAAAATTTTGGAATGCTAATAATAATAAAGCAAAAATAATAAAATTTAGAGATACCCAACAATCTCTACCATGGTCTGTCCATGTGGAAACCCAAAATAGTTATGTGTATCTCCTTCTCACACTTAGAACACACTCTCCCCCCTCTCCCGAGGGATTCAGGTCAAAATCCCATAAGCTCAAGTTTCAGGATCTCTGGGTGATGCTGGATTCATCTCTTTTATGAGATCAGAATGGGGTCCTTTTAGATTCATAGTTTTCTGGTCTCACCTCGCCCAACATGCTTCAATGGAGTAGTAATGTGATAACTGTAGCAAAAACTCCTGATTGGAAAGGACAAAATGACAGCACTCTCAGCCATTAGACTGTAGCACAGCATTAATCCTGTTGGACCAGAATAGGGAAGCAGAAAAGAGGAGAAGTGTTGTGCTTAGAGCATTTGGCTGCTCTTGGTTCTGACTCTCCGGGAGGGGCTCTCTTCTGCATCATCCTCTCTGACCACATCTGAAGCAGACCTTCGACAGTTAGGCCTCTTTCTCAGGCTCCTTCCTGCTGGTGGAGGATATGGGTTTCAGGGGGTTGCTTTAGCGCTTGAGTGATCACAGGCTTTGTCGGGCTAGGCTTGTGGTTTTTTTGGCAATACAATTCCCTTGCAAAATTAGTAAGTGTCTGATCTATTTGTCTCTGGTTAGTACCCCTTTGAGTAAGCAAAGCCAAAAGGACTCATCTACACATGGTTTTTAAAACTAAAGATCTGTCTTTTACTTGCTGACCACTGTGTTGTGTTGCCCACTCCATCTGCCTCTATCAGTTTGCTGGTGCTGCCGTACCAATGTTCCACAGATCGGGTGCCTCAAACAACAGAACTTTATTTCCTCTCAATTCCGGAGGCTAGATGTCAAATTTTAAGGTGTCCGCAGGGTTAATTTTTTTCTGAGAATTCTCCTTTTGGCTTGTAGATGGCCATCTTTCCCCTGTGTCTTCTTGTGGCCTTCCCTCTGTGTTATCTGTACCCTACCTAATGACTATCTTTTTTTTCTCCTTTTCTTGTTTTTATTTATTTATTTTTTTAATTTTAGTTTATTCAGTACAGTTTCTATCCTTTATTATCTTAATTTATGGAATTACCCCTTTAAAGACCCTGTCACCACATTCAGTCACATTCTGAGCTACTGGGGATTCCGACTTCAACAAAGGAGGTTTGGGGAACCGAGTTTGGCTCATAGCACTACCCCTCCTGGTTGTGTAGAAAATGGGCTTGGCCGCAAAGACAACACCTTAACACTTGGCCTCTAGGCTGGCTCCCTTTGCCTGGCAGAAGACTCTCACAAGATGGAGGCTGAAGACAGGATTAATCTCTTGCTAAATCTATAATTTCCATTAAAATGAGTTCAATTTGGGTACAGAAGCATTTTTTCATTCTTAAAAGCCTCCAACTTGAACAGGCTTTTCAAATAACTTCAGTTACAAGCCACAGGCAGAACTGTATTTACTCACATTTCTGCAACTGGTTAGTTCTAGATGGAGCTAATCTCTTTCATAATTCTTTAGTAAAAGGCAGAAGAAGCCACATTTTGAATTTTCAGCCATGTGGCCTAGGGCCACAGATTGGATTGGCTAGCTAATATAAGAGACAGTTTCATAAAAATTGAGCCATATGGTAACATGGGGCACCAACTTTCTGGCCTCTAGCCTCTACATGCTTGTTCCCTGGTATCCCACTTTTAAGCCAGCCCTAAACATTGCATCTGTTTGACTATGACTAACAGAGGTTCAGAGTAACAATGGCTTAACCAATATAGAAGCTTTCTTTCTCTCTCTTTAAAGCAAAAGTTAGGCAGCTCAGAGCTCATATGGCAGGGCTACCCTATGGATATGTGGGGGTCAGGCTACTTCCAACTTTCTACTTCACCATTCTTTGGTGAAGTAGACCATCATTTTAACTGACATGGTCTTAACTGGTGCTCCAGTCGTCACATCCAAATTCCAAGCAGCAGAATGAATAAAAAGGAAGAAGGAGCAGAACCTCTTCCTTTAAAGATACATCTTGGAAGTAGTATCTACAAGGTCTGTTTATATTCTATTGACCAGCACTTTGTTGAATGGCTCCTGCTACCTGGGTGGGGGAGTCTGGGAAATATGACTATATTGGGGGTTGCTACATTTTAGAAATTCTTATCGGAGAAGGGAAATAGATATTAGAGGACAACCAGAGTCTCTTCTCTGGCTAGAAAAATTTGCTTCCTCTTAATTTCTATTGCCTGAAACTTTTTCAGGCTTTTCTCAGCTACAGGGCAGCAGTGATTGATGTTCACAGGGAAGCCACTAGGGAATAGTAAGAGACTAAATTGGTTCCAAACTCTAAAAATCAAATTGTACACAGTGCAATGATTATATTAGGCCACATTTTGTGGTGTTTTAATACCAGCAAAACTGATATGTAATATATGGTAATAACTAATGATAATAAATATTAGCTCTGAAGAGCTTGCAATATGACAGTTATTATGTCAAGCATTTCATGTACTTTTCCCCACTTAGTCTTCACAAGGACTGTGAAATGGGTCTTACTGGCACTATTCCACACATGAGGAAACTAAAGCTTGGAGGCATTAAGTAACTTGCTCAGAGTCACTTTGTTCCTAAGTGATGGAGTTGGTATAAGTGTGCCCAACCTCTTGGCATCTCTGGGCCACACTGGAAGAAGAAGAGTTGTCTTGGGCTACACAGTAAATACATAGTCACACACTGCAACACATATTCACAAAAAAATCTCATAATGTCTGAAGTAAATTTAGAATTTTGTGTTGGGCTGCATTCACAGCCATCCTAGTTGAGCCCTCCTTGCAGGTTGGACACCCCTGCGAACTTGATATATCTACCAGCTGAGTATATTAAGGGCAGTGGGTCTCAACTGGAGGCAATTTTGCTCTCCAGGGGACATTTGGCAATGGTGAAGGACATTTTTGGTTGTTACAACTGGGAGATTGCTACTCTCATCAAGTGGGTAGATGGCAGGGATACTGCTAAGTAGCTCAAAATGTACAGGAAGAATCCCCAAAGGAAGAATTGTCTGGCCCAAAGTGTCATTGGTGTCCTGACTGAGAAACACTGAATTAAGCCTCATTACCTAACATACTTGGTATATGTCTTCATTCTTACTATACGATAGCAGATGATTTGCTAATTTCTGGAATTAAGGAACTTCTATTCCTGTTAGGACTAAATTTTTCTTAGTCAGTATGGATCAGTTCTTCATTTAAAAACTTAGCTGATTTACATTTTTGAGGGGTGGAAACTGAATTTTTTGAAGGTGTGGGAGCAGGGAAATTTACAGAGAATACAAAGCAACAATTGAAAATTATTTTATACATTGTACTTCTGAAGTTTTTAATAGAAAATGAAACTTTCATCTTAAATTAAAAAGAAATGATGTAAAATACTAATCCATTATCTTTCTTTGAGAAGGAAAATGGCTCTCTGTAACAGATATATTTGGAACATGGGCCTACAGAGGGTGCTACTCTGAGGCTGTTTGGTTGTATGGAGTTTAAATGCTGTAATTGCTTTAACACCAACAAGACAAACCTTCCTTTAAACAGGTGTTTACTATGTATTTAAAGTGAAAAACCCTGAACTAAGTAATCCAGGTAGAGATGACTATGGCTTTCTAACTAGTAACGAGATTATGGTTTATTGGGGACAAACAGCAAACATACCAATAGTCCTAATAGAATGGGATTACCGGAGGCAATGGGGGTTCAGTGACAATGGAAAGGGTTACAGTAGAGATAGGTGTGGGGTGCTGTGGGCTCACAAAGGAGAAAACTTCCATCACTGGGAAGGAGGTGAAGACAGTGAAAGTTTCCCAGAGAAGGTGAGATTTTCATCAATTCTTAAAGATGGTCAGGATTTGCAAGGCAGAAAATAAGAGGATGAGGGGGGTAAAGTCCTGGCCACCTCGTACCTCTATGGAGTTTTTGCCCTGAAATCTAGCGCATACTCTTAGGCAAGTCTGCTTCCCCACAAAGAATGTGGCACCTTTTTGTCTGCACAAAATTTGCTGGGATCTGGCCTCTGGGACTGCATCTGCCTAGAGGGTTTTTGTTTTGTTTTTGTTTTTTGAGAATTAGCACTGATGTTTCCTTACATCTGTGAAGATGCCCTAAGATCGACACAGTAGATATTGAATGCAGCATTTCCAAGGCCGTGGAGGAGTGAGAGATCATGGCATAGCTTGTGTAGCTTCCAATGGAGCTTGCGGAGTTGCCAAAACGCTATCACCTGTGCTTCAGGAAGAGCCCTGGTAGCTGTGTGTAAGGTGGATGGATCGACACTGGAGGAGAGGAGGCTGGAGTCAGGGGTTCACTGTAATGTCATTTTGAGGCAAATTTAAGTTAGCATAAGTATGATCAAGACCAGTGCCATGATTAGCTTTAATCCTTTGAAACTAACATTAATGGGGGAGGTCACCTGCTATGAACATTTTAGTGGTAGGATGTGAATAATAAATGATCCAGGTTTGGAAAAAATGGGCTTTATCCAAATTCCCTTTTGACCCAAAGAATCAATGAAGTGACACATGAATCTCTGAAGGCTGGAGAGCTCTCGAGAAGACAGTTTAGTTCTTCCTTTCCACATTTTTACTAAACAAGATTTCTTCTGAATCTGGGTTTCCCCCTAATTGCTGGGGAGAATTATCATTCATTATGTTTGTGTGTGAAGTAGGAACAAAAGTCAGTATAATTCTGTGACATTTGTGATGTTGGAATTTTTAAAAAATTCAGTAACTGGAAGTTTCAGAAACCCATGAACTATTAAACGTAGAAAAGCTCTTAGAAATATCTTATGACTTCCTAATTTTACAAATGAGAAATTTGAGGTTCAAAGACATGGAATTTGTCTAAGTCCACAGTTAGCTACTGGCTGATTTGGGACCTAAATTGAATTTTCTGGCTCCTTAGTCTAGGATTTTCTCCCTCAGAAAATGGAATATTTTTTTTAACCTAAGAATGTTCAAAACCGGTAGTGATTGTTTATTTTAATTTCATAGCAAATTTCCCCAATTTCTCTGTTAAGCAGTTCGAGGGATATACTTCCTCTTAGTTATATTGATTTTAAACAAATGATTGGGACTGAGCTGTAGTTTGCTTGTGCTTTGGTAGTTTTCCTTTAACTTTTGAAAGATCTAAAAATTCCTGTGTATTCTGTTGTTCTTGATAGAAAAAAATGGGGAAAAATCTATCTCTGCTTTGCAAAGTGTGGAGCTTCTTCCCAAATATATAGTTAAAGAACCAATTGTTAATAAAAAACATTTATGAGATTAGGACAAAGACTTTTAAGTTAATGAACGAGCACTAAAATAAAATATCCAGGATTTCCTGCTGGAGTAAAATAAATGCAAAGTTCAGACAATGAAATAAAGTAGCATGTTACAGTTTCCCAAGTAGGTTGAAAAGTTTTCCATAAGACTTTGCAAGTGACATCTGGTAAATCCATTCTTGACTACAAATAGGAATTAGTATTCTCTGGCAGAAGAGAGGTTTTCTCAGTGAAATGGGGGCGTTGTCACTTCATCTGACCTGGTGTTTCATAAACCACAAACTCTGCGTCAGAGTGGGGCTCTTTCTTCTTCTGGAGTTCTCCAGCCTAGCCCAGGCTTGTTCAGGGGGCCCTCCCTACAACTTTTGAATTTTTAAAAGATTGAGGTTAAGCGCCGTCATTGTTCCAACACAGCTCTACTCCAACTCTTTTCTGGGTCAGCATATTCAGATTTTCCCAGATGTAGTTTGGCCTCAGTAAGGCTCGATGACTCAAGTTTCTGTTATATAAACAGGAAGGTTTGTACTTACTGCCTCAATTTATGTTGCTAGGGTCTTTATTGCATTTTATGCATGATTACAACATGAAGTTTCAGGTTAAACTGTATATTGTCTGTACTTTCCTGAATCTAGATGGGGTCTTCTAATAAAGAGTTAAACCACCCAGAAAACTTTCCCTCCTTAATTTTATGAAGTGCACAGTATTTGAGGTCCTGCCCCCACACTCATTATTCTTCTCTTCCTGAACTTTCACTGGGCACATGGCTTCCTACAATGAGGCTCCCAATCTCCCTTAGCTGGTGTGGCCTTGTGACTAACTTTTGGTCAATGAGTTGTGATTTGAATTATGTGTGACTTACAGGTTGTGCACCCAGACCTGTACTTCTCACTGTGTGGGAGTTGCTTAGAACCAGGGCTAGAAGCCATGTATTGAGGATGGCAAAGCCAACCCTGTACCACTTCCTTCTGAACTGTTACAGGCAAAAGCAGTAATTTTGACTTAAGTTACTGTATTTGGGGTATTCTGTTGTCAGCTAAACCTTGCCCTGCTAATATGCCTTGCTAGAGTGTTTAACACCATTGCAAATCATTCATATCTGGATAAAAAAAGGAGGCTGTGGAGGTATTAGTTGTGACTATAAGAAGTCCTGTGACCAAGAATGAGCTTCCCTCCAAGAGGAGGTCTAAGGAACAGAACCATTCTGAGCACAACTGCTGAATGAGAAACTTTATAACAGCTCCACATACTCATCAGAAGTATGCCCACCTCTCCCCAGTTCCATCTTTGAGGAATTCGTTACTTAAAATGAAAACAGGCCATGATGTTGCTTTGTTATGTATTGAGAGGTGAGTCTCCTTCACTTGTAAGCATCTCAGCTGACAGTGCTTTGTGGTGACATCAGCTTCTGAAAACAGGTTATATTCAGAGGCATGATTCCAGGGAGAAGAGAATCAACATTTGAAGTGATCCACGGTATGCCAGATACCTAGGCATCTCATAAACACTTCACTGAATCTCTGCGACTGCCCTGTGACGTTGATGTTGTCGTGCACTGATGCAGGTGATAAAACACACTATTGGAGGGTTTAGGATGCTTGTTAAAAGTTACAGTAAGAAGAAAAGCTGGAACATGAAGACAAGTCATTGAAGTTCCCAAGTTTATGCTTTTTCTAATGGTAGTGGCAGACCTTAGGAGGGAAGAAGTCCCTTGATTAGGGACACTATAACTTGGTTGTGCGAAGCTGTTACATGCAGGGCAATGTCTTTAAGTAGGGATAAATTACTCTAAAGGAAATGAATCCTAGATGATTTCCTCCTCAAGTCAAGCATCTTGTTTAAATAAACTTCTTGTTTAAAAAATAAAAAATAAATAAAAATAAATTTGCTCCATATGCAAGGTAATCAGCAAATAGAGCAGTCTCTTTTGTCTCCACTGAAACCCTGGCTCATCACTGTGATAGTCCCATGCTGCCTCTCAGATAGCAGCTCATCTCCATGTGTTGGAACAGGGCTAAGTGGGACCTTGACACAGCATTCCTTCAATAACACTGCCTTTGGCCAGAACTGACAGCCTCTAGCAGAAATACTTCAATTTTTCCCCAATCTTCATTGAATAGAAATTCTTCCTTCTCTATGAAATATGTCCTTTATGCTGTAATTTGGATGCATACCATGGCCATCTTACAGAATAAGGAAGAAGGCCAGAAACATTTAATATTCTTTAAGAGTAGAAATTTGTTATATTATTCTTTTTTCTCCTTTGGAATAATAATCCCAGTTCCTTTAAGCTGCTTCTTCTTAGATCTTTGTGGGGCTTTTTTGGACATAACTCTTTAAATTTTACATTTCTTCTTTGTGGAACCCCAGACTGGGGAAGTAGCAGTTGATAATTTCTGTTACTTTCTACAGGCACAGCACTGTGCTAAGTGTTATTGTAGTGCGGCATCTTATTTAACCCTCACTACTATCTTGTGAGCAAAATACTATTATTAACTCTATTCTACAATGGAGGAAACATGCTTAGAGGGATTAAGAACTGTACGTGCTAAAATATGAGTTAGTTTCCAAACCTATCCCTCAGAAAAGAGGGGGTTACCTTCAGTTCAATCTTTATATAGTCTCTGAAATTATGTGGTACTTTTGCAACTTCTAAAGCCACATAAGTCTGAGATGACCTCAGAAATTTTGGTTTCCAAAGCTTGTAGAAGTCACCTACCAAATTCCTGAAAGCAGGGCAAAGGAGTTGAACAGAGATTTATTTATTATTCTAGTGATGGGTGGGGATGGGTGACTTGATTACAAGGGTTGGATGTCATCATAAACAGCTCCTAAAAAGAGGTCTCTCAAAGCAAAATTTCAGTTATTAAATGAATGCAACAGCACTAATATTTACCTACAGGATGAATGAGCAAAGCAATCGTTTTAATGTTATGTGAATGGGTAGCTGTGGTTTGGGATAAGATGACAGCATCACACAACCCATCCTGAAATGAAGATGATGTACCGTGAAGACGTCAGATGCCACTCATGCCAAATGCTGCATCTTAAGAATCTGAGCAAAATTCTTTCATGAAATGTGAGAGTAAAAAACTATTTTTGAATTGATGTTCCAATGATTTTAAGTATTTGTATGACTAAATTAATAGACATTTGATTATTTTATCTATATTCCTGAAAGTTTATAGAATTCCAGTACGTAGGGAAAGTTTTCAACCATTTCCTTGGGGAAGTAGAGCAGTTCCTAATACTCAGGAACAAAAAGTGACTAATCCAAGTTCATGTAACTGAAAGTGGAGTAGCTGGGATTTGTGCCTAGATCTGATTCATGGATCCACAGTGATTTCATGGTGTGATGAATTTCTAGAATTCTGGTTCTGAGGACTGCTGTCCACATTTGTGCTGCTGCATTCCCATTCTTAAGCAAATTTTAGCGAGGTTAAACTGTATTCAAGGCTCTAAGAAATTAATTTGCCACAGACTATATAAATGTTTACTAGGTACAGTAGAATGAAGGTACCAGTGTGTGCTCAGTAATGAATGTTAAGGTTATTATCCTCTCTTTTGCTCCTCTGTTCATTAGCTTATTTTTATGTTTAAAGGGGAAATCTTTTTTCCAGATTTTTTTTTTTTGTATCCTCATTCTGCAGAGAAGGAGGCTCTGTACCAGGGAATTCCACTTCCAGAAATATTCCTGACCTATTATGATGTAAAAATTATATAAAGAGTCTTAGGTCCTAAAACCTCTGGATTCTATCTGTTCATTTGGAGAACAGGGACATTGATGTTTTATACTCATTTCTCCTTCTCTTTGAGAACTGGCCCCCTCCCCTCCAACACACACACACACACACACACACACACACACACACACACACACACTGGGGAAGCTGGGGGAGACATTTGGAATGATACTTATGTAGTATCCCTCTGGCCATAGGATGAGTAATTATACATGATGGAAAACACATGAAGGAATCCTGTGAGGACATTAGCTTCCTCCTTTCCCATCTACATATTCCTACCATCCACTCCCATCTCTTATGTTTAAAGCTAAAAGCAACTGATATAAATTGTGATACGACTTCTTGGTCTAATGCACCAAATACATTATTTCATTTGTTGCCACAGGCTACTGAGGCCTGCCTTTATTCATTTCTATAGGAAAATGACTTTTTTCTTTCCTCTGGTTGAACTCTACATGAAGAAAGCCAATAGTGGCAGTTACTTGGATGTTCAGACATATGGTCCACAACTGCTTCATTCTGTTTTAAATCAATTCTTCCTGACGGGCTCCATTCTTTCTGCCATTTATGCCACAGGTGAGGTAATGAAGATGCTTATGTGGCTTCCTGTTAATATTCCAAGGCCCCAGGCTCCTAACAGCAGGATGTCTGTTCTCCAGCTGTTTCTCCAACAGGAAGGAGAGATAAAATAAACAAAGCATACACAGTAGTCCATTGAAACCACAGGTAATCCACAGCTGCAGTAAAAAGCACTCAGCGTTGCCAAACTCATCCACCATCAAAGATTCTCATCAGCAAGAGCAGTTTAAAAATACTTTTAGGGTAGTTGATATTTTCTCCCAAGTCCTTCATATCCACAAGGCAGCTAACTTGTAAAACCAGATTTGAACCAGTGAGTTCTAACTCTCCTGCCTTCTAATGATTTTTAAGTGGAATTCTATGGGATGGAAAGGGGCAATCATAGTATAATCATGACAAATTACTAATTTGAACTTCAAATTGAATGTAAAATGTATTTGAATAAACAAGCCCTTCAAAATAGGACTCTGTATAAACCCTCTTACTAATATTTTACTGCTTAATATTCACAAACACTATATTCCCAGACACCTAATGTAATCCAGCCAAGTGAATATGCAGAACACTTGTTACACAACATATTTTTAGTGATATAGAATATGTGATAATTGGCAACCTTCTCATAAAATATTGATTGAAAAGGAATCCAGAGCCCGTTTCCTGAGCCAATTCTATAGACATAAGTTTCAAATCTAGAGCTATTGATAATTTCTTTCTTCAATATAAGCTTGATGACTTAATACCTAAGGCTACAGATACCACATAAAGCCAAAATGAAGTGTTAATTCATGGTCAAGCATCTGATTATTATTGTCAATATCCATGACAATGCATGTCCAAGGAAAGATCAACTTACCTCTTAGTCATCTGTAAGATCTAAATCTTGAGCTTTTAAAATCCTTCCAATGAATTTGCAAAGACTCTCTTTTTCTTTTGAATGAGGTACGCACTTATGCATCTCAGTGAAAGCAATACAGGGCCAAGTATGATTCAGAATGAAATTGAAATTGGATTAAACAAACCGTGCAAAGTCACAGGGTTGAATGTTCATAGATACTGTCAGTGAACACTGGTGGTATTAAAATGGATTCACAAAGCCAGTCAGGCTTACCTGCCTTATGTGACCATGGAAACACTCATGCACTATTTTATCATAGTTATTTATTATGTTTAGAATTGATTTCCAACCTTATGGTATTATTTTTCTTATTATTTCATTTTTCTATTACCATCAACTAATGGAAAACCCAAGTTTGTGGGTTTCATTGTCAGAAGTTTTCTGGAGGTCATATTTTGATTCAAAGGTAAATGGATACACAAAAGTGCACTTGCATGTCATGGACTTCAGTTGTGTGAATATTTTGAGATTTCTTTTTCTTTTTTTTTGCCAGCCATAATCAAGACCTACTAAAGCAATCTTAATTTATTAACAAAAACCAACAACATACTCCTTGGGTTAGGAAAGTGATGACTGGGTTAAAGCTGACTACATCATTCTTGATAACATTATGATACAGCAGAAAATGCACCGAGCTTGGAGTTGGCAGACACAGGGTTGAATACTGTTTTGGTCTTCAAGCATCACGCACAAATATTGATCAGGAGTCTGGTCTGGGAGAGGTCACTGCTCACTGACTCTGCACCCAGCAGTACATGAAATAATGATGAAAAATACAATTCCTGCTCTCAGGGAGCACACAGCTTTGCTAAGAACACAGACAGAAAAACTAACGGTTGCACCATAATGAGTTGAGTGAGAGAGAGAGAGAGCTGTCTAGCATGCCTCTCTTTTTCTATTTTATTCCAATTTCTTTTTGGAAAAATTACCTTTCCTCCATTTTATGAGTGTTAAGTTGAAGGATGTTTTCTCATGACCAATTCTCACCAGGGAGATTGGAAGGGAACAATCCTCTTCTCCCACCCTGGGGTAGCCACAGTCTGGTCAGGCAAGTCATGGTACCCAGGGTTGATCACTTACACTGTCTTCTTGGACTTTGACACTAGGATGGAGGGAATAGTTCCTCTGATTCTTTTGGTCATGAGACAAATGTGCCCTCTACTTCTTATTTCTAATTCTCTTGCATCTTGTACACTTTCAGGCTTGTTTCCCCAGCTATTGTTAAGCATCTAATATACTTTTTTATTAGAGTTACTTTGGGCCAGTTTCTAGTACTTGCATCAGGAGTCATGAAACAGTGCCATAATCTAGAGTGAGGGTGAAAGGAGCAGTAGCTTTGATCAAATGGCAGCCCGGAGGAGGTAATACCGGAGCTAAGTGTTTCCTAAGTAAGAAAGTGGGAGAAGCATTACAGGTAGAGGACATAGCATATGAAAAAGCTTACAGATTAGAGCAGCTGGGAGCAGGTGCTACTCAGAGGAAATGCAAGTAGCTTTAGTGGCTGCTGTGTAATGTGTGTGTTGCACATGTGTGAGTAAGACAGACCAAATGTTGAGAGCTGAGGCCTGATACCCCTGTAAGGGATGTTTGAAAATCAGCTCTTTCCTCTATTAGAATGAATTATGCCTTAATCATTGGGATCGTATCTAACAAAAGGGTTGGCTTAGAGAAGGGGTTTGTAAATGGTCAGTGAAGAAAAGCGACAGCTGAATTCAGTTTCTTTGAAATACTTTCTCTAAAATTTTAGAGTCATAAGGACTTAGGCTATGTGTGCCCTGGGTGTTGCAAATCTAAGTGCCATCTGGTGATTGTCCCTAAAAACTATAATTTCCATCCCTGCATTTTGGTAGTATTATATGAGGAGCATCCAGACATTGGGGAGCATTCCCAATGTTTCTGTACCTTGGGAGAGGGAAAGACTAAGTTGTCATTTCTGTTGTATTCTTCCGTGTTTAGCCAGGGAAGTCCCTCTTTGTTTAACCCATCTTTTCTGCTGCTGCTGACCTCATTTCCTGTTGCTCTGCCCTTAGAGAATAGAGACATGATGGGCTCATCATCATCTTGGTAATAACAGTCCCTCACATTCTTGATGTTGACTACTCAATTGCCTTTAGCTTTTCCTTCCAGTTCTCTTAGTCTGTTTTCCAGCCTTTAATCATCTCTGTGGGTCTTTTCCTAACCATGTCCAAGTGCCTCTTAAGGCACTTTTCAGTTTCAAAACAAGTACCAAAGTTTCCAGTCTTGTTCAAACAGGCAAACTAAGATGTCTTTCTAAGAAAATATATAAAAGAAAAGATATTTCAGGTGTTCTTGGAATATAAAATAATACTCCTAGCAATTAATGTAAAAAGAACTCTTTGAATATTTGCCTTTTCAAGCTGATGTCATTTTAGGACAGATTCTTGGCAAAAGATTCTCTGAAAGCATTAGGAAAGGTCAATATAATAAATGTTTATAGAGCACCCACTATGTGCCAGGCATTTTGTGTGGCACCAAGCAGCCCAAAGTACATGAGACATGGTTCTCCTATCAAAAAGCTCATAGGCTAGTAGTTGAGGCAGATGCAAACAAATAAAGGCCCACTCAGTGTGATAGATATAATAGCACAAATAAGAGAATGAGGAGGAGTGGGACAGAAAGAAGGAAGGTGGCATCTCCAGCTGGTGAGGTAAGGGATGAGCAAAGTCTTGAAAGAGGACTCAGAGCTTTCTGGGCTTGGAAGGTAGGTAAGGAAGGATTTTTCTTTTCCAGGCAGAGAGAACTGCATGATAAGGAGTATAAAGACAGAAAGGAGCATGTGTTTGACAGCACAGAACGTAGTAAACCTGTGGCAAAAGATGAGGATGGTGAGGGCGAGATCACAGAGCGCTCCATGTGCTCCTCAGAGGATTTGGACTGCATGTGGCACTGGGAGCCATTAAGTACTTGTGAGTGATGTAGTAATTTAGAAAGAGCTGCTGTCCAGAATAATCACTCTGCTAAGAAGAGTGGAAGGGAATGGGGCTAAAATGAGGTTGGCCTGGAAGCAGATATAAGAATTAAGAGATGACTGCAATAAATAAATAAGAAATGATGTGGGCTTTGGTGGGTTGTGGCTAAGAGGCAACAATAAAACTAGGCAGTTTTGAGGAATTTCCATGAAAGCTGGGAATGAGCAAATAAGATAGATGCTATAGGACATGGTGGATAAGGTAATTATCAAGCAACTCTTTCATTTCAGGTTTAAGTTCCAGAGGCCAGCTCCACCAAACAAACTTCAGATCACAGAATTGAAAACTAAGTTGTTGTCTTCTAGAGCCAATGAGAAGAATATTCCAGAATTAGCATCAGTTTTGGTATAATAGAATCAGAGAACGAGCTCTCAAGAAAATCAGACAATTCAGCAAATGGTTAATATATCATCCAGTATGTCCCACAAGGGGAAAAATACAGCATTTAGTAATCTGTGTGATTTATGTACTTAGGATCTGTATAAGATACAGGATTTGAGACAAACTTAGAAAGCATGTATTTCAGATGCAATCAGACTGGGGACTTTACTTATCTAATGAGTGAGAACAGTGGGTGACAGTTTGGTAACTGTATAGTCGCTGTGATTGCCAAGTTTGTTGGCATGTTGTCAGGTTGTGGTTGCTGTGAAAAAAAGTCCCTTTTTCTACTCTTTCCCCCTCTGGGGCCATGGGAATGAGGGTGAGGGTGGGTTTGAGTCAGTGCTGAGGACAGGTCAAGATGACTGAGTGTGGAGCGTATGAGTATGCATGTGTGTGAGGGGGGTTTGGTTAGGAAAGGGTGATGAATGGATGTGGAGGAAAGCAAACTGATGAAAAGAGGGGCAATCCTTGTAGGTGGCAGTGGCCTGGAAGCAAAGGAACCTCAAGGACACTGTGGAGTCTTGAGGTTCAGGGGAGGTGGGAAAATGAGGGCAAGCCAATGAACTTTCTTTAGGGGTAAGTTCCAAAACTTCATTTGAAAGTTTTCATTGTCGATAAATCCAAAGACCGGTAGGCTTGAGGGTGGAAGGAGGGGATGGGGGAGGGGAGAGTGGTGGTGGGGAAATGGCGACAACTGAACTTGAACAGCAATAAAAAATTAGAAAAAAAACTATAAAAAATAAATGCATAAAAAAGAAAGTTTTCACTGTCAGTTCAGGTTTAGAATGCTTAGTATTGACACTTGAATGTTTTTCTTAGAAATCTTTGTTTCAAAGGGACAAAATTCAACTATTACTTTGGTCCCCTTTAGTCAGTGGACCATTTACTAACCCCATTCTCTAGGCCAATTCCTGTGTTAGATACTATTACAATTAGGAAAGATGAATCCTTAGGATTCCGTTAGGAATGCTGGCTTAATCTCTGTGGTTACTTTCTTTGATTCTGTAATCTAATAATAGTAATAACATGAACAGCAATAGCTAGAAGCCTGTGCTTTACATATATTACCATTCATTCTTACAACAATGCTGTAAGATAGGTATTATTTTAGAGATAAGGAATCTGAAGCCTGGGAGGCTAATAATATGCTCACAGCTTTATTGCTAGTCAGGGGTGGAGCCAGCATTCAGAACCAGGTATGTGTGATTGGAAAGACTTTGCTCTCCTCACTCCCTCTTTTCTCCCAGCCTACCACAGCAGGGAGTGAACAGCTTGATCTATAGACGCAGTTTACAGCTTTGTCAGAGTTAGCAAAACTGTGTCTGTGGCCTGCCTGGGGATCCTGGCCAGCAACTCAGCAATGTTTTTCTGATTTTGGCTGGGCTGGCAAGTGATCCCTCTCAGGATTCTGACTGAAGCAGACAGAGGCAACATTAAGTGCCTGAATCATACTGCTGGCTGGCCTTGACTTTGGAGGCCAGCATTCCTGTGATTGTTCTCCCAGGTTTCAATTTTTGCTCCTGCCAAATTGTAGACCTGGTGTGTATGCAAGATAGAAAGGTGAATATTGGACAATTGGAGGCTATCAGGCAGCTGTAGACTAGCCTGCCTGGTGAAGAGCACTTGAGGGCATGTGGACTGGAATCTCATCCTTTAAGTGCACTCCTTGGGTGGGCACCTGGTGCCCATTTCCTTTCGATTATACCCCACGTGATGTTCCTAACAGGAGAAAATGAGGCTGTGCAGAGTTTAGGTGTTACTTACTGGCATAAGTTAAAAAATGGATTATGTGGGCTTTTCTTGACTCAGAGGATGATCTTGGATTATAGTTTTTTGGGCACTCATTATATTTTAAGCATAATTTTAGGTACTCTGGATATATCAAATAGACAAAAATAATTGCTCTCAACAAATTTATATTCTAACAGATAAATTCTAACAGATTACTCTTCTAGGGACATGTTCTTAAAATTAATTCAGCTCATTTGCTGAGTATTGAACAAGTGAAAAGCCCTAGGTTTTAGAGGTGAACAAGAAGTTAGTTCACAGTCCAGTAGTTAGAATAAGATAGCAATGCTTAGGAGCATAGTATGAAGCAGAATATGATAAACTCCATTATATAGAATTAAGAAAGTTCAAAGGCAGAACACATATTTGGATATCAGAAGTAGAGCTCATGGAAGGGGTTGGAATTGGAGCTATTTTCTAAAGGATAGGTAGAATTCTGACTGGTGGACATTAATGGAAAAGTAATATCAAGTGGAAAGGCAAGCATGGTAAAAACATGGATATGTTTGGGGAAGATTCAGAGGGCAGTTTGGGAGATGAAAGCTAGGAAGGTAACTTGGGTGGTATTGTGGAAGGCAAATAAGTAGCTGGGCCTTTTTTTGGTAGAAAAAGGGAAGTTAGCAGTTTATGAGTACAGAAAAGACATGATTGGAACATTTTTTGTGGGGGGAAGAGTCATTAATCCTTTGGGCAATTATGTACTTTAATTTACATTATTTTATATACTCCTGAAGTAAACAATCATTTTATAGAGTAAATTAAAGATTAGAAGGCTTGGGAAAATTGCCTAAGATTACACAGCTAGAAAGACATGAAACTAGGATTTGAATATACATATATCTGGTTGTGAAATTTTCCTTTGCCAGTAATAGTAGTTGCAATAGTCCAGGTGAGATTAAACAAGGGTGGAGGCAATGAGGCTAAAAGAAAGAGTTGATTGTTAAGAAGGGTGAATGGGAATAATATGTTGGAAATGGGTCTTAGAGAACATCTCAATGGAATTTAAGAATGGATGGAAGGGAGAGATAAAGGAGAGGGATGAGTCAATGATAATTAAAGTTTTAGCTCAGTAGAACAGTGGCACCATTAGTAGAAGCTGGGAAGTGGATGGAAGAACTGGTTTTGTAGAGGAAGAGAATGAATTCGTGTTTGAAAATATTTGCTTTGTAGTATTGGAGGGACATCCAGATATCTGACTGGAAGATTAAAATGCAGATCTGAGCTCTTGGTCAAAATATTGGGAACAATCCACATAGAAATGATTGTTCAATTGGATAATATCATTGGGGGAAGAAATAATTAGACAAGAGTAAAGAGCCAAACCAAGATTAGAAACTGAGTTTCAGAGTAAAAAGAGCAAACAAAGGATTCAGTTCTTAATTTTGAAAAAATGATCACAGTAAGAGAAATAAGTAAAGAGAAAACAAGTGTTTAATTAACACCTGATGTTTAAGAGCCTTTAGGATGTGGGTTCTTAAATGCTCCACAGTGACTGCTAGGTTCCCTCATATGTTTGGATAGTTTTTGTGTTAGTTGCATAAGTGACCTTGAATGGCTTCTTGGCATCACAATGGTGTTGTTGTGTGTTGATGCCTCAGTCCCTCCTATTATGAGACTCGGGGTGTTCCTGAATATGCACTAGTGACTCAAACATAGGCATTCTGTCTGAGAATGTTTGAGCAATATCTTTGAAAGCCCTGCTTTTAGTGGTTGTTGGCCTGTAGGGAATGACCTTGTGGGTGTTTCCCAACCTCTATTCCCATCTAATTCCTGTAAAAGAACATAAATGATGATGGGGGTGGGAGGGAGCCAAGTGGAAAGGTATTTTGGAATAAGCCCTGGCCAAAGCTTTAATCATACTGTACCCTGGGATCTTGAATCTTTGTCTTTCTTTTGGTAAAGAGCTGTAAACCAATGCAATCCACACTTGAGAGCTCATGGAGAAAAGCAAATTAAAGCAAGTGATTCAGAAATTACAAGTGTCATGAAAAATAGGAAATGAGGCAGCAAGACTGTAATCACTCCTTAAAAATGATAAGTAAATCCTCCTCTTGCCTGTGAAGAAGCATGATATCACTTCTTGAATCCAACATTCTTTAATGTATCAAGTGCTGGTTCATGATATTTCACTTGCCTGAAGCCTGCTTTTATTTTTTCCTCCATATTCTTTTATTCTTTCCTGAATTCACTTGTTCATGGGATTTGTTTTGTTCACTGCTCAATGACCAGACCCCAGAGTGGAGCTTGGCATATAGTAGGCATTTAATATACATATGTTGAGTCCATCAGCCCATCAGTCTACTTCCCCATTGATTCACTCATTCATTCTCTCATCAGATATCCATTGAACATTCATTATGCGCCAGGTCCTGTACTAGTTCTTGGGGATAAAAGATGAATCAGAAGTTGTCCCTTTCCTAGTGAAGCTCATAACTTAGTGGCACAACAGTGACATAGAGTTACAATTCGACTGTGCACGCACAATAATAGACTGTATCAAACTTGACGCAGGCTGTAGCGGGGAGGAGGGGGAGGAGGAGGGACTGGGAGGTCAAAGGAAGGCTTCTAGAAGAGGGAAGCCTCCCTTCCTGTACTTCAAAGATTTCCTGGTATTGATTATTATTATTATTATTATTATTATTATTATTGCTCTGTCTTATCATAAGCCTCTTCCTTTCTACTGTGCTTTTCCCACCAACCTTTAAATCTGTTTAAGCCTCTATCATCTTAAGTAAAACAACTCTCCCTGGTCTTGCATCTCTCTGGTTATTATTTCCCTTGACTACTTTTTTCTTATTCCTTCTCTCTTGTCTTTTACTCCCAAGTCCACAGAAATCTGGCCCTCATCTACATCTCTCTCATAATTTGCTCTCAAGAAAGGCCACAAATGACATCTTAGTTGTTAAATCCGATGGAGGCTTTGTAGAACTTATCTATTTGTCTTCATTTTTTAAAAATATATTTTATTGATTATGCTATTACAGTTGTCCTATTATCCCCCCTTCATTCCCCTCCACCCTGAACACCCTCTCCCACCCACATTCCCCCCTTTAGTTCATGTCCATGTGTCATAAGTTCTTTAGCTTCTACATTTCCCATACTATT
>CM052539.1:74281040-74355037 GCA_028533065.1 Trachops cirrhosus
TACTCTGCCATCTTGAACTTGAAGCCAGGGGTCTTGCTCTTGAATGTCAATTTAGCTTGTCCGTGAAAACCCGCTCCCCGCGCTTGGTCACTGCCCCTGCAGAAAACGTGCCTCCGCAGCGCACCGCCTGAGTCACTGCCCCCACTCCTGTCTTATCTTTATTTTTTATTCCACAGCATTTTGTACCTTCCAACATACTATATATCTTACTCTCTTATTTTATTAATTGTTTACTGCTATCTCCTCAGTCTAGAATGTAAGCTTTTGTGGACTAGATATTTGACTATTTACCTCTAGCACCTGGTACATAATAAATATTTATAAGTAAATGAGTGAATTTGATTCTTAATGGAATGAAGATCTCTCACAGACCTTGCTTCCCCAGTCACAGCCTCCAGGGGGAGGATTACAAGTCTTTTTGTAATGATGGTGCCTTAAAAAAAAGAATTCTTTATTGTGAGAAAGAGAGAGAGAGAGGGAGAGAGAGAGAGATTTGTTTTCCACTTATTTTTGCAATCATTGGTTGATTCTTGCATGTGCCCTGACCAGAGATTGAACCCACAACCTCGGTGTATCTGGACCAAGCTCTAACCAACTGAACTACTCAGCCAGGGCTGATGGTGCTTTTTTTTTTTTTTTGGTCATCAATCTACCCTAGAAATTTTGAGTGTCCCAGTTGGCATGGTTTCTTCACGACTCTACTGCTTTTGTTTCACTTTCATGTATAGGAGTCCTGGGCATGATCAGAGCCCTTTACTGAAGGCCCAGATTCCCTACATGTTCCCTACAGCCCCGAAGTCCAGCTGTCTCCCTGGGAACAACACTGAGGAGTACACTGGTCCCTACTACCTCTGGCCTGTAGACATCTGCCTCTTTCCAATAGAAAACATCAGTGTCCCCCTGTCTCAGCCCCCAAGGATGCTCTCTCTCTGAAAAGTCTGTCATCTTCATTTCAGTGAACTTAGGCTTTTCCAAAAAGCAGGAAGCAAATTTATCTTCAAGAAGCTTCTTTCTTTCTCTTTTCTTTTTTTTTCCTGAAGAAAACTTCAGGAAATGAGAGGGCCGTGGAGGCCCTAACAGGAGAGGGACCTATCATCCCACTCTTCACACATAGAACTAGAATTTTAATTTTACTGCTCTTTGCCAATCACTGGGTATTAGCGCTATGACAGTCCTCATGTGCCTGGAGGAAATCCTACTTTTTATGGTGGATTATGCTTTTAATACATATTTGAATTTAATTTAGGAGTTTTGCATTCATGCTTATTGTCAGTAGCAGAAGTAGCTTGTCTGTGTGTGCAAATGTGGTTTGTGTGGCTTAATTTATTCTTTATTTTTTTAGAGAGAAGGGAAAGGGGCAAGGGGGGAAAGAGAGAGAGAGAGAGTGAGAGAGAGAGAGAGAGAGAGGGAGAGAGATTGCCTCCCATACTTGCCCTGACCAGGGATGAAGCCCGCAACCCAGGTATGCACCCTTGTAGGGAATGGAACCTGCAACATTTGGGTGCACAGGATGATGCTCCAACCAACTGAGCCACGGAACCAGGGATGTATTTCACTGATATTTTAAAATTCAAAACATCGAGTGGCACATAGAATTATTTCTAGAGAATAATCTTTTTTGGTGTCTTCCAATGGTGTTGCTTTTTCTTATTTCTATATTAATTTATAGACTTAAACTTGTTTTTTTTTGTTTATTCATCCTGTAATAGAGAGAAGTCCTTTGTTTGGCCCAGTGTTTGTGATCAGATAAGGTTATTGGATGGTCTTTGCCTTTCTTCACTGACACTTCGGGTGCTAGATGAATTCTATCCTCAGATCTAAACTGGAGAATAATTTGATTATATGAGGTAATTGATGAGCAAGTCTTGTCCATCTCTCACAGCCAACCAGACATTCATTTAGGGCAGCTCCATGTACAGATAAGGGAACTGGTCTTACCCTTACTTCCTGCTTCTCCTGGTCTCTGAACATGCTTTCCTCAGTGAGCTTTCTCAAAAATACTTGTTATGTAGAGTATTAAAAGTTAAGGCAAAAAATTTTTATCTAGGCAAAGAATTTAGGCAATGATGGATAAAAATTTAAACATAATTATTTCATGTAGACTATCTCAGAATTGTTATGTCTGCTGTAAATGTCCAAGGAGGAGCTATGCAGCCTTTTCTCAAATTCTTTGTTCACAAAGCCTTCTGGAAAGTCATTTCATGGTGCTACTTTTTTGTGAGTCTTATTTTGAGAACTCCTTTGAAACAGAGGAGAGTACTGGGAAATCTACAATACCAAGAACAAATGTCTAGAATGTTTTCTGTACCCATTTATCTCTAGAATACTCACCTATTTTTCTCTTGGAATTAGTCCCCAGATGGTTGTAGGATAGTATAAAATGAAGAGCTGATGGATTTTGGCTGCCTCAAAATGCCATGCAAGAGTGGGATTATAGACTATGGATATCTAAGTGAAAGTAAAGAGGCTGGAGGAAGAACACAGAGGACTGCTAGGGGCTCCTACTATTTTTTTCTTCATAATTTTAGGTGGCTAAGTTATTTTCTTTCAACAGATAAAGCAAAGGGTAGGCTTTTGAACTTCTTAAAATCCAGCTCCATTGTTGGACTTCATAGAAACTTCCCATAGGTTCCTGCAATAGGCTACCAGTTTTAGTTTGGGGATATATGAGAGCTTTTGTCTTTGGTTGTTTTCTGTGTCATCCTACAATTTTAGTGAGGAGTGAATATAGACTGAAAAACCCATTTAAAATCTATTTTCTTTGTAAATATTCCTTCAAGTCCTGTGAATTAGTGTTTATTATCTCTTTGTATCCAGGAACCCGAAGGCTCAGAGAGGGAGGCTAAACAATGAGACAGAAGTGGACTTCCACCCACCTCTGACGGAATCCCTGCAGCTTACCCACACCCTGGTAAGGATGTGTTCCCAACTGGACCTGTATTTTTTAATTTTGCCTTTCTTAACAACTCCCCAGGTAACATCTTTTTTAAATGGCCACAACTGCTGCAACAAGGCAGGTCTGCTTGCCTGCTCATTCAGGGATTCCAAGCAGTCCATTTTTAAAATTGGTCTCTTGTTGAACTATCTTTTTCTCTCAGTATCAGACTAAATACCATAAACTGACCACTGCCAGCAAACTATCAACACAGTCACCAATCACCTTCAATCACCTTCCTTGGTCCTGTAGTAAGCCTGAAAAACAGAGAAAAGAACTCCAAGAGATTCAGACTAGTGCTACCGCATGTGTGGCTGTCAGACTGGCATTGGCCTGGTCTTGGACTATTTGTTTTTCTGCTGCAATAAAATAGGTTTGGAAATAGGAAGCAAGCATTCAGAAACTTTTATAGCAATTTGACATTGCCCTGACTTCCAAGTGTGTGATCAGTGGACTTGTCCATCGAATAGAACATAGATCAGTTTGGTTGGTTGTTTTTTGGACACAGGTGATGACTGGCATGTGACATGACCTGAGTCCTAGACTTGTCCTGATGATTTGGTACACAGATTAAGAAGCCCAGGTTTAAAGAGCCCATTACCTCTCAAGGGTCGCAGGTTTGATTCCCAGTCAGGGCACATGCCTGGGTTGCTGGTCAGGTCCCCAGTGGGGGCCACACGAGAGGCAACCACACATTGATGTTTTTCTGTTTCTCCCTTCCACTCTCTAAAAAATAAATAAATAAATAAATAAATAAATAAATAAATAAATAAAGAGCCCATTACCTTTCCTCACCTTCTAATCTCTGCTGGAGGCCATATAATCTTTGCACTCTTCCCCGCCTGCTTTCATTCGCACAGAATCACTTTCCCAAACTCCTCTGTCCCCTTCACAGTAATGGCCCATGATCCAAATCCAAAATCCTTAAGGTCTGCAAAGGACCCATTAAGATGGAGAAGCAGAGCTTTCTTTAGCCAGTGGCTCCACTAAGACTTTTTCCTAATAGCAGTGACAGAATGTTACATGTCTTTGCTAGCTCACTTGTAGTTCAGGTTGTGTAAAACCAACTTGAGCATGAATTAAAGCCTCTCACTCAATGTCACAGAAATGCCAAATATATCTCTGGGTTGTATTTAAATCAGGCTGTTCAGCTGTGGTCCAACATGATATGGCATAAACCAGGTCCCAGAGACGTGATAAGTTATTTAGCACCATCTGCTAAAATTTCACACTTATGAAACTATTAAGATGGATTTCTTTTTCTGAAATTAAAGAATTTATTTTTTAAGTTTCCAGTAGTACATCTGTTATGTGATACCTTGTACATGTCGTGCTGCAAACTGTAAGCCGATGTATCCAATGAATTCGCCTTAAGCAGACTAGTGTTGTGTGTGTCTGTGCGTGCACACCTAGCCATGTGAATTAGATCTGTCAGTGTCAAAGAATATGAACTACAGTCTTTCTTTGCTCATATCAAAATCTTGATTTTTGATTATAACCAATATATTCAATGTCCAAAGTGTTTTCTTTCTTAGCCTATTTGTCACCACTGCTTCTTAGTATTTGTTCATTTAATAAACATTTATAGGGCCCCTACTGTGAGTCAAGTATTATGCCAGATCTAGACTCCTATCTTTACAGGGGAGACCCATCATAAACCAACAATGAGAGCAGATTATACGTTGTGATAAAGGCTTTGATGTATGAACAGGATGTACGAGAGCATGGGGAGGTGGGACGTTTAAATCAGAAGAGGGTGAGAACAAACATTTCAGTGTAGGTGACATTTGGGTTGAAGTTTGAGAACTAGGAAATAGCAACATAAAAAATGTGTGCTGTGTGTGTGCCCTTACACATGCGTGTATATGCTGTGTGTGGGAACATGCTCTGTGGGGGAGTGACAGCATATTAGAAGGCATGGAAGCATGAATGAGTGTGACACACTGAAGCACCTGAATGTAAGAGGTCCCACATCTCTCTAGATTGTAAGTGCCACAAAAAGAAACTCTTTTATTCAGCAATTTACACCCAGAGCTTGGGACATAATAGGAGCCAATAAATATTTGTGGAAAAACTGAATGGCCTCAAGCACTAAGTTAATAAATTTGAACTTTTCTCCCCAAAAATGTGATTAAAAGGTATTAGCAGTTGTAGTTGGTCTTTATTACAATTTTATGATTTTTCTGTGGTTTCCCTGAAAGGCAAGACTCTGCCATTTAACAGCTGTTCTCATCCATTTTCTGTCATTCCCATTGGAGTCACCTGTTCTTACTTTACCCATAATTACTGATTGATGTGACAACTCTCCGGTCATGCTGGTGACACATAACATTTGTGTCAAACACAGGGCTCTAAAACTCCCATATGCTCTTTCAGATAATCCATTATGACATATCCCTAATAAGTGGAGGTTATAATATTTTTTGAGGCTAAAGCTGATACTAAAATTTAAAGCAAATATTATAAATATCTTTTTTTATCTTTACCCAAGGACATGGTTTTTTTTTTAAATTGCTTTTTAGTGAGAGAGGAAGGGGAGGGGGAGAGAGAAAAGGAGAAACATTGATCAGTTGCCTCTCGTATGCACTCTGACCAACCAGAAACTGAACCCATAATCTAGGCATGTGCCCTGATGGGGAATCGAACCTGCGACCTTTCAATTTATGGGATGACACTACAACCAACTAAACTGCAAGGCCAGGGCAATATAAATATCTTTTTATGTCAAGGTATTTTAACACTTATTAGAATTGATAACCACTACCAAATGGAATTGTTAAGTCATGGCATTAAAACTGGTTGAATGTTTATCCTAAGTAAACTTCTTTCCTTTCATAATTAAGCCATGAACTATAAAATCTGAGTTAAGACCCACATGCAGAATTTAAGTATGTAAAGAGTTGGTTCACTAACCAAAAACTAATGACAGACTTGATTTTGGATTTGAAAACAGCAAAACAAGAGAAAAATACTTTTATCAAATTGAAGAAAATGTGAATTTCAAAGCAATCTAATAATTTAAAAGTCTTCATTAGGTTAGAAGATATATTCAAAATAAAATCGATCTTAAAACTATTATTTGACAGTTTAGGTTGTTGTGTTAGCTTGCTTTTCAACTCACTTTTCAGCATTTTTCTTTTTTCATTTCCTGTCTCCTTGCATATATTTTTCTAGATGAGTTCCTTTCTCATGTTTCAGTTCATGTGCCACCCTTTTTTCCCAACTTGTTTCAGTTCATGTCTTTCGGGTGAGCTCTCCGGTTAACCTCCCCTCTCCACGGGGATTGCGTGCTCATGCTGTTTCTTTCGACCCTCACCATGTTGCTTTTCAATTGTATTGAATTTTCACATGGATCTGTATTAATCAAATTAATCTCCTACCTCCTTTCTTTCTTTATTTTTGCTATTTATTGTGTTCAAGGCTGTTTGGGTGAAAGAGACAGAAAGCCATTCCAACTACATTCCGACTATTCTAGGAAAAAGAGAGTGAATCGAAAAACAGCTAGAGCATCTGAGAAATACTTGGAGGCAGGGCAAAAAGTACAACCAGGGCACAGAGGGTGCTGGAATGACCAAATCGGTACCTGAGTCCCTTGCCCTCTCACTGAATGACTGGCCTCCTGATTCTCCTTTTTTCTTCCCTTCTGCTCAGTTCTGCTTCCTTATCTGCCACCTTCCTTGTGGCTGTTCTGCTTCCCCTTAACTTCTGCTTGGACATAGATTTTGCTTAAATGAATCCAGGCCTGACTTTGGCTTTATACCTCTCACTATGGTCCCCCACCCCCACCCCAACCAACTGTCATCTCACTATCTCAATTGCTAAACCTAGTGCTACATTCCTATCAGAGAATCTGACTAATTCTCTAACTAAATCAGAGAATTATGGGTGGTTTCTCCTCAGGGCAGCTATTTACATATCAGGTTAGGGGATGGGTGTCATTTGCTGCAAACAGGATGGATTCTCTGAAAACAAGCTGTGGGCAGCGTAGCCAAAGTGTAACATTCTTTCAGAGCATCCTGGTCAGTGTTCTCCATTGCTTCAAAAGGACTATCTGACTGATTTTGACCAGGGTTAGTGACTCATGGCTTCTGGGCTTCAGTGGGCTTCGCTATTTAGTGCTCCTACTTAATTGATAGTTCTTTCTTTTTAAATGCCTTCTTTTCCCAGTCTGCTTTGATACTAGGGTGGGAACCAAGTGCTTGAACTGAATGATTGCTCTCCCCACATTCATATGTTGAAGTCCTCACCCCAATGTGATGGAATTAGGAGGTGGGGCCTTTGGAAGGAAAGTAGGTTTAGATGAGGTCAGGGGGGTAGAGTCCCCATGATAATAAAATCGATGTCCTTGTAGAAAGGGACACCAGAGTTCACTTCCTTTCTTTCTCTGTGCACACACACGCAGAGGCAAGGCCCTGTGAATGCACAGAGAGACGATGACCATCTGCAAGCCAGGAAGCAGATCCTCACCTGGAGCCAACCCTGCTGGCAACTTGACCTTGGACTTCTCAGGCTCCAGAACTGTGAGAAGTAAAAACTGTTGTTTAGGCCATCCGGTCTGTGGTATTTTGTCATAGCTTGGCCTGAGCGGACCAAGCCATCAAGCAATGACAGTTTACTTCCATTTTCTAGGAGCCCCCACTAGTTATAGACAGCTCAGGTCACTCGGCTGAGGCAGGACTCAAAGCCCAGCCTCTGGCCACCAAACCATTGCCCTTGACCATGGTCCTCTGCTTTCTGCTGTCCCCCATGCACATAAAAAACTAACTCTACCTACTAAAAGTAAGTTTCAAGTATTTTCAATATGTCAAATCATAGTATTTAATTTAGTTTAGAGAGACTTTAGAAAATGTACCAAGTACATAAATTAATCAGGGAACTTTTTCTTTCTTTTCTTATTTTTTGGCAGAGCTTCTAGTATATGTAGTAGCTTTAGCCTTTGATATTACTTTTGTGAAATTCAAAAATAAGGTTTGTTTTAATTTTGTTTGTCCTCAGACTGTAACCTGGGTTTTTGCCATTGTCATAGGGAGTATATGAGTATGTAAAATAGCTTGGAAGTCTGCTTTTTTCCGAGTCTGGCCTATCTTTTTTCAAGCTTTTGGGTAATGAGGGGACTTTTAGAATTTCCCCGATGAACATAAAACTAGATATAATAATCAGGAGTTACGGCTTGCTAATGTTAGAGATGCAACAGAGGAAAGAGATCCTAAGTGGGAGTTTGGAGAGCAAAGCTGCAGTTGGGGCCCTGCTTCTTAATAACTCTGTGGCCTTGAGGAAATCCTGTCTGCTCCCCGAGCCTGCATTTCCTAACCCACGAGAGGGAATAACCATGCCTCACAACCTCACAAGAATGTTGTGAAAATAAAAATGAAA
Organism: Trachops cirrhosus; assembly: GCA_028533065.1. Taxonomy (NCBI): domain Eukaryota; kingdom Metazoa; phylum Chordata; class Mammalia; order Chiroptera; family Phyllostomidae; genus Trachops; species Trachops cirrhosus. Next base: position 74,289,349 of record CM052539.1, read on the forward strand.
TAATGTATGGGAAAGCGCTTTGCAAACCGAAAGGTGATACAGAAATGTAAGTGGGAGTTATTATTTACTTTATGAGCCAGCAGAAACCAAGCTCTGGTTTCATTGACAGGAGGGTTTTCCTCACAGATCTAATTCTTAAAGCTTGGTTTTGCTGAGTTAATGAGTACTTTCCTAGTAAAGATCCCTTTTACTGCTTTGATTTTGGTGAACTTCCCTTTACTCTGATTCAAAGTCACATGGGAAGGTGCTCTTGTAAAGCCATTGTTTAATTTAGACTTTTCATACTGCGTGTACGTCCGGCTATTCTCTTGTTTCAGTCTCCAAGGAGCCTTAGAGGGCAGACCGTACTTCTTTCCCTTACTTATAGTTTGGCAGCAAATGACATGTTTTCAATAGGGATTAAAAAAAAACAACTTGCAGTATGTAACCTGTCACCTCAAGGAAGAAGCACATCCTGTTCTAAAGCACTTGCCTCAGAGCAAGCAGGCCACGGAGCTCACCCGTGTTTTTACTTATGACTCAGGCAGCAGCCTGGGATGAAGTTTTACAGAGCTGTGACACACTGTCGTTTTAATAACCATGTGAGAAGCCACCATGCAAAACTCTTGATTTTAGTAGTTTAGATGTCTAGTCAGGACCCTCAGTTCTGCACAGTAGACCTAAAACTTTTATGCTGCTACACAGGAGAAGTGCAAAAATGTTTAAAAAATGATTACTTGTAAAAAATGTGCTTTTAATTTTAATCTTATACCTAAAGGGGTTAAGGTAGCTGGTAGTTGACTTGCTTTCCCTAGGGTCACTTTGTGTGGCTCAGATGGAGAAGATTGTTCCAAGTCATCAGGTTAATTTCATCTGTTAATTTTGATCTAATATTATTCTTTCTAAGTTTTTGGGACTCAGCCATTGGAGCCAGGGAATGAAGCAAGATGGAACTTTAAAGATATGAGGTGGCTTTTATAACCACAATTCATTCCACTGTCACTGTCTGAAGCACTATCAAAGGTAGGAGAGCCTAAAACAATCTCTTCACATGTCCTGTCTTACTTTTTGTGTGTACTTCCATCAAACTCTGGGATAACAGTTTTGATAGCTGAGGGCTTATTTATCTCTACCAAGGAACCTGGCAGACTCCCACAGTGCCAGGCCACTAGGCAAAGCTTCCAACATGTCCCATCTATTGTGATTTTCCACTTTTGCCTTTATCCTCACCCATTGTCTGGGATTGAATTTAGTGTCAGACCGTAGACAGACAAATTGCCCACAGTGGTAATATGACTGGGTTGTTAGCCAGTTCCTGAAACCCACATCTGGGTGGTAGTAAATGCAGGACTGAGAGTCTAATATTATAACTCATGGTTCCATTTTCTGTCCTTCAAACAGTGACTTCAATTTTTGAGTTATAGACAAAAATAAAAATTGATAGCAATTTTTAAAATATTGAATTTGCAATCTCAAACCAAGAAATCTTGTTATTACAGTATACAAAGAAGCAGAATATTGTTTTTTTACTCTAAGTCCCAGTCTTTATTAGCAGCAGATTTCTTTATAATAAGAGGCCTAGCCTGTGGGGAATGTTCTATAATGTGAATGCTGTTCTCCTAGAGCCAGACTTTTAATGTGGTCACCTCTTTGCAGGATATATTGCAAGAATCTCGAGGATTCCCCAGTGGTGTCTCACTTGAACACATAAACAGGTGCAGTCAGCAACCTTATCTGTCACTTGGAAATAGTTAGGGACTAAATGACCTAATATCAGGCTTGCTGTAGACAGGGCTCCTGTTTCAAGTGTCAGGTTGGCTAAGTTTTCTTTAAATTCTAAAACTATATGATTGTTAGGAAAATTCGATAAATGTTTAGGAGATAATAAGTCAGCTGGTTCAGCTGGAGTAGAGCATTCACAGCATGGAGAAGCTGAGGACAGAGATAGAAGGGTGGGTTGGTTAATGTCATATCACCCCTAAGTGTGTTATACCACAAGCTCTGGTATATTAGTGCTAATTATTACAAAAAAGTTAAAAGTATATATAAAAAATTAGGGTAGCACAGCAGTGGGGAAGTTCATGGTGAATGTGGGAACTCTACACCTGCCACCTGCCAGCTGAGTGACTTTGGGTAAGTTAAACATTGTTAGCTTTGGTTTCCTGATCCAGAAAATGGCAACATGATATTTATCTTGGAAGTTTGTGGGGGTTAGGTAATAGAATATGTAAATATTAAATATATAAAGCAGTCCTCACACTGCCTTTACTGGCCTGTGCCTCAAACTGGCACATGGTGAACAATAAATTTAAGCATCATCATTTCTCACCTGGATGGTTAAAATAGACTGTTTACTGGTCTCCCTGCTTCTGCTCCAGCTCCGCCTCATTCAGTTCTCAATGCAGCAGCCAGAATGACCCTGTTATAATGTAAGTTGAATAGTGTCACTTCTCTGCCTGAAACCTTCCAATAGCTCCTTGTCTCACTCAAAGAGAAAGCCACACATAATGGCCGACAGGTTTTCAATTTCACCTCCTTCTCCTCTCCTTTTGACTTCTACTTGCTTATAGCATTGATTGGTTGTCTCCCCCTGCTAGAAGAAGGTAAGCTCCAAAGGGACAAGATGATGTTTAGTCTGCCTTGTTTATAGGTATATCCCTAGTGCCCAGCACATAGCCTGACACATGGAATCATCGACAAATATTCTGTTCAAGTAGTTTTGAAAAACTGAACAAAATGGGAACCACTATTAGTGAATTAATGGGATTCCATAGTATTAGTACATGTACATGATTAATTATCTGTTCAGCAAATATTGGTTATGCACATACATGATGCTAGCTTGCACCACACTAGCTGCTGGGGGTAGAGATGGAAACAAACCAGACATGGGCCTTCCTTCTTGGAGCTTATGGCTGAAGTGCTACAAGAATTGCGCTGAATAGATATTGCTAATGGTGAAAAGGTGAAAGATCTTTTTCACCATAATGCCTAAATATGAACTTTATTGGTAGTTTTCAGAATTTCTAAATGTTATATCTTAAAAGTTTAAAAAATATTTGCTACTGTTATTTTTAAAAGGTATTTAAGGTAGAATTAGAAAATTATATTTAAAATTTTTTAAATCTATGAAAGAAAAGAGATTAAACATCTTCCTACTGATTGAACTTCAGGTCTTAAATATTTTTTCTTACCCTGCTGATCAAATAAACATCACATTTAAAATCACATATAATAACTTTTGGGCATACTACGATGCATAATGGCTTACAAACTTGTTCCTCAAGCTTCTACCTAATTTTAATTTCATGATAATTTGACAGGTATCTTTACCATTCAACATTAGAGTTTGCAATTTTGTTAACCTCTTGTGATTAGAAAAGATATTTCAAATTTTCCATTTCATTACTCTGAGCTTAGCTCAGAGGTTAAAAATTATTACCAGATTTAATTTTAATAGTTTTTATTCTCATTATATGAGAGTAAGCTGTTAAGATGTATTCAATCAGGTATGTCGATATCATGTAGGTTTTTAAATGATTCTTGATTAATTCATTTTTTACTCAAATTTATTCAAAACACTGTCTCAGTTACTTAGCAATTTTGATTTTAAAACTCCATTCTGGCAGTCTACTGCAGAGTACGATTTCAATGGGCATCCTGAACGGTGTTTTTTTCCTGTGAATGCATTACGTCTGGTTGCACTGGTCACACTGAAGTTGCCATGTTAAACACAAGTAAGACAAGCTTAACCCATGCAAAAGAAACCATCACAGCTCAGAGTAATCAAGTGGGAGGTTTGAAATACTCCCTTTTCTACTCACAAGAGGTTAAGGAAATTGTAAACTCCAAGATAATGTTACTTTGTGAGAGACCTGGGTCAAATTATCATGGGTAATGGTCAAATGGAATTAAAATTAGGTAGAAGGAAGTTCCAGTCGATTGTGATCTGGCCAGTCTCAAAGCTATAATGATCAGGTGTTTCACGTTTACTGGGGTTATATTCTGTTCTTGCATGCAGATAATGGAAATTAAGGCTTATGTTCGGATAGTTCAATAGCATCTTTTGCCCATTTTCTTAATATGTGGGAAAACAGATGCACCAAAGAGTAGTGACTAGGAAAAGAATGTAAGGTCTAATTTGTTAAAAAACAAATGATAATGATGAAGATTGATAACATTTTGAATAATAGATAAGAAAAATTCCTATAAGGAAGCCGAAAAGGTAAAAGACTGAATCAGAAAAATATTTTGTTTCAAGACTCAGTCTATGTTTCAATTTGATTTATTCTATTCCTGTAGAGTTATAAAACATGATTTTTTCTTAAGGGATATTATGGAAATTGCCATTCCAAAATAGAACTGGCACAAAGAGCAATAACTTCTACTTAGAAGATTAGCAGGTAGAAAATAAATTTGAAAAGCACAAGAAAGGGAAAACTTTCTCTGTGATAATCATCTTGAAAAGATCCTAGTTAGCCTTAAAATAAGGTTCCTATGATGACTTTAGATGTAATGGGAAAGATATCAAAAAACTCTTCAAAATCTTTTAGTAATTAGTACCTCAGTTTTAAATAGCTCTCATCATAATTCCATTGTGTACAATGAACATTTACTGAGAGCTTAGTGTGTGGAAGGTGCTGAGAACGCAAGGCTGAGTGTGCCCTGATCCTAGACTCAAGGAATTCATAGTGCAGTGAGAGCAGGTTATAAGGTTGTACAAGGAGGAAGCTAAAATTTATTGACCATCGGACCATCTGCTAGACCTTTTGCTAGTGTATTTACACACTTTATTACTTTTAATCCTTGTGGAGAAGTTATGAGGTAGATATTATATTAAATAGTCTTTTTATCGCTTAGAAACTTGAGGGTGAGCTAGTGTATAGGAGGAGCAAAGTCTGCCTGCTCCGAGACACTAATTCTTCTCCAGGATGCTGAAAAGAGATGTGTATGTATACTACACAAATAATATATGTATTTATATATGCAAACATGAATATAAACACATATGTCTGAGTCATATATACATATGTGGACATCCTTCATTATCTAAATCACATGCTTTTTTATATTTATATTTCTAATGTCTATTTTTAAATCGAGATTTTATTTTTTAGAGCCGTTTTAGATTCACAGTAAAATTAAGAAGGTACAAAGACTTCTCATACGCCCTTGCCCCCCCCACGTTTAACTGCCTCCATTAGCAACATCCCCACCCTTGCAATGGCAGTGATTGTGTTCAGGCTAACTTTATCTTACTTACTAATCATTACACCTGCTGCACGTGCACCGACACATTATAGTCTGTTTTGATAACAGTCTTCTTTCAAGCTTTCTCTTCTTTGTGTATACTTTGATGGCGATACCTTGCTTCTCATGTAATCATGAGATACTTCCATTGTCATTCTCACTTTATGATTTTATATAATGTTATTAACTACAATATATTTCTAAGGGCCTCTGAGTTTTCAAAGCTATTAAGTTAACATTTTCTTTATAATATTCACCTAAAATCTCATCCTTGAATTTTTTCTTCCTTTTGAACTGAATGTGGCCCTTATTTCCTAAACAAGCGGTTTATTACCATTGAAAATTTGTCTGTGGAATGAACCATTTTAATTGAAACCTTACTATTAGTGGAAATTGCTTCACCCATGATCTTCAAATTATGCAGTATTGCATACTCTTAGATCTTTTGACCTATTGTGGATTTTTAAATTCCATTACTTTATTGAATCAATTCTCCTTTTCCTCTCTTTCTAATCAATGCCTTCAATTTGAACATGATGCTCAGTGGTGTACCATGGCAGCTGTTATTCCGTTACACCAAGGTAGTCTCTAGTTGTCGAAAACCAATGTACTGTGCTTGGGGAACACAGTGAAACTTTCCAACACTAACCACACTCAGAAAAATCATTGCAGGGTGATGGTGACACACGCATAAACAAGCTTGGGTTTTGATATATGCATTTACATTTCTATCTTCTTTCAGATGTGTGACTGTTCAAGACCTCTTAGGTTTACGTAATTTCTCTACAGCCTATTCCACTTTCTTAGAAAACATGTTCCCTCCAAATGTGGGAAAGATGATTATAATAGGTTTAAACAAAGGAAATGCGGAGAACCAGGGGGGGCACATCCCTTGCCTTCAATATCGTGCACTTTCAATATTTTTAGTACTATTTGGTATATTTAATAAAATGGATTTGTAATATAGACCGTGAATTTTGTGTAAAAAAATATTTGCAGTTCATTTGGACAAATACACAGTGGTGAGAATTTAGATAGCAGGCGATAACCCATATAGTGGTCTCCCCTTCTCTGCAGCTTTGTTTTCTGAGGTTTCAGCTACCCGAAGGACAACCACAGTCTGAAAACATTAAATGAAAAATTTCAGAAATAAACAAATCATAAGTTTTCAATTGCACACTTCTCTGAGTAGCAGGCTGAAATCTCATGAGTCCTGCTCCCTTCTCTGCCGGGACGTGAACGGTCCCTTTGTCCATTGTCTTCACGCTGCATGTGCTCCTCGTCCTAAGTCACTTCCCTTTTCAGAAAGACTGTCGCACATGGCAGTGCCTGTGTTCAAGTCACCCTATTTTACTTACTAGTGACTCCAAATCATGCAATTAGTGATGCTGGCACTTTGGATATGCCCCAGAGAACTTGTAAAATGATTTCTTTAAATGAAAAGGTGAAAGTTCTCTACTTAACAAGGAAAGAAAAAAAACCCCATATGCTGAGATTATTAAGATCTACCACAAGAATAAACCTTCCATCTGGTAAATTGTGAAAAAGAAAAAGGAAACCCATGATAGTTTTGCTGTTTCTCCTCAAACTACAAAGGTTACAGCCACAGTGTGCAACAAGTCTTCAGTTAAGATGGAAAAGGCATTATCTTTGTGGGTGGGAGACATGAGCAGAAAATGTTCTGATTGATTACAACATGGTGCTCCAGAAAGCATTGAGCTTACAGGAAGTCTTCAGCAAGGGGCCCTCTGGGAGGAGTGACACCAAGCCATTTACTGCTAGTAAGGGATGGTTGCAATAAGATTTATAGAGAGAAAGAAAGAGACCTTTCTCATATAACTTTTATTAAAGTATATTGTTATAATTCTATCTTATTAGTTATTGTTGTATGAGTAGAAAACAATATAATATGTATATAGGGTGTGGTACTATTCATAATTTCAGGCTTGCACTGGGGGGCTTGGAACATAGCCCTTGCGGATAAGTGGGGACTGCTCTTTGTGTGAAATGCTCTGCCAGTTCCATGAACAAAAGATACATGAATATAGGAAAGTGATAAATCCTGCTTGGATGAGACGTGGGAAATAATGTCAAGAGGGGGCCTAGAAGGTGGGCTGACGTGTTTGAGAATCAGATAAAATGATTTCCCAGGGGTTGGCATTTGAGTAAGCATGGGAAAAGGGGAGAGGTCACCTTTTCAGCAATCCCTGATTTCCCACCTAGCCCCAGAGATTACTCACTCTCCTCTGTCCTCTAATGGGCCACTTTCAATTTGCCTCTGCTATGGCATGCGTCACATACGCACTTGTTTTTACATATTTGCCTTAGCCTCCACCAGACTTATTTAATTCCCTGTGCTAGGAGAATGCTTGGGATAATATAAAGTCCAATATACTTGTAAAATCATTTATTCAACATTTGTGAACACTTACTATATACCAGGCATTAATTATTCTTGACACTGAGAAATAGCAGTGAACCAAACCCAAAAGTATCTGTTCTCATGGCACATTTCATTGGATTTCTTTTCATAATAAGATGACTAACATTAAAAAAAGTGTCAATTGTAACAATTAAGTTAGAAGATAAACAAAATTTTGGGTAATGACAAGTACCATGCAGAAAAGTTAAGCAGAGTAAGTTAGAGAGGGCCTGGGAGTGTTGTCTTAGGTGAGATGGTCAGAGAAGACCTCTCTGAGGAGGCAACATCTGAGCAGAGACATAAATGAAGCGAAAGAGAGTTATGTGACTGTCTAGGGAAGAAAATTCTAAGCAGAGAATGTGGTGGGTCCAAAGGCCATTACAGGGAACATGCTTGATATGCTGCAGAAGGAGGAGGAAGAGCAGTGAGTTGGAGAGGCGGCCAGGCACAGATCATGTAGAGTTTTGTGGTTGTAAACGAATGAATGAATGAATGATAGGAAATCAAAATAGCACAAGCAAAGCCATGAAGGCAAAGGAAAAAAAAGATGCTTTCTTGGCCTGGTATGGCTATAGAAAACGTTCATTTTCCCTCAGAACTAGAGTTCAAAGCATTAGGTTCATGACTCTACTCAATTTCACCTCAGCCAAGTGAAGCTATTTTTTAAAAAACTATGTTGATGTGATATTGGAGGGCCCCATGAACCTTATGGTAAATATTTTGAAATCTACTCTTCAGGGACAGGACAGCCTTTGAAGATTTTTGATTTACATGATCAGATTTGTGCTTAAAAATAGGTATTAAGGGCTTTTCATTTATTTTTGGTGGAGTTGTTATTATTCAGGGCCTCTCATACATTAGTGGTGGGACTATAAATAATTATGGAGGGCAATTTTGCAATAATCTATCAAAATTAAAAATTCTTTTAAAAACAGTGACCTCACTTCTTGAAATTTACCTTAAAATATATATGTAAAAATGCATGGATATTTGTGCAACATTGCCATTTGTAATAGAGAAAATTGGAAATAAATTAAATGTCCATAGGGAACTAATTAAATAATCATGGCTCTTCAAACAGTGGGATGTCATGTAGTTATTAAGTATGGCAACTCTAAGTCTATTGGTATGAAAAGATGACCCAAAAATATTAATGGGAAAAATAAAATTATAAAAGCATATATATATTATGACCCTGCTTATGTTAGAAAAAAGAATATACACATATGTGTTTGTATTTACATAGATAATATGTCTAAAAATAGACAATAGCCTTGGTTACTTTATCGAGATTTCTTTGGATTGCTATGGCAAGAGGAGTCTGGAGTGAGGAATACTCTATACTTGGGCTGTACTTAAAGTTTTTACAGTGAACATTTATTATTTTTTTAATAATTTTTTTCTAAAAAGGGAATGAAAAGATGTTTTTATCTAAAGAAAAGTTACTAATAATAGTCAACTTGGAATATTAAAGCTTTTTCTGGAAAAGTAACTATTAAAAGATAACAGATTAAAAACCTATCTATATATGGGCATTTTAAACTTTTATTTCCAGTGAATTAGTTTATTTAATTTTATGTTTCTGGTTCTAAGACAATAAAAATATTTGTACAAGAGACTTTCTAAAACTTCATTTAATCTGAAATATAATTAAATTAGCTCATTGAGTAATATAATTTTCTGTGAACTTTAATACTAATGGCTTGTGTTTTGTATTGCCAGAATTAATGTGTTCTCTGCTGATTTTACATTGTTTTTCATTTTAGAACCATTTTGATGCAAGGGGTGCTACTCACAGTCAAAAAATGCTTCTGATAAATTTCTTCTCAGATAATCTAGAAAAGAGTTATAATACTACCAAATACATATTATTGTTTTTACAATAAAGTTTTCAGAACATCATTAAAAGCCAGTATTTTAATAATTAAGGAATACCAAATGTACTCAGATAATTATTATATTTGCATAGTTTTTGTCTAACATTGTGGTATCAACTCTCTTGTGGGTCCATTTTTACATGTGTTTAACTTTGTTTCACTAACTAGGTTTGAAATACTTGAAGGTGAGGCGTGGTCAGTATCCTAGGAGGGATATATCAGCAAGTTGACATGCCCCTCAGAGACATAAACATGAAACTCTCAAAAGTCCATTTGTTGAATTCACCAGTGTGAGCTGTGAGATTTGTCTGTCATAAAGGGAAGACTGACTGGCCTCACCTCCCACCAAGTGACTGATACCTTTGTGAGGCAATCAGCTTCTTTATGTTCCTGGTGTCTTTAACTTCTCTTTCCTTATTGTCCTCAACCAATGGGTCACTACGTCCTGCCTTTTGTATTTCTTAAACATCTAATGTGTATGGCCCTTCTCACATGACCTCCGCCCTTAAGTCACTGTGAAGCCCATTGTGAGTATAGGGCCCTGGCCAAATGGTTCTCTCACTGCCTTGGAAGGATGGAGAATACTCCCATCTGTCCACCTCCAGGGTAGATAGATCCTTGCACATTATTAGCATTTAATAAACACCTAAATAATACTTCCACTTTTATGAAAAGTAAGATGTTGGTCTCAAGTCAAATCAACAAATATTTGTTGAACATCCATGCTGTGTGAAGCTCTGGACAAGATTCTATGAAGAGTATGAGGAGGTCTAAGATGCTAGATTCTTAAAATCTACATGATGAAACAAGGGACAATAAAATAGAGTTACCTAATAACAAGATATGCAAAAATTCAAGCAATGCCACAAGGTAGTTTAAAATTAATGACTAGATTTGATATATTAGACGTGAGTGCTAACAGTTCAGAGGAGAACTTGGCCTCTGTGACCTGCAGCAATCTGCAAAGCCTACTCAGAGGAAGAGAGATGTGAGCCTGGCATTAGAGAGAAAGTCAGCTTTGTGCAAGTGGAGATCACCCAAGGTGGAAGAGAAAGAGGAGCAGAGTTAAGTGGGGAAAAGTAGTCCCATCTTCTAGAGCAGAATTTTCCTGTAGCATTCTTCACACTTTTAAGGTTGAAAATACTTCTAAGAATTTGATAAATGTTTTGAATTTCCCTCCAAAAATGATCATATAAAAATAAATGCAAAATTTAATATACATTTTTAGGAAATTATGTACAGGTAGCCTACCCATGGATAGCAGAAGGGGTTCCAGCAGGGCTCATAAATCCCTCCATTTAAGAACTACATTTTGAGATAGATTAATGAGAAGAGAGATGTGATGTGTATAGATTTTGAAGAGCTTTAGATAACAGACTAAACAGATGTAAGGGGAAAAATTGGAATGATATTAAATTTTAATTTAGGAATTGCTTTTTCCTCTTTGACTTTTTTTACCTACAGAATAATGATTATATCTTCTAGATTGTTGAAATGATTGACAGTGATCATGACCTATAAAGTACACTGTACAACATGCATATATTCATTTTACAGAGAAAAAAAGCCTGATGATTTTTAATTATTGCATAAGGTGACGAAAATGGTATTTAGAGAGAAACTTGTTGGCAGTGTGCATGTTGGAATGTAAGGAAAAGAAACTGTCACCATTGGGTGTTACGGGAAGAGGGGGCAATACTGACATACAGAATGAGATAAGTAGGGCATAAAGGACCCTCTCTGTTTGGGTAAAGGGAAGACTGCTTTTTAAAATAGTCACCTGGGGATATGTTTATTGATTTTAGAGAGAGAGAGAGACATTGATTGGTTGCCTCCTGTACAAGGATTGAACTGGCAACCTAGGTTTGTGCCCTTGCCAGGAATCAGACCTGCAGACTTTTGGTGCATAGGAGAGTGCTCCAGCCAGCTGACCAACCCAGCCAGGCCAAGACTTTTTTTATAGGGAAGAGTTGTCACATGAGGAAGAGCTAGAATTTAAAAACATTTCTTCTTTTAAGAAGTCACTATTCACAGAAACTTATTTGCACTTAGTAATTTAGAAATGAATGATTGCAAGCATCATAAATGTTCACTTAAATATTCAAGAGATAATTGTGGCTGCAGTTGGTGAACTGCAAGACATGAGTCAAGGGAATACAGGCCTCTTGGAGAGTTTCACACCAGCTTACATCGAAAAGCCAGTTAGATGTTCTCAAGAGTAATGCCATGTGCCTGATTTCTCTGTGGGACAATTGGCTTCTTCCTGCTCCTCATATACTTAACCTATCCCTGATGGCTCATTAGCGAGATTGGTTTCAACTGGTCTACAGATCCTAAACAGCTGATGGGTTTATCTTTTCCCTATTTCTATTATCCTTCATTTAGACCTTGTATCCTTCTATGTGGTTATTTCACCAGCCTCTTAAGTTCCAAGAAATTTTCTTTAATTATTTTTATAAAGAAAGATTTTATTTTATTTATTTTAGAGAGACAGGAAGGAAGGGAGAAAGAGAGGGAGAGAAACATCAATGTGTAGTTGCCTCTCATGTGCCCCCTACCTGGACCCAGCTCACAATCCAGGAATGTGCCCTGACTGGGAATCGAACTGGCAACCATTTGGTTCACAGGCTGGCACACAATCCACTGAGTCACACCAGCCAGGGCCTTTAATTATTTTTGATAGTTTTATGTTCCATATTTTATTGATTACTTAATTTATCAATGAATGTCTTTGTTATGTTTGTGAATTCTTCTAAGTTTTTGGAATATTGTTAAAATTATGCTGCCTCCACCCAGCACCTCCCACTCCCTCAGGCAATTCCCACATCATTGTTCATGTCCATGGGTCATGCATATAGTTTCTTTGGCTATTCCATTTCCTATACTGTACTTTACATCCCCATGGATATTCTGTAACTACCTATTTGTACTTCATAATCCCCTCAACTCTTCATCCAGTCCTTTTAACATTTCATATAATAATGATTTGATAATGATGAACTCCTTTAGTTTTTTTATTCTAAATGATAGCTTTGCTGGGTAGAGCAATCTTGGCTGTAGGTCCCTGCTTTTCATGACTTATAATTATTTCTTGAGAATCCCTTCTAGCCTGGGAAGTTTTTTTTTGAGAAATCAGCTGACAGTCTCATGAGAATTCCCCTATAGGTAAATAACTGCTTTTCTCTTGCTGCTTTTAAGATTCTCTCTTTATCTTTAACCTTTGGCATTTGAAATGTGATGTGTCTTGGAGTGGGCCTCTTTGTATCCATCTTGTTTGGGACTCTCTGTGCTTCCTACACTTGCATGCCTACTTCCTTCACCAAATTAGGGAACTTTTCTTTCACTGTTTTTTTCAAATAGATTTCCAATTTCTTGCTCTTTCTCTTCTCCTTTTGGTACCTCTATCATGCAAATATTGGAATGCTTAAAGTTGTCCCAGAAGCTGTTCACACTGTCCTTGTGGGTTTTTTTTGGGAGGGGTGGGGGATTCCTTTTTCTTCTTGTTCTGATTGGTTGTTTTTTGCTATGTTTCAAATCATTGATTTGATGCTTGGCTTTATGCACTCTACTATTGTTTCTCTATAAATTGTTCCTTATTTCAATTAGTGTGTCCTTTGTTTTGGATCTTTTTTATGTTGTTGAGGCCCTTACTAAGTACCTTGAGCATTGTTATAACCAGTGTTTTGAACTCTGAATCTGATAGATTGCTTAACTCCATTTCATTTAGCTCTTTTTCTGGAGTTTTGATCTGTTCATTCATTTGGACCATGTTTCTGTGTCTCTTCATTTTGGCAGCCTCCCTGTGCTTGTTTGTATGTATTAGGTAGAGCTGCTATGACTCTCTGTATGGGTAGTGTTGTCTAATGTAGTAGGTGTTTTGTAGATTACAGTGGTACAGCCTCCCCTATCAAGCATGAGTGGGGACGTTGTGTGGGCTGAGTAGTCCCTCCTCTTGTAGTTGAGCCTTGATTGCTGTTGGCAGGTCAATTGGAGGGATTTGCCTGGGCCCGTCAGCTACAAGGACTGGCTGTGAAAACTGACCACCACCCTCCACCCTCTGTGGAGGATCAGCTGTGCAAAAACCAGCAGGGCCTACTGAGTCAGGAAAAGAAACTGCTGGAATTTCAAGTAGTTCCTCTTAAAGAACCCACACATGGACTTACTCACACTCACTCCTTATCAACTCCAGCACCAGGGTAGCACCTTGAAAGGCACCAGTGGCATACAGAGAGGAACTGAAGTGTCTGGCAGTACCAGGCTTGGGTCCACTTAATAGGAGGTACAGGGGTTGGGGGCTCACTGAGGATGGCTGTTGCTTATTTGAGAGGATTTGGGAATCTGTAGTGTGAACCAAGACTAGCCATTCATATGGAAAAACAGCTTGGGTTGGCCCATAAATTGGTTGGGGCAGAGTCTCTGGGGATCTTCAGGGAGGAACAAAAAGTGTTAGCCAGATTGATGGAGTCTCAGTCATGGCACCTGCCTGCTGCTTCTGTGGCTCCATGGAGGGAGGGTTCAGAAAAGGGACAATGGCCTCTGCTTGCCTTGCTGCCAGACAGTTCAGTTCCTGTCTGTATGCCACTGGTGCCTTTCAAGGTGCTACCCTGGTGCTGGAGTTGATAAGGAGTGAGTGTGAGTAAGTCCATGTGTGGGTTCTTTAAGAGGAACTACTTGAGATTCCAGCAGTTTCTTTTCCTGACTCAGTAGGCCCTGCTGGTTTTTGCAGCCAGAAGTTGTGGGGAGTTGTCTTCCTGTCACTGGAATCCTGGGCTGGGGGTACTGGTGTGGAGCTGGGGCTCCTTGCTCCTGAGATATCTGTCCCAAATTTTTGTTTACCACATGTGGGTGTGGGACCAGCCCGTTCCATATCTTTGTGTCTCCTACTAGTCTGGATGGATGTGGTTTCTTTAAATCTGTAGTTGTCAGACTTCTATTCATCCTGATTTCTGATGGTTCTGAGTGATGGTTTTCTATATTTTAGTTGTAATTTTGATGTGGTTGTGTGAGGAGGTGAGTCATGTCTGCCTACGCTGCCACCATGACAGGAAGCCTCATTTGCAGTTTTAGGTATGGCCACTGTGAAAGGCTTTACTGAGAAAGTGAGGTCTGAGAAGTCTTATGGGAAGTAAGAGCTAACCAGATAGATATCTGGGAAGAAAAAACTTCCAGGTAGAAGAAATATCAAGTTCAAAGTACAGATGCATTTAAGAAATATCCAGGAAGTCAGGGTGACAATAGTAAAGGAAGCAAATGGGGGAGTAGAGGGAATGAGGTTAAAGGCAATCAGAATTCAAATTATTTCAAGGCCTTATGGGTAGGAAGTGGGGGACTATTGGAGGGTTTTGAACAGAGGAGTAACATGATCTCATGTGTTTTTAATGGGATCACATTGGCTGGTGTGTTGAGATAGTCTGAACCTGGACAAAGGTTTCATTTGAGAGGCTGATGCAAAAGATCAGTGAAGAGCGAATGGTGGTGTATATTGGCATAGTAACAGTGAGGATTGTGAGATGTGTTTGAGTTCTTTGTATATTCTGAAGGTGGAGGTATCATGATTTGCTGACAGACCATATCTGAGGTGTAAGATGAAAGGAAAGGAAGATGACTCACGGGTTTGGCATGAACCTAAAAAAAGAAGTTACCAGAAACTGAAAAGAGAAGTATAGGAGGAGAAGGTTGTTTTTATCTCTATTTTTGGGTGGAATAGAAGAAAGCTTATAATTGGGCATTGAAAACAAGAGATGCCTGTTACACATCCAAATTGAGGTGTAAATCATCAGTTCGACATTCGGGACTGCAAGTTGAGGTGAGGTATGTGGGCTGGAGGTACAGTTGTCAAAATCATCAGCATGTAGGTGGTCTCTATCACCATGAGAGTGGACAAGATGGCCTAGGAGGTGAGTGTGGATTATGAAGAGGAGAGATCTAAAGGTTTCAAATGCACTGCCCACGTTTAGAGATCAGGGAGGTGAGTAAGAAACAGCAGAAAAGAGTGATAGGAAGTGGCCAGAAAGGTGGAGGGAAGTAGGCCTACATGGAGTTCCACAAGTCAAGCAAAGAACGTTTTCCAAGAAGGGAATGATCTCATCTGTTAGGTGCTGCTGACAAGCAAAGTGAGATTAGGACTCAGAAATGAACTTCTTTTTGGTGATTTTGATAAGAACAATATTAGAGGAATAGTGAGAGGTGAAAATCAGATTGGAGTGGGTTAAGACAGAGGGAAGGGAAGGAATTAGAAATAGTGGATGTAGACAAGTTTCTTAAGGAGCTTTGCTGAAAAGGAAAGAAGAAAAATAAGATTGTAACTGGAACTCTATCCTGTATTTTGGGAATTCAGATGATTCACGTGTTGAGTATTCTGAATTGATTCTCTTATTTTCTTTTCAATTTTCCAATTCTTCATCTTGTTTTTCTTGCAGGGAGTCTTTGATTTTGTCTTAAAACCTTCTGTTGACTCTTTTGTATTATTACTTTGTCTTCTTTTTCCTGTTTGTTCATTTAGTATATGAATTGTGAACACTGTCCCTTTTTCTTCATTTATCATGTTATGTTAAAGTTAATAAAAATTAATATATATATTATTAGTAATAAAGCTTTCAATGTTGGACCAGTTAGCTTTTCTCTCTCTTTCAAAAATTATTAAAGGATATTTAGGACATACCAAATGGTATAAAAGATAACACAAGAAAATCCTTGTGCTTAAAATATAACATTTTTTTTAGTTTCCCAGTTTTGTTTTTATAAATATATATAGTCTTAACTCATCTTCCCAAAGTTATTTATTAAAGTTACTTTTCCCCTAAAACTTTGTCTTGCTCACTACACAGATCTCTAATTTCACTCTTCTGCTTTTTTCTGTTTGCTTTTGTCTGTCTTTCATATTAGAGAGCTTCCTCAACTATTTGGAGATGGTCGTCTCTCCATGCGTAGTTAAGAGCGGGGCCCTCAAACGCTTACTAGAAGGTCTGTATGTCAGGGCAGCACTGGCTGGCTGCCAGCCTTCAATAGAGCTGGAACACACCTTTTCCCCTGTAGACCTCCAAATGTCAGTATCTGTAGGTTTTTCTCTTGGACTATTCTGTTTTTCTAGAGAAGAATCTTGCAGTTTCCTGCCAACATGGGACAACTCCAGAGTTGGAAAGTGGCTCAAGAAGCCTGATCTTGTAGTACACTGATTTTTCAGTTAATCTCTCACTTCTCTCTATAGCACCTTGCTCCTGACCTTAGCTATGCTTGGGGTTTAACTCAAGAGTATCATTTCAAGTTCAGCTTTTTCTGAGAGTAAACCTTTTGTCTTCTGCACAGAGTTGTACAGACTGGTAGAAGGGGTGGCAAGCTTTGAAAACCTCTGTGTGGTTTTTAACTGGTCCTGTTCTTAGTTCCAGTCTGTACATTAGCTTCCACAGGTGCCTAGTGGTTCCAGTGTCAGCTTTCCAGTGTTGTACCAAGCAAATCCACTCAACTCATACTGGTATGTGCTCCCACTGTGGGCAAGAGATTTCAGCATTTCCCCCCCTGCTCAGCCACTCCTCTCCTGTGCAGCTTCTTTCCAGCTCTCACTTCCTCACCAATGCTCTTCGTTGTGTTGGTTTTAAATTTGAGGTTAAATGCTTACTTTATGTAATTTTAAAGATGTTGCTTAGCAGTAAATATGTAAGTTCATTGCTTCATATTTACCTGTGATGTCACTTAATCATTATATTACTTGGCAATCAATGTGATCTTCCCTGAAAAAACATCCCCAGACTGAGAAAGCCAGTCCCTCCTTGGAGCTCTGATACCACTTAGGGTAAGTCATCTATGTCATCCATCACTGTGTCTTTTCATTGAATTATAAGCTCTAGAATGGCAAGGAAAATAATTTATTCATCCTTGAATCTCCAAAGCCCAGCACAGTGTTAAGTGAATGGATATCTACAGAATTTACCCAATTAGTCTTCTTGCAAACATCTGGTGTGGGATACAAGGGCCACGTGTACCAGTGTACAAGAGTGAATAAGTAGAATTTTAACACAGATAAATGGCCTTACTGTTTAACAGTTCTGTGAGGCTAAGCAAGTTATCTTCCCTCTTTGGATCTTGTTTCCTCAGAATCATGATAGTAATAGTGCCGACTGCATAGGGTTTAATGGGGGAGAATTGAGTGATTTAATTAATTTTAAATAAAGCACTTAGCAAAGTGCCTTGCTCATTATAAGCACTAAATTTATTATTATTACTTAATTAATTTTTTTTGGTGTACATTTTAAAAGAAGGTCCAGGTTTTTCTTGCCTTTGCTTTTGTTCCATGGGATTGCTATTTAGAGTCAGGCCACGGGAGAGAAGAGGAGACTGGCCGGGGTTGGGTCTGGCCTCCTGAGTGAACTCTGCTCTTGCTCTGTTCTCCCCAGATCGACAGAGAAGAATTCTTCGGAGACTGTGAGGTTTCACTTTTCTTTCTCTTGGAGATTAGTCTTAAAGGGTCATATGTTTCCTAGTTTGTTATTCAGCTCTGTTTGTTTGGGAAAAAAATTGAGAAGTAAAACCAGAAAGAACAATAAATTAAAAAAAGACATTGAGTAAGTTAAGGTGTGGAATAAAGTGCTTCTCAGGCTAGATGAAGCATGGAATTTTTATTTATTCTTTTTTAACTCTGCAGATTTGAGAGGAAAGGAGGGGCAGACCTTGTGTCATTGACTAGCAAGAAAATATCCGCAATCCCTGGGTGGTGAAAACACGTAGAACTTTTTAAGCATGACATTTGCTTTGACACTTACAGTAAATGATGGGGCAGTGTTGGTGAGAAAAGAATAGAAACAAGCTGAAGGGTTGAAATTGGGTAATTATTTGTTTTTTTAGATTTCGGGGTAGGGGATTAGAAAGGAGGACTACAGTGGTGAATATAGTACACATGGTATCACTGAGGTTAGAGACAAGTGGGGAAATAGGCTTTAGCTGTAACTCTACATATAATTGTCAAGTATAGGTAGGGCATTTGAGATACATTATCGGGGGTGGGAGGCAGTTGGTAATTTAGATTGAGGTATGAGAAGACTTTTCTTATGAAAGCACTGTTAAGCTGAGATACGATGGTTAAATAGAAGCCATCCATGTGAACATTGAGGGAAGAACATTCTGGAATACTCTGGGAAGAAAACACGGGCAGTGTGACACCTGTAAAGCCCTACTGGGGTGGTATTTGTTATCAGGAGAGAATGGTAGAGAATGGGACTGCAGAAGCCAGTGAGGACCAGAAACATGCACAGCCTTTGAAAAGCATATTAAGGACATTCTGTGTTATTCTAAGGACTACATGAAGCCACTGAATGGTGATCTTAGCTAAGCAATAATTCTATTTAGGTTTAATGAAAGATTACATTGGCTGCTGTGAGCAGTGTTTGGAGAGAGGCAAGAGTAACTCTTGCGAACAGGTTGGGGGTTAATGCAGTGGTCTTGTGGGCCAAAGTGTTAGCAATAGAAATGGAGAAATGTGATTGATTGCATTTGTGATTCATCTGTGCAGGAAATCAGTCAGACCCATTAGACGTGGAAGGTGAGGGAGTGGGGCATGTTATAGGAGTGGGGCACTTCTAGATTTCAAGGGGTGACTGAGAGGGAAGAATCTACAGTCAGGGAAGAGAAAAGTATCTACAGTCAGGGAAGAAACACAGCATAGTGTAATTAGTAAGAGCAGTAAATAAATAATTACTTCTTTCCCTGTTAACCAGTCCTTCAAGTTCTAGATCATGTCTCCATGAAAACCTCTCTTACCACCTGAGGCAAAAGTCAGTTGGCTCTCTCTCACCATCTGTAGCGCTTGTTACTCACCTGAAGTTTGCACATGCTGTTTCTTCTCCTGCTTATCTTGACATGTGATGCTTCTTCTTTCTACACCTAGATTTCAAACTCGCTGGCAGGGGACATTTCCTCATATTCCTTTGAATTCCTAAAATCACTTAGTGGAGTTTGTACATAGGAAGTTCTCAATAAAGATTTTTTTGACTACTTAATTATTGGGAATATCATCATTTGAAAGAGTTTGAAAAAGACATGTTATTGTTAGTGATTTCTTCTCCCACATTCTGTTCATGGAGAAAAAAAATACATCATGTGTAATTTAGTTTCAGAAATGTCTTCTTGAGGACAGCTAGCCATAAAGAACTACAGAATAATTTACGGCAGGTGGATATAATTTATTATATATAAAGTATATAAGTTTAATAAAAAGAGATTGAGGGGATTTAATGTTTGTTTTTAAGTCTCTTAGTTCACTGTTCTTCTCATGAATTGGAGAGATACTAGTTACTTTTGGAACAGCATGGTGATGGTGAGGCTGGAGAGAGGGTGGGGTCTGAGAGAGGGTTTACTGGAACGCACACACAAGGTGGTTCTGTGCAGTGTACAAAAAGTGCTGCGACTTCAGCGGCCCGAAACAGCTCTCTGAAATAATGCCCATATTGGTACAACCCACACCCACTACCTTTCGTGCCACACGGCTGATGGTGGAAGTAGGACAGAGCATGCTGACCCTCCCTTTGACTTTTTGGTGGACTCCTCTCTGACTGTTTCTTCATCTTGAACTGGTCTGGATGCAGCCTCCTCTGGTCTGGATGCAGC
Source organism: Trachops cirrhosus (assembly GCA_028533065.1). Classification (NCBI taxonomy): domain Eukaryota; kingdom Metazoa; phylum Chordata; class Mammalia; order Chiroptera; family Phyllostomidae; genus Trachops; species Trachops cirrhosus. Next base: position 74,309,473 of record CM052539.1, read on the forward strand.
CTCCTACAGCTTCCTTTGTGCACAGTCCTGGGGATATTTCAGTGAGGGTAGAGACAGGAGATTGGGTTAGCACTTACTGTCAGCTCCAGCTACTATTATTCATCATAGTTAACTCCTTGCTAATGTGAATATTTACATAGAAAAAAAGATGTATTTAGTCAACACCTAACATATGGCAGGATTTGGGCTAGGCTGCTTTGAAGACATAGATATGAAACAAACCCAAGAGTCTATGATCTCAAGGAGCATGAAGTGACAACTTTTCACCATGGAAATAGATTTTTTCCCCCTAAGGGCATGGGGTTTACCTATTGACATTTAAATCTTTAGAATCGGAATTAGCAGCTTGACTTCTCCATGTTGTAGCTATATGATATGATATGATCTTGGGCAAGATACTTAATTTCTCCAAGCCTTATTTACATCAGTCCCAAAATGGAGATAGTGATATTTTCATTGTAGTATTGTTCTAAGAGTTAAATGAGATAATATATTCAAAGCTCCTAGCACAAAGACAAAGTTGATGGTAATGACTTATTCCCTGGGGCTTAGTCAGACCAGCTGGCTCAAGGACCCACTGTTTCTTCTCAGCCCCTGCAGCACCCTTCCATGGTTTTTCTCCCACCCACTCTGCCCATCCCTCCCCTTCCTAATTGCCTCTCACCCACCATTGCAGGACTTTCCCTTTCTTCCTCTCCAAATGACTAAGCAAGAGTCAGGTTGTTCTTGAGAATATACACGTACAAGAGCAAACTTGAGAATAAATACTTGATTATTTCAAAGCATGAAATGAGTCAACTAGTCTTTCACTTCACTTATAAATCAAGAAATTCATGGGCATGAGTTTTGATATCATCTCCTTTAATGATTTGAAATAAACCTGATATATTGTTCATTGTTTCTTGGTTTCAGCTTTCTTGTTTCTAAGACAGATGATTGTGAAATAAGAAGGCTGGGCTGCCTCTGGTGACTGGTGCTGTGTTATGGTGAGTGGCACTGGTAGAGTGTGTGGTGGGAAGAACTCCATCAGAGAAATCAAGAGATCTGGACTGTTGACATCTCTAACAGAGTGATTTTAGATCAGAGATTAAAGTGGAAGAAGAAGAGGGGAAAACTGATTGTCCCAAAATATCCTGACCAAAATACACCTTATCCTGGCAGTGTTTTCTCTTTCATTTGGACTGAAGATGGGGTAAAAGGGTTGTCCGAGAAAGAAATGGGAAGAATGAATATCAGAACACCAGGGTGTTCATGTTGGGAATGGGGTAGTCAGGGCAACCATCCATTCAACCCCAGGACTTTCCTCATATGGACATTAGCCTTCCTGATTTGTCCTTAAGAAAGACAACTTTCCAAAGTTAAGGGATGAAACATGTGCTTAAATGTAAACACTACATTTAATGATTCACTAGATCTGTGGTGCAAGAGTTTGTTTAATGTCTCCTGGAATGATTTTATGTTTTCACCCAATATCAAATTTTTGGGTGATGATTTTCATAAAGTAGTAATTTAAAATTTTTCTATAAGGAATAGTGAAAAATTATAGTCTCTAAAATGAGGATAAACTATCACTCCCAAAACTCTCCTTTTCTCAACACATCTTTTATCCAATGTAAGTATCTAAGGTTTGGAAATAAAAATAAAGGCTCTTTCTAGTCACTGTCTCCCTGAAATATTATTGCCTTGACTTTCTCAGAAGGCAAGAGAGCATTATATGTAATCAGATTTCCTTAAGCTGTACCTTTTCCCAGAAACAACAAACCTGTCCTGTAATGCCACTTACACTGTTGTTCCATTCATTTAAAAATAGTACCAAGTTTTCATCACTATTACTGGGACAGGTTTAACATACATTTTTTTTACTTTTTAAATTTTTAAAATTAATTGTTGTTCAGTTACAGTTGTCCTTATTTTTCCCCCATTAAGATTTAACATATATTTTTACCTGTAGAAAGTAGAGAAAGCATTTTTGACCATTAAAAATAAAGCCATTTGTTTATTTTTCTTTTGTTTCCCTTGCCTGAGGAGATATATCAGATAAAATATTGCTACCAACAATGTCCAAGAATTTACTGCCTATGTTTTATTCTAGGGTATTTATGGCTTCAGGTCTAACATTTAAGTCTTTAATCCATTTTTAATATATTCTTGTGCGTGGTATAAGAAGGTGGTCTGGTTTCATTTTTCTGCATGTCTGTCCAATTTTCCCAACACCATTTATTAAATAAACTATCTATTGCCCATTTTATGTGCTTGCTTCCTCTGTTGAGTATTAATTGACTACAAAGGTGTGGGCTTATTTTGGGGCTCTCTGTTCTATTCTATTGACTTATGTGTCTGTTTTTATGCCAGTCCCAGGCTGTTTTGATTATCATGACTTTACAGTATAGTTTGCTATTAAGTGGCATGACTCCTCCAACTTTGTTCTTTCTCAGGATTGATATTGCTATACAGGGCCTTTTGTGGTTCCATTTAAATTTTTGAAATATTTGTTCTAGTTCTGTGAAATTCATCATTGGAATCTTGACAGGAATTGTGTTAAATCTATAGATTGCTTTCAGGAGCATGAACATGTTAATGATGTTAATTCTTTGTGTCCACAAACATAGTATGCGCTTCTACTTATTTGTATCTTCTTTAATTTCTTTCAGGTCTTTTAATTTTCCAAGTACAGATTTTTTACATCCTTAGTTAGATTTATTCCTAGGTATTTTACTTTTTTGGAAGCAGTCGTGAGTAGAATTGTTTTCTTAATTTCCCTTTCTGATAGATAGCTCATTATTGGCATAAAATTGCAGCTAATTACTGGATATTAATTTTGTATCCTGCTATGTGCTGAATTTATTTATCAGTTGTAATAGTTTCTTGGTAGAATCTTTAGGATTCTCTATGTATAATATCATGTCATATGCAAATAAAGACAGTTTTACTTCTTCCTTTCAATTTGGATGCCTTTTATTTCTACATCACACTAATAGGTTTTTGCACAGCAAAGGAAAGCATCAACCAAATAAAAAGATAACCCACGGAATGGGAGAACATATTTGCCAATACATCTGATAAGGAGTTTATATCCAAAATTTATAAAGTACAAAACCAACACCAAAAATCAAACAAATCAATTAAAAAATGAGAAAAGGGCTGAATAGACACTTCTCCAAAGAGGACATACAGATGGCCAATAGACCTATGAGAAGATGCTTGATGTCACTATTCATCAAAGAAATTCAAATTAAAACTGTAATAAGATACCATCCCATACCTGTTAGAATGACTACCATCAATAAATCAACAAATAACAAGTGCTGGTGAGGTTGTAGAGAAAGGAAAACTCTTTTGCACTGTGTTTGGGAATGCAGATTGGTCCTGTCACTGTGGAAAGCAGTATGGAGATACCTCAAAAAATTAAAAATGGATCTGCCTTTTAACCCAATGATCCTACTTCTGGGAATATATCCTAAGGAACCCAAAACACTAATTCAAAAGAACATAAGCACCCCTATGTTCATTGTAGTGTTATTTACAATTGCCAAAGTGTGAAAGCAGCCCCAGCAATCATCAGTAGATGAGTGGATAAAACAACCATGGGACATTTACACAATGGAATACTCTTGGCCATAAAAAAAAGAAAGAAAATTTTACCCTTCACGACAGCATACATGGACCTGGAGAACATTATGCTAAGTGAAATAAACCAGTCAGAGAGAGACAAATACCATATGATTTCACTCATATATGGAATCTAATGAATTGAGCTAACAAACAAAATAGAAATAGACTCATATATACAGAGCAAGCTGGGGAGGGCAGGGGTGGAGGGGTTGAGCAAAAAGGAAAAATGACTCATGGACATGGACAACAAGTGTGGTGATTGTGGCGAGGAGGGGGTATAAAGTGGATAAATGATAATGGAAAAATAATACAATAAAAATAAAAATATTAAAAAGAGAAAGAAAAAAAATAAAGCCATCCTTCCAAAGCTTAATGTTTTGATAAACCACTATTCCTTAGTCAATCCTTATGTGCAGGAAGGAAAATAAAAGTGTCGTGATGGGGAGAAGGAAGGCAAGAGAAACTCTTTATTCGGTGTTCAGAAGAAACCTGTGCAATTGGGGAAGTAATATATGAGCTGAGAACTGAAGGTAACAATGCCAACCCAAATAATAATGATCTATAATTGTTGAGCACTCAATTATATTCTAGTCATTTAAATACATTAATTCACTGTGTCCTGGGATTTACACTCTCAACTTCCTGCTTTAAAAAGTCCCAGCTCCTATGATTAAGTCTTATGAAGAATTGCGGAAAACCGTTTCAGAAAAGGGAATAGCATTTAGAAAGTCTCTAAGTGCATCCAAAGTCAGGTATGTTGAGGAACAGGAAGTCTAGAGTGACTTTTGTGGAATCCACTACTGAGAAAAGGTGATGCATGCATATGGGGAAGTGTGTTGGAGGTCACAATAGAGACTTTTGATATTATTCTTTAGTCTTAAGACTTGTTCTCTCATTCAGTATTATTATATATTCAATATTTGAAGGTAAACTCACTTCTAATTTGTAATCTATGTAATGAACCTGAGCATGTCAGGAGAACAGACCCAGTATAATTTTCCCTACAAAATTCATTGTATTTTATCCTTCACGCTATATAGATAATTTGTTATATAGGACAGAATTTAACTATCAAATATTTCCACTCATTAAAACATCCAAGTCTAAATAATTCAGCAGATTTAATATTGTCCACTGCCATCTGAGCCAGGCCTACTGACCACGCCAGCAGATTGTTTCTATCAGGTGCATTTTCCTCTTAAGACTTCTGAGAAAGTATAAATATTTAACGTCTTTGAGCAATTTGAACAATCATTGTTTGCTCTGATTAAAAATGCAATAGCAATGGAAAAAATATCTAACAGAATACAGACTCGTATCTAGATAAATGTAGCTTTCTTGTCCATAAACTTCTTTCTCAGGAAATTATGCCCAGTTTCAACAGCATTGTTTCAGTTCAGGTTTGTCCTTTTAAGACACTGAGTCATTGTTCGGCGATTAGAACTTTCTCCTCTAGCATTTCATCTTGCTAGGAGATTGGCTCCTGTGTTCGATCACACTTAGCAAGCAAAGTCCACCACATAAGCAAGGACAAGGCTCTTTGTTGCTACTGAGGAAGTTAACATTCTCAAATACCACCATGAATAGAAGCAGAAGTGATTTTTCTATTCCTGTGCAGAACTAGATAGTTGAGTTCTCTTAGGATGATGGAGTGGAGATTTTAGAAATCTCAAATCTTATGGCAAATCTTCTTTGACAAAAATAAAATAAAAAGCAAAAATTAAAAGGGAGTCGCATAGTACTTAGGATATTAAGAAAACATGAAAAGAGATCGACCCATTAGTTTGATGAGAATTGCTTAAGGAAGTTACTGAGGAAAACGATAGAAAAAGCTGCTTGATTCAGATGTAGGTACTAAGTGTTTATTATTTGAATTTAGAAATGGATGGGAGTGAGTAAAAGGGGATGTTCCCTCAGTAGGTTGATATTTTTGGCAATAGTACAACTTATGTTGCAAGAAGGGAAACAGTCTCAAGATGAAAATCTCTTACAGGCTGGCATTTGCCCAAAACTGTAATGTTGACAGGGAAGTGTGGGCGCACCCAAAAACATCCTGGTTAAATTGTAGGTGTTGTGCAAAACCAAGAGGGAAGAGCAAATATTTTACAACTAGTAAGCAGTTCTGGCAGTTGCCTTATATATGATGTGTATAGGTTTAGGATCTTAGGACACAAGGTGATTATTTTATATTTCTATTGTAAAACAGTTTTGCTCAAAGAATCATACACTATTTGATAGGGAAGACTGTTTATATCATCTCTTCTAGTGGATTTTTTAAAAACCAGAAATAACTCCTTTCAAATAAAACCTTAAACAGAACTCTATCATATAAAAGCAGATGGTGTCATTCTGCTCTCCATCTACAAATCCGACCCCTAGTTGGGTGAGTAGGTGAGCAGGTGGAGAGACTGAGCAAACAGGAAAAAGGACCCATGGACAGCAGTGTGGGGATTGCTGGGGGGAGGAGGCTATCAGGGGACTAAATGGTAATGGAAAAATACAATAAAGATTAAATCAAAACATAAAAAATGAACAAAAAATAAAAACAGATGGTATTTTATTAGTAAAAATAATTTTATAACTTAAAAGTAAAATATTTCCCCTTCATGTAATAGTGAATAAATGAAACGAATGGAATTGTTTTGATTTATACAAAATCTTGAAAGCAGAGCTCCTGTGCGACACTTGTGATTTCATGTAAACTTCGCACCTCATTTATTTTAGTATTTTTATGTTTTTGTATGCTACCAAAAGTCCTGATTTACACAGAAAATTAGTTACAAGTGGGAGTTTTTTAGCAGATCACCTTGTAATCTCAGGATATTCTTGTAGGAGAGGCCTTTGTTCTGAGGCCCTTTCAGAAATGAGTCAAACCGGAAATGCAGGTTAATGTATTGGTGGTTTTCAGTGTGCTAACATCTGGCACATAACTCCTCGGTGTTTTTTAAATATTTAGATACTTCAAATGTTTCCAAACCCTTAACATGCAAATTGAGTCCAGTATCTGTTGGACATTTTCCATAGAAGCTCTTTCATAGAAACCTACAGCTGAAAAGAATACTGCTGCTTGTTAGTGGTGGTTTAATAATTATGTCAGGTCTCAGTTACTGAAGAGTGTGCAATCAAACCCAATAAACAAGGTTAACACTGTGAATAAAACAATTTACATTCTAGCTAAGAAATGTCACAGTCAGGACTGGACCCTGGGCCTCTTGACTTCTTTCCTCTTTGATTTTCATGGAGAATGAATTCAATATAATATGGTAATGATATGCATTCTTCAATTTTATTCATTTAGCACTTTATTAGGATCTGTCTTATGAACTCCCACTCTATCTTTTTAATATGTGTTTCACCAGTTGGGTTTAAAGTTCCTTGCCTAAAGGAACAGAGCCATGTTTTTCTACAACCACTAACACAGTGTGCACATAGTAGGATATTCACATACAGATTATGAATTTAAGAAATGTATGAATTTATTCTCAAATAGCCATTTATTATTGATAATTTACTTAGTGTGACGTGTTCTGCTGATGCCTCCAACTGTACCATTTTCAATCCATGGATGAATCTATCCACATTTTAAAAATTTCATGAAACAATTTTATGTGTTGTTACTTAAACTGGTATATATTGAACATCCATTATGTTTTCAGCACTGGTATAATTTCATGGGTACAGTGGTATCTTTTGTGTGACTGTTTCACATACTGTAAAGCCAAACAGTTATTCAGCAGAAACCTATATTCAAAATGGGTAGCTATTATTGCTGAGTTGGTCATTAAATAAGGCTTTTTTTTTTACTTTTTTTACATTTATTTTTAATCATTATTCAAGAACAGTTTCTATCCTTTACTCCCATTCCAGCCCACCCACCCATCCCTCCCCTCCTCCCTCCCATTTCCAACCCCCCTAGTTTTTGTCCATGTGTCCTTTGTATTTGTTCCTGTAAACCCTTCCCATTCTCCCCTGAAGTTCCTCCTCTGAAATTCCCTCCCCTCTCCCATCTGATCACTGTCAGCCTGTCCTCTATTTCAGTATCTTTGGCTATATTTTGCTTGTTTCTTTGTTTTGTTGTTTAGGCTCCTGTTAAAGGCGAGATCATATGGTATTTGTCTTGTACTGCCTGGCTTATTTTGCTTAGCATAATGCTTTCCAGCTCCATCCATGCTGTTGCAAAGGGTAGGAGCTCCTTCTTTCTTTCTGCTGCAAATAAACCCAAATCTCTATGGTCAATTAATATTTGACAAAGGGGGCAGCAACATAAAATGGAGTAAAAATAGCCTCTTCAACAAATGGTGTTGGGAGAACTGGACAGCTACATGCAAAAAAATGAAACTCGAACACCAACTTACACCATACACAAAAATAAATTCAAGGTGGATAAGAGACTTAAATATAAACTGGGACACAATTAAATAGGGCTTTTAATCACATGGTTGGTATTTTCTCCTTCTCTCACTTGAACAGTAGCATTCTAAAACTAAGATATTGTTAGATCTGGTCTTATGTTGTTGGAAGAATAAAATTCCCTCTTCAGAAATATCCTGGCTTTGCTTAACAATATTTCATGTCCCATGCCTATATGGGAAGGTTATTACACACTCAAGTAAAAGACTTATTTAATGCTTTAATTTTTCATAGTAAGTTCAGTTTTATTTTTTTAAAGTATTGGGTTGAACTCATATAAAGTTGATGTTTTATAGATTAAAAATGAAAAATTTAGATAGTTTATATGGTCCTGCATAGTATAGGAATCCCACTCAAATCAACAAGTTTTTGCTATCCAACTTTCATCAAAAGCAGGCAAAGACACTAAGTAAATGAATGGCTGTGTCTGTGTTCCAATCAAACTTTATTTACAAGCAATGGGTTGGATTTAGCCTGGTGTCCATAGTTTGCTCACTTCTGGTTTAAAGGACTGAGAAATACATCATTTGGCCATGTTGCCTTGGTATGAATTGTTAATGAATTGCCTTTGCAAAAGTTACCTTGTGATGTGTGTTTAGCCCTGGGCTTTCATGGAGGAAGTTGAGAAGCAATCTTATGATATTCTTTATTATATTTGCTCTGGGGATACTACACAGGAATATTATTCATATGATTAATCAGTATTTTACCTAAAGTATTTATTCTGAAGTTAAGGTCTAGGTAATGATTTGCTTCTTCCCTTGCCTCACTGATTTTATGACAATAAAAACTATAAATGGCTGCTTCCTTTTTTTTTCTTTTTTGCTTTTGCTATGAGAAATATCCACACCATCTGAGCTTCAACTACAGCAACTACATCACCATTTATGTTCTGTACAGGTGAGATTCCCTTTTCCCTTATAATTGTCCTTGCTTTGACTCTACATTCACATTAAATCTTCCCAGTCTTAAAAATTTTGAATTATAATCTATTCTCTTTTGTGATTTTTTTACTGTCAACTGACTGAAAATTTGGGGGATCATGTTTGAGATGTAATAAACAAAGTAAGTAAATAATATATTTTTATGCCTGAAAGTCCAATTTTCTGGAAACTTTCCACATCGAATGTGCTTTAATCTCAGGCATAATCTATTACATTTTGAAAATTTAATAAATAATCTTGAATACCTATTCTCCTGGCCCTAAGGAGTTTATAGTCTGATAAGGGAGACAGACATGAAAACAAGTAGTGACAAAACTACAAGGTAATTTTCATAATGAAAGTACATACACCATGCAGCCCGGAGTTTGAATTTTTTTTAATAGATTTTATTTGTTTTTGGAGAGATTTGAAGGGAGGGAGAAAGACAGGGAGGGAACAGTGTGTGGCTGCCTTGACTATTCTGTCCTGGGGACCAGACCTGCAACCCAGGCATGTGTCCTGACTGGGAATCGAACCTCCAACCCTTTGGTTTGCAGGTCAGTACTCAATCCACTGAGTCACACCAGCCAGGGGCTAGAGCTTGAATTTTGAAGGAATGGTGCTATTGCATCATCTTCCTCACTGGCATGGTGAGGACAATAATGCAGAAACAAATCTTTTGTGGATACTGATTACTTCGTACAGAAAAGCTTGAAGACATGTAGGCAAGATGATGCTATGTTTCCTGTATGCACAAGGTCAAAAACTCCTCTATGATTAATTCAAACTTATGATCTACATTTTAGAAAAACATGTTAATTTTAACTAAGATTTATTGTGTAACTGTTAAGGTCATCAGTTTAAGCCTTATATCTAAATTGATCATTAAGCATTTCAGGGATATAGGTTTATAGTACAGTCCACTAGCTTTTTTTACCTGGAAAACCAAGATATCCTTTCATGTTATTTAGTACATATGAGTATGATTAGTTTGGTGATTAGAAATTTATGAACACTATTTTAATGACATTAATGTTACTAATAATACAGGTAAGAAAATGTTATGCATATTTATTCTGTCTTGGTAAATTAAACTCTTGTAATTTTTCCTTCAATTCATATGCAAAGTATTTTAACACTGTTAAAATCATGGTTTATATTGTGTTTAAACAATTATATATAACATGAGATTTTTTCCCATCAGCTATACATATTTTTATATTTATAATTTTAATACCTAAAATTTATTTAATTTTGCAAATATTTATTGAGCACCTATTATGTGTTGTGTTCTGTCCATATACAGGAGACACCATAGTTAACAGGTTATATAAGGTTCTTGACATCATGAAGGCTATATCCTGATTGGCGAAGATAGACAGTAAATACAGAGATAAATTCTTTAAAAGATATACTGAAGTGGAGGTAAGAGCTATAGTGAAAATAAAACATAAAAATGTGATAATGAGAAACTGTTGGAGGATGGTGGTGGGTGGTAATCTCTGAAGGGCGATGGGATGTATGTGGAGGGTTTGGGGGGTGGTTTGAAGATAAAATAAGAAGGAGGCGGGAAGACCATGAGAAATGCCCTCCCTTTCATCTGAAGCTGACTATTGACTGAAGGATGATACAATTTTAAACACTGACATTAGAAGTTGCCCTGTACTCTCACTATAGGTGTGTTTATGATCAGCTAATAGAGGATGAGAATGTTCTTTTTCTGGTAATAGACTATACTTGTATGGCTGTCCAGATACTACAGTATGTAGTAGAGAGTTTGAACATGATTATAGTTAAAAAATTAAAATGCCTTTAAATTTTCTATCTTAGAATAAATCAACAGAATTGGGATTTCTAAGTCAATGCCTGTGTTTCTGGTTCATGATATGTAATGGCATTGTTCCCAAATAGACTATCTGTACCAACCTTCTTAAGTCTCCATGAGCATCATCTAAATCATATCTTGCCAGACTGCTTGATAATTAAAATGTAATTAAAATTTTCACCTATAAACTTTGAATGGGAGACAAATAATTTAACTAGCTATCTGCTAAGTTTGGATGAAAGAACATGCCAAATACCCTAATGGCTGATGCAGTCAAAACCCCACAATAGAGCATGTGACTTCCTTCTTTGGGTGGCCCTCCCTGCACATGTGGCTTTTCTTCCAGCCTGTGGATTTGGTGTCTATCATGTAGACAGGTCTCTGGCTTCTAGGTACCGCTGGCAGCCCCTCTCCAGACAGCTCCTCTCTACCATCACTCCCACTCAGGAACCAAGTTCTTAAATATTTCTGTGGTGACAACAAAAGGAAATCTTGACTTAAGAGAGTAGCAGTTATCTATTGCTATGAATTATCCAAAAACTCAGTGGCTTGAAACGATAACCATTTATTTAACTCATGCATTTGTGAGCCAGAAGTTTAATACAAATGGTTATTCTGGTTTCTGTTAACCTTGCTCTCATGTGACAGCTGGTTGGCTGTTACCTGGGGGTGACTGGGCAAATGGGTGAATTTCATTCTCTAGAAGGCTACTCTCAGTCTGTTTTCAGTGTATGAGAAATGCATAGAAAGTAAGAGGAACTTCACAGGAATTTTGTGGTTGGGATAGCTGTAACCCAACATTGAGGTCTTTGTGTGGTTGATACACTATGTCTGTTTTTTTAGGGGATTTTTTAACATAGTCATTATTGATCTTGGAGCCAGAGTCCTTGGATTCAAATCGCAGCTCTACTGAGTTGTATCTGTGTGTCGCTGGCCAATTTATTTAACCTCTCTGTGCTTTAGTTTTATAATCTTTGATGTGGGAATAGTAATAGACTCTACCATATTGGGTTGTTATGATTAAATTAATGCATGTATGTACTATATTTAGAACAGTTAGTTTCCATATAAAAATGCTAAGAAAAATATCACCTATAAAATATTTTTCTTGTGGGTCACTTCTATTGGTTTTTTCCGGAATCTTATACTGCTGGCAACATCAACTCCATTTCTGTTGATTTAGGCCAGGCCCTTCCACTGGCTGCTTTTGACTTTCCCTCAGGGCCGCAGCTTCTTGCAGGTCATCACTCTGCTGGGTGGCTGCACTCACTCAGGCAGCCTTCTGTGTGGAGTCTGTTTCAGGAGGCCAGTGGCCATTTTTGCCTTGTAGAGCCTGTATTTGTGCCCTGACACAGTGCTCTGGGAAACTCGTATTTTGGCACTGCTGGCTTTCTCTTGTTCTATCACCAAGCAGATCATTCTAGAGAACCTACTTTATTTGGGTCTTTGGTGTAAACTGGATTGGGTTTTAAAGAATCCATTTCAATTTCCATTATAAATGGTTTCCAGTATAAAAATATACTCATTTAACAAAATAAATATCACAGTCTAATAGGAAAAAGACTCACACACTCATGCTTGCCAGGCCTAATGCCACAGCATGGGAGCAACTTCATCCCCTCTCTTCCAATTCACCCTCTCTAATCTCCTCAGCTGATCCCTTCGTTAACTCTTCCACAGCAGTGATGGGCACACTGGTTTGGGACCCAACCTTTGGAGATGGTTTAGCACATGTCACTGCGGTGGGCACTGGAATTGCTCTGATTTTCATTGTTGTACTCTTGGTTGAAACTGGAGTAAGATGAAAAATTATAGTTAAAAAAATTTTTTCATATATATGCTGAGTTTTTTGTTTTATTGATTTGTATTTGACTAGTATGTCAATATTGCACAACTGCGTTATTTTAATTGTTGCATCCACATTTTTTCTAAAATTTTTAAGTGTTCTGTGTATTCTTCTAAGTGTAATTTAATATAACTGTGTGCACCACCCATTATTAAAGTATTATATGGCTATGTTAAAAATGTAAATAAAAACTTAAATATTAAAGAACAAAAGAAACATATTAATTACTTGCTTATCAAAATCTTGTGGCATCTTCACTTCTGACTCCAAACAACTGGTGGGAGAAAACATGGCTTCTAATTAAAAGCGACGATCCCCTGCCACACCCCACACACATACATAGTCTCAATCCCAGAGAATTATTGTAAACTCTTAAATTACCCTGTTTTTATTTTTTTAAGGGTTAGTAGAATATCAACATTTAAAATTGTTATATGGCTAGTTCTTGGTTTACTAGTTTTATTTTTAAAAAGATTTTATTTATTTACTTTTAGACAGAGGGGAAGGGAGGGAGGAGTGGGAGAGAAACATCAGTGTGTGGTTGCCTCTCGCGCGCCCCCAACTGGACACCAGGCATGTGCCCAGACTAGGAATTGGATTGGTGACTCTTTGGCTCACAGGCTGGCGCTCAGTCCACGGAACTACACTGGCGGGGGCGTTTACCAGTTTTAGACATGAATGCCAAACCTGCTATGACACTTAAAGCAATGTCTCACTTCCATTTCCCCTATGCCAATATAGTTATAGTTATTTTTAATTTTTCTATTGTGACTTTTATTCATTTGAATAATGTATTTTAACACATATTTTATTCTATCAATTTCTGATTTTCAAATTTGAAAGAGGAAGGTATTAGCATTTCTACTGTTGCCTTCATTTCACCTCACTCTTCAATGTTTAGCTTCAGTCATAGGTAATTTTTATATTGTCGAGGTACTTGAAAATATTGTCAAGAAATATTATAACATTTTCTATTATTTTGCAACCATAATTGAACCTTTAGTGCTTTGTATATAGGAGGTGTTGAAACTCCTATAGTACAGAGACCAGGCAGGCATGAGTTAAGAAGATTGATATATCCCTTTGGTAAACTGGCAAGCACATGCTGAATGTTGCCTGCAGGAATGTGGGCCAGTAATGCAAAATATTCTACTGTTTTAAGAGCAGCCCGATAATGCAGATTTTCATGTGAAATCTTCTGATGTAAAAATGCTGGAAGTGGTGTGGAGGCTCCTCAAAATACTAAGAATAGAGTTACCATGTGACCCAGCAATTCTCTTCTGGATATCTGCCCCCAAAATTTGAAAACATTTATTTGTAAAGATACATGTACCTCTATGCTTATTGCAGCATTATTCATGGTGGCCAAGACATTGAAACAACTGAAGTGTCCTTCCATAGATGATTGGATAAAGAGCACATGATACTTGTATACTATGGAATACTACTCAGCCATAAGAAAAGAAGAAATACTGCCATTTGCAACAACATGAATGGATTTTGAAAATGTCATCCTAAGTGAAATAAATTAGGTGGAAAAAGTCAAGAATGATATTTCACTCATACATGGGACATCAAACTGTAAGCAACAAAGCAACAAACAAGACAAAAAAACAAACAAAAACTCATAGACATAGACAACAGTACGGTGGTTCCCAGAGGAAAAAAGGCTGGGGTTGGGAGACAGTAGAGTGTAAAGGGGGGTCAAATATATGGCGGTGAGAGGGGATGACCTTGGGTGGTGAATACACAGTGCAATATATAGATCATGTATCACAGAATTGTGTACTTGAAACATACACAATATTATTAACTAACATACACCCCAATTAATCTAATAAAATTTAAATAATGCACATATAAACACAGAACAGCTCAAATAAACACTTGTGTTAGTTGAATGTCTCCTACTGGGCTACCAACTTGTGACTTCCAGTGTACAGCCTGTGTATAAAGTTTGTAAATAAAAATGTAACTTACATTTCTATAGTTTAAGAACTGTTTCTAGCATAACAAATGTAAAAATGGTGTGCTAATTTCTATTCTTAAATTACATATTTATATATATTTGCTTTTCTTAGTTTTAAATTTACATTTTCTCCCTTAATTAAATCCTTAAGGTCTTTCAACTTACTGAGGAGAGTGCCAACTTTAAGAAGTCCTTATTTTCCTGGGTATCTCTCTGCTCCATCTGCACTGATTGCCTTTTTGAAGTTTTTGCATTTTCCATCCAGGGACTGAAAATTTTTTTGTTTTGCCATGGGTCCCCATTTCTTGGCTTGAGGTTCTCCTGTCTTAGTTTTCTTCCTTGTTTTCCTGGAAGCCATCCTTAAGTAAGTTCCTAAAAGAGGATGTATGGAAAGTAAATATTCTCAGTTTATATATCTGAAATGCTTTTATTCTATATACATTATATTTGACTGCTAATTTGACTAGATATAGAACTATAGGCTTAAATTCATTTTCCCTAATAATAAAGACATTTTTCATCATGACTGCTATTTATAAAGTGTCTTATTTTATTAGCTGTTGACTAATATATTTACATGTATAACTGCAATATTTTTGTTATTTAAAAAGTAAGATTAAAATAATCATTAATAGCAATGTTAGGAGGAAAGTCGAAGCAAATCTAAAGAGAACAGAAGGAAGAAAATGAAGTCACTGTTGCTACTGTGAAATCTGATATCACCCTTGCTCCCAGTTGTGTTTTTCTCTAGCTACAAACTAAGGACTTTTCTTTATCCTTTGTGTTCTTAAAGTTTATAATGATGTGTCTAAGTTGGAGTGTTTTTCCTTTATTGTTTGAGGCACTTAGTAGAATCTTTTCATCAAAATATGCATGTGCTTTAGTCCTCAAGAATTCCTTTACAATCATTTGAGCTTCTCTCTCTCCCCCCTCTCACTTTTTTCTGATTTCATTTTAGAGTGTTAATGAAAGCTGCAATTTTGAATGACATCTGAAATATTCAACTTTTATAAAATTGAATCTAGAAAGTCATTTAGGTTTACTTTTGTATTTTCTTTTGCCTGTTTTATAATGATTTGTTTTCTTCTTTTGACTTTATTTTTTTTATTCTGTACAAGTTATACATGTAAATAGATTTAAAATCAAATAGTTAATAAGACTTTTAAAAACATCAGCCACCTTCCCAACTCTTCTCTACCCTCAATTTTTATTTCTATTTTAAATTCTTCTGCTTTCTTCTTCTAGTATTTGCTTCCACATTTCTAAATAATATACTTGCATTGGTTTTTTTTTCTAGTTTAGACACTATCTATTAATTTCTTACTCTAAAGCCAAGGATTTAATTTTGTAATGCATGCCTCCCCTTCATTTCCACTGAAAACTTTCCTTCTCCATGCTACAGATATAATCTTACTATTCTTTTAAATCAAATCAATATTCAGTTTATATTTTTATAGCTATTTAGGCTATTCACAGATGTACTATGTAGTATATTCTAATTTCATTTCCTTTCTTATATAAGTTTTCTTTTTCTTATAGTCATCATTGTCTAGCTTTTTTCTTTTGTTTAATTTTCTGAGTACTTATCACAGTTCAACTCCATACTTTCTGTCAAAATTATAAGTCTTCTCTTGATGCATTCAAACCTGTCAAATAATCCCTTAAATTCATTTAAGAGCATTAAAATGAACTCTCTTTGAAGGGTAGGTTTGATGCTCTCTAGTCCAGTTGTATTGTTGCTTTGGGGTCTTCCTTCATCATCGACATAGAAATTCCCAACTCTCTTTTGTGTTGGAGACTGTTTTGTGGTTTCTATCTTCTGGTTCATCTTTCTTGGTTCCCCCTCTTCACTAGTTCAGGAGAAAAGGAGCATGGGAAGTATATGTTTTTAGATTTTTCAGGTGCTGAAACCTTTTTAGTTTATTCCTACCACTGATGGATACTTTTTATGGCCAGAGACTTCAATATTGGATGTCATTTTCTCTTAGAATTTCCAAAGCATTACTGCACCACCAGGATTGCCATGGGAGCATCAGGTATGATGACATTTTGATTCTTGGCTTCTGATCTTTTCTTTTGGATTTGACAAGATCTAAGATATTTTTCCTTTTGGTATTTTGAAAGTTTATGATTTTATACCTTGACGTGGAATCTTATGTACATTGAATTGACAATTTGAAGGGCACTTTCAAGCTCAATTCTTGGAGACTTTTCTTGGATTATTTCTTTGGTGAACTCTCGCTGTTTGTTTTCCCTGTTCTTTTTATCTGGAGCTTCTGTTGGTTAAACGTTGGACACTCTGGCTTGTTTCCTAACTCTGTTGCTTGTTTGATTTTTCTAGATTGTTGTTCTCATTTTACTCTCCAAACATGCTATTTCATTTTAATTTTCTGATAGGAGTTTTAATTTCAAGAGCACTTTCTTGTATTCTTAATGTTCTGTTGAAAATAGCAATCTTGCTTTTTGTTCTATAGCTGCAATATCTTCTCTTATCTCTCTATGGATATTAATTTATTTGGAGAAGATTTTTTTTCTGTCTCTACACTGTCTTATGCATCCCTCCCAGTTTCTTTTTGTATTTATTTTGGGTGCTGACACCCATCTTCAAGGTTTTTCTCAAATTCCATGTGTCTTGTGAGTGTCCACTCATACTTCAGTTTGATGAACATACAAGGCTGTCTGGGAGGACTGACAGGTGGTTTTATGCCAGCGTGATTGAACTGAAATGTTTCACTTGGGGATCCACAACCATCAGTGTCTGTAAATCTTTTCTCATAGGCTGGTGGTTATCCTAAGATTTCCTGCCCAGGTTTTGAGCCAGGCTGCTGGCACATTCTGAGAGCTGAGTGAAGATAGAGGGAGGTATCTCACTATTCAATATGTCTATTGTCACTTATACGGTTTATTTTTTACTGTGACCTCTGACCTCATTGTTCTCAATATAAGATCCTTGTGCTTCAACCCCTCCAGAGTAGTTTTTGTTAGGTGGGGAAGAGAAAGTTCTTTGGCTGAGTAGGTTGAGAGAGCTGAGTCTGGGCAGGGAGTGGGTCTAATTGCTTTAGGCTTTTAACATAGAAGTTGTTTCCAAGTATGTATCTATTTTAGTCACATCTTTACCTCTCTTTAGAGTAAAAGATGTCTTTGAGTTTGAAATGTTCCAGGGTTCTTGGATATATTGGGTTGGCCAAAAAGTTCATTTGCTTTTTTCTGTAAGATGGCTCTAATAGCGCTTATTTTTCTTTAACTTCATTTGAAACAATTTTGTATTGTGACAGCTGTTTTATCACTGTGTATTTAAAAAAGTTGTCAGAATTGGTGGATTTTTGTGTAGCCATTTTGATGTTGAAGGTGGAAGAAAATATGCAACATTTTTTGGCATATTATGCTTTATTATTTCAAGAAAGATAAAAACGCTGCTGAAACACACAAAAAAGATGGGTGCAGTGTGTGGAGAAGGTGCTGTGACTCATTGAACTTGTCAAAAGTGATTTGAGAGGTTTTGTGCTGGAGTGTTCTCAATGGATGATGTTCCATGGTCAGAAAGACCAGTTGAAGTTGATAATGATCAAATCAAGACATTAACTGAAAACAGTCAATGTTATAACCTGTGGGAGATAGCCAACATACTCAAAATATACAAATCAATAAAGTTATTAGTAAAAATGAAACGTGTCTTTTATTTTATGGAAAAAACAAAATAGACTTTTTGGCCAACTCAAGAATTAACTTTATTCCTGATCTTACTATGTTGTTGGTATATATTTAACTTCTCCCTCTTTAATAAGTTATTTATCCTCATTTGGTGGCTTTATAGATTCCAAACTTTTGATGCTGTCACTTCCTTCTCTGTCCTCATTATGCACTTTTTTAATACCTCCAGTATCATTTTAGTGAAGTGTGGGATAGGAATGAAGATCAAAACATATATTCAAAGCATCACATTTAAACAGAAGACTCTGCTTTATTTTAATGCAACATTTATTAAATAGGCTATTAAAATTTGAGAGAATATTAAAATAGCACAATCACACAAAGTCTTGTTTCTTTAGTACAACTATTTTGAAAATTATTATTCAAATGTTTCTATATTTGGTGATAATTTTACTTGGCAAGAACCTCTGAAGTTCATTCTATAGACTCTGGTTAAGACACCAATGTCTAGAGAAGCATCTTCCAGAACTTTGAGCACCAAATTCCTTTGTTCCTGGGAAATTCAAATGAAGATGCAATGGAATTGCTGAATCGTTAGAAACCCAGAGTCAGGATTCACATTGCTCTTTCCCTTATTTCCATGATCATAGGACTAAATCTAGGACAATGGAGAGTGATGAGAAGCTGAGTGTTTTAATCTTTGCTCAAGTTCTGTCCCTTAACTTTGCTCTAATACCTTCAATTTATGGGCTAGGAACATGATAACCATATACGTCAGGCACACAAACTTTATCTGTTCAAAAAATGAGCAAAACAGGAAGCTTAAATAGGGACTGGGTGTGAGAAACTTAGAGAAAAATAATAGAAAGAGCATGTGGAGCTCAGAGTGGCCTATTCTGAAGCATTGTACAATCTTACATGATAAAATGAGTATTGAGGAACTGAAATTAGAACTCTTGGTAACCATAGGAACAGCACTGTTATGGCTCAATTGTTACAAAAACAGTCCTGGGATTTCTGTGAAATGGAAATGATTGTTTAGATAATGATCCGTTTCCAGTGTCAAGACTGATAATGAAGTTCCAGCCTAAATGGAAGTAACAGGCCAAGATGTGAGGAACTTCTCAAACCCAGTTTTCCAAACTATTTCTCTTTGAAATAAATACAGTTAAGTTTTATAGGAAATTCCAGCATTTGGCATTTTGCAAAGTGATTTTGAAATTTTATGGCCATAGTTTTCCTATGTATCCATAATTTTCCATATTCTTTTTCTTTGCGTATTCTATATTTAGCAGTTTTTCAGTAGCTTGCTCCTGGAAAAATGTCATGTGAGATTTCTATTATTCTAGTCTCCAGATCCCAGAGTTAATTTTAGAAAGAGAATTTAGAAGTTAGATGCAGAGCAATCTTAAAAGAGGAAATTTGTCTACATGTAAGGAAGCACTTAGACCTATGGTACCTTTGCTACAGAGAAACTTTATAATAAAATAATTAACATTTATATAAGGAAGTACTTAGGCCTGTGGTATCTTTGCTGTGGGGAAACTTTATAATAAAATAATTAACATTTATTTCAAACATTATGTTGTACAGGAGCTGTGCTTCTTGCTTACAAATACAAACAGCGTTGCCAACTTTTTATTACTCCCGATGTTTACAGAGTGTTAAATTGAGGTTTAGAAAGGTTAAGTAATTTCTCTAAGGTAATAAAATTTTAAGTGACCACACAGTGACTGAACCCTGCTTGTCAGTCCCCATGTCTTTTAATATCTAAACTGTGTGCTCTTTCCACTATTGTGCGTGGTCATTACAATCTGTATCTTCTACATTTCGCTAAGGACAGGGATGTCTGTTGTTTCTAATTCCATGCAAAATTAGGGATTCATATTGCTGTTCCTGATGACTGTAAACCCTTCCCTTCAATTATTCTAACCACCTGACCATTCATGGCTTAGTTTAAACCCCACATCCTTACATTGAACTTTCCTTTATCTAACCAATTAAACCATCTTTCCTTCCCTGACATTTACACAACAGTTAATTCTATATCTCTTATGTTCCTTTATAACCTTCCTCTTTTATGGTGTTGTTTGGTTTAGCTACTTAAGAGTGTCTAACCTATTGTAAATGTCCACCCAATGCTGCCTCATTGATTGTAGGTGACTAGTTTTTTTCAAATGACCTGATTGTGTTGTTTTCTGTGTGTCTTTAGGTGACTAAATAAAAGAGAAGATGAAAAGTTGCTGCAATGTGGGTGATAATTTACAAATAGAATGTTTTAGTAGTTTGCACTTCTGAGAGATGTTTCTGTAAAATGAGTAGTTCCGGAAAATGGATAAAAACTTGCCTAGAGAGAAAGCTTTGTGAAAAAATACTAAAGAGAATTCCTGTTAGTGCTCAAAAAAGACATGAAACCTAGCCTTTCATACAATTGCATTAAACTGACTATTTTATAGTAAAAAAAAATGAGCTTATTTTCAGTGGCTGCAAAACCTCAGAAAAATGCAACTCTGTCAATGTCTGTGACATCAGTGATAACTATAATTATTGCAAATCCCAAACATTTAATTTCTCCAAATAATTTCTAAATTTTTTCACTGGCAGATGTATTGTTTCCTTTTGTGGAAGTGGTCTAACATGGTAAATACTATATTTAAAAACTTATTTGTGATAAGGCAGTCATATACAGCCTAGATGTGTTTTGTTTGAATCAATAATTGATTATTGAAAATCTTTTCTAAAAATTCTAGTAATAAGAGATGGGTGGAAAGAATAGCTGTAATGGTTCTTAAATATAGTTTCAATTTGAATAGTCTTCATTTGAAAACTAAAGATAAGTCCTCAAAACAAGAAACAAGCACTTTAACAAAACAAAGCCAACACAAAATTCTCAAGCAATATGAATGCATTAATATTTATAAGAATGATATTATTAACTCATTTAAGTGCATGTAATTTATAGCAGGTGTTACTCTTAACACCAAGCGTTATTCTGGTAGTCTCCTGTATGGTTTACATGGTTGGTGCCAATTTAGTAATTAATTAGGCAGCCTAATTTAATGACAGAGTATACTCATTTGTTAGGTTTTAACGGAAACAAAACCAGGGTTTCAAAGAGTTTAAAAAACCCTTTCACTTAAGAGTCTTATCTATTTCCTACTGGTTACACAGGATTCATACCTTTGTATGGAATTCTACATGAGAATGTGCTTTTTGGTTCAGTGAATGTTTGCAAGAGCCCTTGAAGTTTTCTTGAGTGAGGTTGCTGCCTCCAGTAAACATAGTTTATGCTTTAAAAATTTTTTAATTCAAGGTCAGTTGAAAAGTTAAGGAGTTAGCTACTTATATAGAAAGTGTTGTATACTAAATTATAATATGTGCAGAATATAAATTCTTATATTTTGGGTATTGCTATCATCAGGGCCCCATATTTACTGATAGCACAAATTGAAATGGAATAAACTCCTTTATTTTCCCTAGCTGTGGTAAACAGAATATTGCACCCCTGCCCCCACATGTCCAGCTATAACCATGCATGTGACCTTATACGGTCAGGGGTCCAGTTTAATCACATGAATCCTCAACCATGGAGAACTTTTCCAGCCTGGGTGAGAGAAAGAGATGCAACAATAAATACGTGGTCAGAGAGATGCTGCATTGCTGGCTTTGAAAAAGGGAGAGGGAGCCAGGAGCTAAGGAAAGCAAGCCATTTCTAGAAGTTAGAAAGTGAAAAAAAAAAAAAAAGGGATTCTCCCATAGAGCCTTTGGAAGGGAAAGAGCCTTTTCCATCTTGATTACTGCCCAGTAAACCCATGTTGGATTTCCGAGCCATGGAACTTTAAGATAACAAACTTGTGCTGTTTTAAGCCACCATTTGTTTATGGTAATCTGTTACGGCAGCAATAGAAAAGTGATACGGTTAGTGAGGTAAACGTTCTCCTGAGCTCCCATAGCAGGGAAAACAGTGTGCAGTTACCAAGTAAAAGTATTTCAGCTCCTTCTGACAGAAACGGTTATGTGTTGGGGTCACTCAGTCTTTTTTTGGTTAATGTTTGCTCTCCCAGATTCCCTCTCCCTTTCTCAGTTCTTCCCAAGGTGGCCTGTAGGTCAACAGGGTGGAGGGGCTCATATATCTTCTCGGAGAGGTGGCCAATCCATAAGAAGCCTCTGGTTACGGATCTGTTTTTCACTAATATTTGCTTGCTAGCATCTGATAAATGTCCTGGTGTTAGAGCTGGTCCTCCCAACATTTGGACATGTCCTATAGAATGGTCCTTTGGGGAAAAGAAACATTAAAGATGCAGGGAGACTCCTCTCCAGAGAAGAAAGAGAAGTAAAAATTTAGTCTCTTCCCTTGCTGTCTGCCCTAGACCCTGCCATTGCCTGTGCTCTTTGAGATCCCATCCTTAGGCAGCTCTGGACTTTGCTAACTAAGTGGTCTTCTTATTGCTTCTCTACCTTCTAGGGGGACCATGTAAGAATTTTGTATCCTCTCTATGGTGCTAAATCTGTGGGAAGCCAAAAAACTTTTTTCAGACTCCTTTAACCAATGTTGTGCTATCAGTTGTGTGCCATTTTGACCTTAATGACTCAGCATTTCTCCTAGAGGCTTTAAGCCTTCAATTACCCAGGAAATTGGGTGACCAATTCTGAAGCTTTTGGGATTCATTTGCCAATCTAGACACATTTTCCCTGTCTCTGTGCACAGCGTTTGGTTAGAGTTTGTAAAACCTGGATAACTGACCTCCTCACACTGCCTCTCTTTATTCTTCTTCTAAACTCCTGTGGAATAAAAAAAAAGTCTGGGTTTTTATTTTTTCTTCAACTGTGGGAAGGACATTCCCTACATCTTACTTTCCTGCCCCCAGAGCTCCAACCTCACTTTTTAATAGTAATTAAAAACTAATAATAGAAAGGGTGTTCCCATGACAATATGCAACAAAATCAATGATCCAAATTTAACATGTTTGTCTCTTGATAGGATACCTGCAGGACAATGAGTCATTAGAAATTATAAAGACCGAGAAAATACATTGATTTACTGGAGAGGTTGGCATATTATAGACCATAGGCTGGATGAATTTTTTCTAAATTAATTTTTATCAGAATATGGCTATGTTCATTCATTTCCACATTGTCTCTGACTGCTTTGGGGCCACAATGGCAGAACTGAGGAGTGCAGTAGACACAGTATGGCCTGCAAATCACAAAATATTTAGTATCTGGCCCTATAATAAAGTGTTTGCTGACTCCTAATTTAATGTATTCATAATGTATTGGTAATTAGTAATGCTATGTTACAATCCTAATACCTGGTAGTTTAAAACAGCAAACATTTCCTGAGGCACAGTTCCTGCGGATCAGAGATCCAGGCTGCATTAGCTGAGTAATTCTGGCTCAGGGTCTCACGACGACGATGCAGTCAAGCTGTTGGCCAGAACTGTAGTCATCTCAAGGCTTGATGGACTGGAGCACCCACTTCCTAGCTCACACAGGTGGCTGTTGGAAGACCTCAGTTACTCACTGGCTACTGGCTCAGAGGCCTCAATTCTTTTCCACATGGGCTTCTCCACGGGACTGCTCCACATGGTAACTGGCTTCCCTTAGAGCAAGAGATGATGATGATGATGATGATGACGACGAAGATGAGAGATAGATAGATTACATGATAGAATCAGGAGTCTTTTATAACCAAATCTTGGAAGTAATATACTATCACTTCTACAGTGTTCAATATGTTAGAAGCAAGCACTAATTCCAGTCCACCCTCAAAAAGAGGGGATCAGATGAGGGCATGGAGACTGGGAGAGAGGGGTATTGAGAGACATCTTGGAGGCTGGCTATCACATTTAGTAACCCCTCATATTTTCACTCTTTTATGTCATTGTGCTTTAATGGATTCCTATCACTGGAATTTAGGACTGTGAGAACCAATTTCACAATAGCTGTAAAAGTTGCTTGTCTGGTTCCTGCCTGTGGGCCAAATCTAGGCTAAAACTCAAAATACCTGGGAGCCTAAAGGGAAGCATATGGCAACAATTCAGAAACTCTAGAGATTGGTGGTTACAGCTAGGCTGAATTTTGACAAAGTAGGGAGGTAAGAGAACATTTCAACAATGAGAAATTTTTATTTGTTAATTCATGCACTATCTAACAAATATTTACTGAACTACTAAGCTTCAGGTGCTATTGAAAGCATTGTGGATACAGCAGCAAACTTGGAAGCAAAGATGGCCTCAGGCAGTAAACATCTTATAGCAGGTGCTTCCTTTGTGTGTTGACAGAGACAAGTGACTTCCCAGGACTGGACCTTTCAGGATTTGTGGGAAGACGATATTTATATAAAAAGATAATAGGTATTATGGAGCTTGTATCCAGGGATGTGGAGGCAAGTTGTAGAAACTTTTAAATGCATTTATAGTCCTTCCTAGTTTAACTGAAAGCTTATATAATGCTTGTTGGCCCAAACTTTGTGAGTCCAGACACGGGGATGGAATAGCAGGGTCTATAAACACTATAGACTATGGAAAGTATCAACACACTGCCTTGTTTTCTTTTACTTGCTTTATTTAGTCATTTTTAGGACAGTTATATTCTTCACCAGGCTCTGGCTATATATATTTATTTAACAATCAGATCTGAAATTCTGACTTAGAAACCTCTGTCAAAATCCGAACTATTTTTCTCCCTGTTGAGATGGATAAAGAGAGAAGAGAATAAGGGAGAAAGGAAAGTTTTCTTGGCTGATCCAAGAGAAGTCAGGTTGATTTATAAAGTCAGAATGAATTATGAAGACCCAATGTCTGTGTTCGCTGGGTGGAGTCAGCAATCGTGGTGGCCCTGCCTCTAGGACGCTCTAAAAGCTTTTGACCTACAAATGAAGTTAATTTCCTTTATCTGTGTGATTAAAAGTCAGTTTTAGAATCCCATTAGAGCCACATATTCCATGGCCTGTACTTGCATTAATGGTTTACTGGTGTGGAATATTTTTATGGGTCTCTGGAGAGACTGACATTAGGAGCTTCATGAATGTTTATTTCAGTCATCTGTATTTCAAAAGGGAGGGACTTAGAGGAAAAGACAGACACAAAATTTATTATTTTGAATTTGAATCTGTGAGAAAAAATAAAAGTGTAATTTTAAAATGAAATAATGACAAAGCAAAATACGAAGACATAACATGTAGCCACAGCCACCTCTGTGACTAAGTTCTTTTTCTGGAGGATGTGGTATCTGAACCCAGATACACAATGTTTTGCACTTACTCAGCAATTAAAGGCAAGAGGTTGTGAAACTCTAAATGAGCCAGGAAAAAAAAAAGAGGCAAAGGGCTGAGTTTGAGTGAGTAAAGAGTAAAGGAAGATAAATCAGATGAGATTGCATGTTGATGACACCAGGTTGCTCAACAGCAATATCTGACAAACAGCAAGAGAAAAAGGAAACATTTTGGCAGAGTCAGCCACCCCCAGCATCTCTCTTCGGAACCCTACTAAGAAATCCCCACTGCTGGATGAGTTATTTCCTCTTTCTTCAGTATGAGTACAATGGGAAAAAAGTAGACCCTGGAGCTGAAATATTGAAGTTAGGAAACAGTGGCATGAGTAAAAATACAATAATGAATTAGACCAAAGGCCGAGGGGTATGGATCTTCCATCTAGAGGGCTTGGATTTAGTGAAGTCCATTTTGGTGCAGTGGATATTTGGACTGTCTTTTTAAGCTGTTATGCATAGTCTTTTGTTTATGACTGTCCTCACTACACTTGGTGTTGTTCACTAATTTTTACTGCCTGGATTCCGGTGGAACTGCACTTTTCCTCAGCTCCTCTTGGGCTCTGCCATCTCTGCCTGGGAAGCTCTTATG
The DNA here is from genome assembly GCA_028533065.1 of Trachops cirrhosus. Lineage (NCBI taxonomy): Eukaryota > Metazoa > Chordata > Mammalia > Chiroptera > Phyllostomidae > Trachops > Trachops cirrhosus. The sequence goes on from CM052539.1 coordinate 74,335,570, forward strand.
CTTTCTTCAAAGCCCAACTTAAATTCATCTTTTCTTCAAGAAAAGTCAGCTCTCCCAGGTCAGAACTAACCTCTTTCTCTTTTTTCCTTTGAATATCTTTAGTTATTTATTCAATTGGTCACAATGTTCTTTATATACTTGTTACTTATACATTTGCTGTTGTCCTTACTGAGTTGAAGCTTCTGGAGGACAAAGCGCTTGTCATAAATATCCTCATATTTCCTATAAAATTTACTCAATGATATATAGGATTTAAAAAGCCAATATAATAAGTCAATGTTTATTGGCTTAAAGTATAAACTAACTCTTAATAATTTAAACTCAATAATTTTAGAATTTTTTGATTAAAAAGAAAAAAAGAAACAGATTTCAGCCCTGGCCGGTGTGGCTCAGTTGGTTGCGCATCGTCCCACAAACTGAAACATCATGAATTTGAATCCTGGTGAGGGCTCATGCCCAGGTTGTGGGCTCGGTTCCTGATTGGGGTAAGTACAAGAGGTAACCAATCAATATTTATCTCTCGCACCGGATGTTTCTTGCCCTCTCTTTCTCTCCCTCCCTTCCCGGCTCTCTAAAATCAGTAATCTTGCCCTCGGGCGAGGAAAAAAAAACTGATTCCACCTACCTTTGATTTTCTTAGAGGCACAAGGCCATGTGATTAACTTATTGGCTTCTGAATAAAGCTGTGTTAATATGTTAATGTTAATTCTAGAACATATTAATTCTTCCCTGCTTTGTAGAGAAACCTTTTAAACAGAGCTCCATGCTATAAAAAAGAAACAGAAGTACTACCACTGCACACTAAGACTTTCTCTCTTCCTTATCCCTCCCAAGTCTCTCAAAAGGTATAGTTTACACCTGTTGGCTATGCTTCGCAGATATGCCTTTCTTTCTCAGCTCTTTATAATTAACTGACTTTGATCTCCATCACACTTCAGAATAGCACTCTGAAAGGGCAATGACTTCCTTTTTGTCAAAATCTCTCAGCAGCATTTGCTATTGATAATCTCCTCTTTGTGACTCCTGGCTGCTTTAGTTTTGACATTGCTCTGGCTTAGATTTTCTTCCAGGGGGAGGGAAATTAATTTGTTAAACATATATGTTTCAGATAGGAGCTTTCTGTTTATTTGAACTTCATGACAACATTCTAAGCCAGGAGACATTCTTGCGCACTATCACTTGAGTATAGATGTTTTTGTTTTGTCCCATTGGCCAGTTATTTCATTTGGGGGCAGGTCTTGGGTATCTTTGTTGGTTGCAAGCTCCTTGGAAGTGGGTTCTATATCCTCCATCCCTTCTCAGTTACTCATAGTGCCTGACACAGCACGTATTCTCAGTGTTTATCAAACACTTGTGGACTGTTTGTCAACGAAAGTGCTCAGACCTTGAAGATAAAGACTAACATGAACATTGACCAGTTTTGTCAAATATCTGTATTTCCAAGTTCCAGAGGAGACCTCCTTTCATATATCATTAAAAAAAAAATCCTTGAAACAAACCAACCTCATTCATGAAAAAACTACATTTAAAGCTATGATTAGGAAACTACTAGCAACTATCACATGTAGGCCAGAGTGGATTTCCTTCCAGTGATAAGAAACTCTCTCAGCTGGGAGTGACTAAATGCTGAGGTGAGGCCTCTGAATTAGATCAGGTGCTCATATTTATTATCTCCTCTGGGCAGCTTTGCACAGTTTCTGAGTCAGATGCACTGAACTGGTGCTTTCTGTCTGAAACACAGATATCTTCTCCCTCATTTTCATGTGTGATCATGACCAGTCCTGGGTGAAATAGGAGAGTAGGGGTGGTTCTGAGGAAGTTAGTCTGTGTCACCCTCTCCATTTCCTCTTACACTCCCTTTTATCGCCTTTCAGTTCCTCCTTTCCCACCAGGTGCCAGAGGGGTTATGCTTCCCCATAATCTTTCTTCACATGGGGGAAGTGGTGGGAATTAATTTTTTTAATGTGATTCCTATGAAGTTTGTACTTCATAGTACTTATGGGCATTCAGAGTCATTGGTTTACTGGTGGTCTCTTAGCAACTCCAAGGGGTAGATTTTATTATTTCTATATCACAGAAGTTGAAACTGAGGCTTTGAGAGGATAAGAAACTTGTCAAAATCACACAGTTATAAATACGAAAGCTGAATTTGAAAGCTCAGTTTACCTGACTTCAAATCATCTGGGCTCCTAATTGTACAAGGTTTCCTCTGCAGAAGGAAAGAAATGATATGAAATTATCTCCCATTGAGGGCTTAATAGTGTATGGTAGGAGAGATCAGTACTTTTCCAGTAAAGCCCAAGCAAATTTGCCATGGTCAGAAGGCCAGGGCATTTGGGGTGGTGGAAGCTATATTTTATGATTCAGGCCAGGATCCTCTCAGCCCTGCCTGTGCCTTGTGGCATTGTACCTGATTTCTCCAACTAAGCATCTTTAGCCACCTGAAGTTCACAATGTAGAACTCAGCAATAAGAGATGTTTTTCTTTAGTGGATGTTCTTTCATTAGTCCTAGGAAAAATGAATTTAGTGTGCCAAGTCTTTCCCCTTAGTTGGAAGAAATCCTTAGGTTAAGATAAGGACCAAAATCCTTTCACCAGGACTAAGTTAAATGACCATGGACATGCGTGTGCATTATTTAGATAAATCCCTTTGCACGGGTTGATGTAGTAATGCTCACCGATGACTTGATGAGCGACGCAGCCTGGCAGGGTTTTAGAAGCCTCTTCAAGGCAAGGGCTGTGTCTGGAACAGTGAATTGGGTCCTCATTATTCAAGGAAAATTGGTAAATACATATAGATTTAAAAGCTCCCAGTTAGGGAACATGCCTAGTTTGCGGGTTTGGTCCCTTGTCAGGTTGTGTATGGGAGGCAACTGATTGATGTTTCTCGACCCCTCCTCTTCTCCTTTCTAAAAATAAATCAATAAAATCTTTTTAGCCCTGGCTGGCATAGCTCAGTGAATTGAGCGCGGGCTGCGAACCAAAGCATCGCAGGTTCGACTCCCAGTCAGGGCATATGCCTGGGTTGCAGGCTAGGTCCCCAGTGGGGACCACATGAGAGGCAACCACACATTGATGATTCTCTCTCTCTCTCCTTCTCCCTCCCTTCCCCTCTCTAAAAATAAATAAATAAAATCTTTAAAAAAAAATAAAATCTTTTTATAATGGAGGAAAAGGGGGGAAGGGTTTTCAAGGAACATGTATAAAGGACACATGGACAAAGCCAAAGAGGGGAAGGATCGAGGGTGGGATGTAGCCATGGCTGAGGTAGTGGGGAGAGGTGGGAGGAAAATGGAGACAACTGTACTTGAACAACAATAAAAAGAAAAAGCTCCTGAAAATGAATTAACTTTAAGTAGTTTTAAAAATAATTAAAAGAACTGGGATTGGTTCTTTGCTTATTTTTATATTTAAATAAATTTAAATTATACTTAGCACTTTGAGAAAACAAAGATAAATACTGATTATTCTTTTTTGGTCTAAATTTTATAATGTTGTATGATAGCAATATTGAAATCTTCACTTAATGTATGTATAACTTTTGTATTGCTATCACAATGAAGGGGTTTTTTTTGCATTAAGTGAGGGCTTTGTTGATTTTCCTAAGGGACTCTTTTAATCCTTTTTATTTAGATAGTGTTTTTTTTTTTTTTTGCCATGCTTCTTACATCAGTATCCTTGTTGATGTTCTCTTCATTAATTTTTAATAGGTCCATCTCTGCCAGCTAGCTTGTGTGTGTGTGATCCAAGAGGTTTTCCAATATCACTTTCATCAATCTTATGAAATCCTTTAACTTTTGCAATATTTGCCATTTTGCTTGGCAATCTATTGCGTTACATCTGCATTGTTTAATTAAGAGTCTACAACATCCGCACTATCAGTCAGAGCTGGTATTGATGTCATGGGTAGAGATACAAACTAGGGTTAATTGAGGTGGGATACGTGGTGACAAATATTACAAGAAATCAGTTAGCCCCTTTGTGAATATTTTGTGTTATGCTGCCTTTTTGCTTCCCTAAACAACTATGTGATTGTAGGATGGGGCATAATGCATGTTCAAATAATGACTCCTGGGGCTCAGAGAGTTGTTGAATGAAATGGAAATGACCTTGCCTGGATCTGCTCTCAGTCTATAAATGTAGCAGATGTTAGGAGCATATGCAGGCTTGGGTTGCACATAGATGAACTGAAATTGTCTTCCAACCATTTTGGTGTGCATGAAAATAGCTGAAAGCATTCTAGAACTGCTGGAATGTTAAATCTCAAATCCAGAGATATGCTGAAGTCTCATAATCATGTCTACTGTGATGACTTTCAACAGATCTGAGAAGTGCATAGTTTTAACTTAAGGTGGGCTAAGGGGATGGTAAAACTGAGTAAAACTTAGGTTTCAGGTCTGCTCTCTTTTGCTATACTATGCTTTGGGGGTGGAGGATCACTAGCTTCAGTAGACTTCAATACTATGACATTTTTTAAATCTCATTTATCAGTATATTCTGTGGTTATAAACTTATTAAATATCAATTTTTGTTTCACTATTTTAGATATAACACGTTAGTGGCAAAGGATGAACATGCTTGCTAACCACCCTCCTTCTAACTATATATGTATGAGCACATATTTGAATATTATTACTTGCAAAGTATAAAAGCATTTCAAAGTAATAAAAAAAATTTTGTAGGTAGAGTAATGATGGTTTTCTTTTTACACTTTGCCTCTTTAATGTGCTGTTTCATGACTTTTCTCCCCCTCCTATTGTGGTTGGATGTAGGGCGTTTGGTAAATTTTGTATTTTTCTTTCTGTTGGGTTGCAAGCTCCTTGAGGGAAAAACCTTTGTCTTATTTTGCTTCCTGTCTGCAGGACCTGGCATAGGACTTCTTAAATGTCAGTGACATTGTTCTTCAACTGAGGGAGAAACGAAGAAGTCAGTTTAGAAGGAAGGAAACGATCAATGTTGGAGTGGAAGTTAAGTGGGCTGTGCTGACTGTGTGAGGACAGGAAGTAAAGCAAAGCTAACCAGTGGAAAGTAGGGCAGGCTCTCTGTGGTGTGCTGTGGAAGGGGCAAAGGCCAAAGTACATGCCTGTTCCACCGGAAAAACAAATAAACAAGCTGGAACATGGTTGCCTGAGAACACATAAACTTGGAATCTATGAGCAGTTAGATGGTCTACGCTAGTGACAAGGCATAAAGCCATTTGTATACTCTCTTAGGCCTCTTAATTTGTGCTCTTTCAAAAGTGCTTCCCAATAGGAAATGACACTCTTAATAAGGTGTCAGTGAAATGGAGCCACTGATTAATGCAAAATGATGAAATCTCCTTAAAATGGAAATTTTAATTTCCCCAAATCCCATTTTAAGGAGATTCCATCACATCGGAAATTTCCAATGACCAACAAAAACGGGGCAAGAAGATTTTATGGAAGCCAACATATGCATGTACAAACCTGAATGTATCTGCAGACCTGTGAAGAAAGAATAGCTTAATTAGACAGATGAACAATTTCCTGAAAAGACATCTGTGGACATTGGATGATATCTCATTTCCTCTACAAGAGGCATGAAAACCAACTCATGATAATCAACTCACTGTTTGGAGTTTAGCCATTCTCCAGTTTATTGTCACTTGGTAGGAGTGAAGGAAGGTGCTGCTATTGCTTTTGAGTTGGGTTCTCTTAATGTTGGATTTCCTGTGTGCAGAGAGTGTGTTAAATTGAGCTCCAGATGATCTGAGTGTGAGGATTTGCTTCGTGGCTTGCCCTGGGTTTAGTTGCAATCACTCTAGCCAGAAGAATGTCCTAACTCCCGCCCCCCCTCACCCGCCCCCGCCAGCTTTCAGTGACTTAGGAAACAGAAACTAATTTTGATTTCAACTAATCCAAACTTGATTAGGAAAGGAAATGTAATGCTAATACATGAAAGCATGAAGCTCCTGCCAAAGGCAAACATAAACTTGAAAAAATATTCTACTGATTCTTCCCCATTTGATTTATCCATGTCACTGCCATCTTTCCATTTCAGAGCATAGGACTGAGAATTTGTTTGCTATACTGGAAATTAATAAATGATTTCATCAATATCCAAAAGGTGACACAGGCTTGGAAGACCACAATGTTGAAAATCCTCTCTGGATATAAGGACCTTAGTTAGTTTCCTTTTCTCAGTACTTCTGCTTCTTTGAAATAAGGAAGTTTGTAGGTCTTTCTTAGTTTCCTTGTGCTCACTTATCTCCTCCCCTTTGGTGTGTTACACAACTAAGTCATTTCACCATTCCCATTTCACCGTTGTACAGACTTGGTAATTATCAAGAAAAGAAATATTTTTATTCTTTGTAAGATGTCAGAAATTCTAGTTATTAAGACTTATTACAAGCCACTGATTTGAGATACTTTGAATTTTTTTAAATAGTTAGACAGTAGCAACGGCTATTCTTGCTAGAGCTATTCTTTCAGTAGTCAAATTTAGGTAACTATTGGACCAACTGAAGTTTAAAAGGGATACATTTCCTTATCTTATGAAAAGGATAAAGTCTCAGTTAAATACATGAGTATGAAGAAAAATTGTAAACATGTTCCTTTTAAACCAGAAGTTAATTATTAGAAAACATAAAATAAATGGTGGGAGTGGAACATTGTTGAAGATAAGAATTTGATAGCTTCTATGTGGCAAGTCTAGCTGAGAGACAAAATCAGAAAATTCCCTGGGTTGGCCAAACAGAGTCAGTCTCATCTGCAACATTTTTACTTCAGTTCAGAAAATGACCTGCATTAATCAGGGTCTTCCAGAGAAAGAGAACCAGTAGCAGATATATTATGTGGAGATTTACCATGAGCAATTGGCTTACACGATTGCAGTTATGAAGGTTGAAAAGCCCCTTGATCTGTCCTCTGTCAGTTGGAGACCCAGGATAGCTGGTGATGTAATTCAGTCCCAGTCTGAAGGCCCAAGAACCAGGAGAACTGTTTTCCAAGGATGGAGGATTAGAAGACATGTCCCTGCAGAATCAGTGAGGCAAGAAAAATAGGGACAAATTCTCTATCCTCCTATTGTTTTCTTCAGGTCCTTAATAGATTGGGTGATGACTACCCATATTGGGGAGGGCAATCTGCTTTACTGAGTCCACCATTTCAAATGCTAATCTCATCAAAACACCAAAATCTGTATTAGGATTCTTCAGAGAAATAGAACCAATAGGATTCATTCATTCATTCATTCATTCATTCAGTAGGAATTGGCTCAGGCAATTGCCCACCCACTCTGGTGAGGGAAATCTTCTTTACTCAGTCTACTAATTTAAATGCTAATCTCTCCAGTAGACACCTTCAGTTATGCTTTACCAGTTATCTGGGCATCCCTTAACCAAGTCAAGTTGACACATAAAATTAACTGCCATAAGACCCCTTCTACTATGTAAGCCATTAAGCTTGACACCAGAATTAGAGTATAATTCTAGTGATTTATACTAGATTATAATATAATCACTAGATTATTTATAATCACTCAGAATTAGAGTGATTTTATAAAATACTTCCAGTGGTTTTAAGAAGTTTTGAACAGCCAAAACCACATTATATATGTAATAAATTAGTAAAATTCAACATGGTAGATTTCATAAAGTGGGGAAGTTGCTATAAGATTTCTAAGTGATCTCAATTAATTTATAATTAGAGTCTAAAATTCTTCCAATTAACAAAAAGAGGTAAGAAAGTGTTTGAGCTCAAATTTTAATAGAACTAAATTTTAACATGTTTTCTTTTCTATTTTTCCACTCTACTTGGCATTCTATCATTGATCACCATCACCCCTCCACACACTCAAAATTATTGGAGTGGATATTCAACGGAGAGCTGCACAAGGCTACACAGGCCAAATCTGACCATCAGATGTGCCTTGTGTGCTCCTTCAGAATGTTTAAAAATGTTTTAAATTTATCTTTAACACTAAAGCATAAATCTAATTTTCTGGACTTTCTTGAAAAATGGAGAGATTTGGTATTGCTGGCCCTGTTAATATCCATGCGACTCCAGGAGACAGGAGCTCAGTAGAGGCTCTCCTACCCCATTTCCAAAGTGGTGATTAAAGTCCCCCCTCTGTAATTCCTCTTTGATGTCACGGGTAAGTTGGCACTCATTATCAAGATTGGGCTGTTGGTTTTCATATAGTGAAGTTAGAATAAAATTGCAATGTTTAAAAAACCTGTACCTTTTTCAAAAGCAGGCAAGTGACAGATAGATTAGGACGTATATGTTTCAATAAAAAAGGTGTGAGCATATCATTTATAGATATAAAGATATCTTTAATTTTTTTAATGGAAATGTGTCTGGCTCACCTAACTAATGTTACCAGTCTGCTCTATCTTGACTTAATATACTTGTATGTCTCCTTTTGGAATTTAAGAATAATGTAAAAAAATACTTTTGCTAACAAAAAAGTTTAATTCAGGGACCTGTTTTGTGGCATTAAACTTTGTCATCAAAATGTCACAATGATGTAGGAGGTACTAGGCTGTATCTTTTTGCTTTTTCTCTTCTTGATGAGCCCTCTGCATGGTGCTCCCTCACCCTACGTGTTTCCATCTTCGTTCTGATAACTCTCTACCTACTGACACAAAGGACTACCACTCTGGGTTCTGGGATCTGATTTTCTAATTTTTGGTTGTGTGTGCATATCTGTGTGTGTGTATGTTGGGTAAGGAGCAGGAATGGTGGGTGGTGGTGATGGTAGCTGTGGGAGTTGGCCTATTCCTCAGCAGGATTCAAGTTCACACTGATCTGTCAAAGACATAAAACAGGACTATGGTTACATTCTCAGAATGCCACTACTACTCTGGGCCTAGAGAAGGCTGAAATATTAGTTCCCTTCATGCCCATGCTACTATTTTTAGAGAAAGCTTTGTTCACTGAAGATTTATTAAGCAGTATATAATTGTGTGTTCACGTATAAGATTTTTTTCTTGACATGTGGGCCAAATTCTAAATCTAGAGTCTTATTATTTTAAAATTAAATTAAAGCTGTACAATTAGGTTAAGGAATCTCAGTCCAGGCTCTTCAGGACTGAAGTCTGCGATTTTTGACAAGACGTGGTATGTGATCTTACTGCTTTGGAGCAGCGATGAAGCAGACACTGGCATGCACCTTGCTATTACTTAGATGCCTACGATGTCCACAAATTGAGGTTTTCCCAGGTTGACTCTTTTGCCTGGTTCTATGCACTGCTCAGAACCTGATTTTGGCAGAAACATAGTACAGATGAGAAGGCAAGATATACAAACATAAAGTGGTTTGATAAAAGAAATAGTTCATCGAATGATTTTTCCACTCATGTGGCAGTGGCAGGGAATGACAGATTCTATTTCAACAGTAGAAAAAACTATTGAAGATAATTTCTTCCATATCATGTTAACTTGAATTAATTAACACCTTAGCTGGGAGAAACTTGAACCTGCATTTTAGCAAATTTAGCCATCATGGGGAGGATAAAAGGGCAGAGATCATACTGACTGTTCATGCAGATCAAAGCAATCACTAAAACTGAGAAAAATAATATTTAACTTTTTATACCACCCAAATAATTATTTTCTGCCTAAGCTTACTTTTCTTTGAATGGAGATTGTAAGTGACATAAAGAGAGAGTAGAAAATTTCTCTCCCTTTCTCTCTTTCTCTATATATACTTATATGTATGTATAAATATTTATATGGGTATATATATATGCATGTATGTAAAATAATACATGCACATTTTAACAGTTTAAACAATATACCTAAAATATTATTTTTCCTTCTTCATCCACCAATGCTTATAATCAATTTCTTCTTACAATAACTTACTAGTAATAAGTTGGTTAATATCTTCCAAGCTTTCTTTCTAGGCATATGGCAAAGATATAAACACACATATACAATTTTTTTGCACAAATTGGAGTAAAGCTCACATTTTGTTTTATAATTTACTTTTTATTCGTAATATATTTTGTGACATGTTTCCTTTTCATACACATATATCTACATTATTTTAAGAAATTCTCATATTATATTGTATTTCACTTTATAAATTAATCATAATCTTGAAATTATTTCCCTAAGAACATTGAAAATGTTTCCAAAGTCTCATTATTATAAAAAATGCTACAAGGAACAATTATTTATAGTTATGTATTCACATATGTATATCTATAGGATAAATTCTCAGAAGTGGAATTGCTTGGCCACAGTGTACACATTTAAACATTTATAAGCTTTGTCAACTTGTACTCCATAAATTTTACATGAATTTACATTCACAAATGTAACCTAACAGAAGTAATACTTTTAAACATTCTTAGCAAAAATGGATATTATTAATCTGTAGAGATAAATATTACCTTAATGTTTTAAATTATTAATTGTTGGTGAGATTTAATAGTTTTGATCATATATAGTTCTGTGAATTGCCTATTAAGAGATTTTGTCTTTTTGTTTTCTTTTGGGTTATTTCCCTTTTACTTCATTAACTCTTTATATATAATAAATGTTAATATTTTCTGCATTTGGTAACTTTTTTCCAATTTGTCATTGTATTACTTGTTAGTACACTTTACCATTTCCTAAACTTCTGTATTTTTTTTCTTTGAATATGCTAAGCTACTGTTTCACTAACATTTGTGTTAAGTAAATAATAGAATCAGTAAAAGTAACATAAAATGAGTCAGGTCAAAAAAAGAGAGATGAGTTACAAAATCTTGACTTTTACATTGATTCCGCTGATTTTTAGATTAACTCAATTATTTTGTTCTGTCAAATAAGCAATCCAATGTTGGTATGAGGAATAGTTTGTTTGTTTTTGGTCCTTCTTTCCCAAACTTTTTATTTTTTTATGTATATCCAGAGAACTTTATGGGCATTTTTATGTCACTCTCAAGGTGACACTTAGAACTAAAAAGTCATTATGGGTAGTTTAGTAAACAAAACATAGAAGGAATCTGTCATTATAAATTCATTCCTTCTACCAAAAAGTGGAGATTATGATACTTGTCCCTGATTTAGAGGGATCTCCAGAGAATAAGTTATGTCATGAATATGTACATATATTGACCTTTCTCAAGATGGCTGGTTGTTTGCAGGGGAAGGGAAAGCAGATGAGAGGAGCTAAGCTACTTTAGGGTCCACCGTGGGTGGTTACTCCATATGCGCTGCCACATTTCATACTTCTGGTAACTACTGAGAACTACGTTAAAAAGTCTCTAATCTTTTTACAGGCGTGAAAGTTGAGGCCTTAAATGATTAGTACAAAGTCATACCAGGGGTAAAGATGAGATTCGAACAAAGGGCTGAACAAGTGTAAGATTTGTAAAGACTGTCTTTTGCTTGCTTGTTTTTCTATTTAGTCCATTTTTTGACACAGTGCTTGACCTAGGTTCTCAATAGATATTTGTTGAGTGAATATGAGTGGAGTCCATATTCTTTCCATTGTATTATGCTGGATCTGGAAAGGGGAACTAAATTTTCCTTTAATGTTATTATAAATACATGTCTTTGCCCTTAAATATATGAGAAACAAGGTTTCAGACACTATTTTCATAATTTATAACATGCTGATTGGCCTATTGAAGCTTATGCATGACTGTTGAAGAGAAAAAAGTATGAGGGATTCTTTTCTGCTTTTAGACTCATTTTGGGTGCAAAGCTTTAACCTGATTAAACTGGACATTTTATATACTTTTATTTAAAAACAATTAGTATACCATGCTTTTCAAATTAAACCTTCAAAAAGAAGTAAATTTTAGGTCACAGAAAGGTTTCAATGATTTACTCAAACATTTGAGTATTTACTAAGATCTTACTACTGTGCTAGATTACTGGGCATATTATATTAAATGTATCTCACATGATCGGAAAATGTGTTTCAATAGAAAGAAAATAGTTTGATATATTGTGATATAACATTGAGTAAAACCTTTCTTGTCAGAAATGTTTGCTAGAAATCTTGGAGCAGTTACCCATTTAGGAAAATTGCCCTGTGCAGGCCCCTCTGACAAAGAGGGACATCTGAACGCACCTGAAGCAGTTCTGCTTCTTTAATATGCTTCTTGACGATATTCAGGCAATGGTCAGATGAAGCAACTGTTCTGACTGAATATATTATCAATTGGGGTAAACAGTTGGTTTTATTTTCATCTGAGTGACAATTGGTTAGCTGTTTTTATATCACACTTCACACAAGTTATTTTCCCTTCATATATTGAAGTTAGTATTTACTGGTAAGTCTTGTATTCACTCTGAAAAGGACCAAAAAAAAAAAAAAAAAAAAAAGAAAGCCAAATAAACAAAAAGCCCAGGAAGAGGTGTGTCTTTGAAGAATTTCTTTGCTTTTCATGCAATTAGTCATTTTTTAATAGGTTTACATTTATATGTACCCTCTGTCATTATGTACTTTAGAAGCACAATTATTTTGTGGATGGGTCTTAGAAATTTTTTTTCATAAAAGATAAAAAAACTAGAAAATGGAGGTATATTCTTGGCATTTGAGAAAGAAATGAAAACAAAGTTTCACTTAAGTTTATATTCACCAAAATTAGCATATTAAAATTTCTTTTATTAAAATGTTTTCTAGCACTGCTAAAAACTTTTTCTTTTTGATGTATAATACAAAGACAATAAAAACAGGTAGATTAGGACAATAAACCAAGTGATTTAAGAGGATTAAAAGATTAATTCCAGGCACAAGGAGGCTTTGTGCTATGCACACTCAAGGTTATGCAGAATAGTCCACATTTCAGCAACAGAGACTCAGAAAATGCTCTTTATCAGTGAGGGTTTAGCTTGCCCTTGACCACTGGGGCACATGAGTTAAGTAGTTAATGAATGCCTCTATAAGAAACACAATAGCATATTGCATCTTTCTTACTCTGAAATTACAGGGCTCTTTCAGTCAGAAGAAGAGAGAATCCTAATGTTACCCTAAATATCAAAATCTGGAATGCCACTCAGAAAATAGAAACTAATTCAATCAGCTACTATCATAATGCGCTGCATTGATGGATCTTAAGGCCTCAGTTTTTGTACTAAACAGGCTTCTTTTTGTGGCAGAAAGAATTCACATTTCATCTTTTATCCTTGTACAACGTCATCATCATTAGCTTAAGGACTAGATATAGTCTGGGCTTTAAAAAACTTTCTTTGCAATATCAAGCAGTAGATATAATAAAAAAGCATTCCATCCTTTGCATGCTGTTTCAATGACTGATGAGAATTAAGTACAGTCGATATATAGTTTTATAATCACAACAATGAAATTATTCCAAATTGACTAGAAAATGATCAGACTTCTTGCTACATATGAGCATAGCATACAAAAAGTCCCAGGTAGTGAGATATTGATTATAAAATTAAGATTTGGTGAAGTTCAGTCCATATAGAAAAAGGTGCTCAATCTCATTAGCAATTAGAAAAATAAAAGTTAAAATGACAATGACACACTGACCAGAATGCCTGAAATTATAATATAAATCACATTGAAAAAAGCTTGGCATTGTTGAGAAAAGCTGAAGATATTTGTATGATATGACCCAGCAACTCTAGGAATAGACTCTAAAGAAATGCTCACCTATGGGCCCCAGGATAATAGAAAATAAATTGGAATACTAAATAGTAATGTAAATGAACAATGACAACATTACAAACAACATTATGAAAATTGTCATGATCTTCAGGTTAATAAAGGAATTATGACATAAAAATTCCTATATTATCATTCTGTTCCTATAAATGTAAAAAACAGTCAAAACTATTGTTTAGTAATGCATATTTCATAGTAACAATACAAAGAAAAGCAAGAAATGATCAACACAGGTAAAGACAGTGCTTATCTCTACAAGAGAGGTACATAGTAGAGGACTGATGATATTCTGTTTCTCAACCTGGATTGGGCTACTTGTTTAAATAATTGTCAAAGAGCACATGCACATTTTATGTATTTTCTATATGCACATTATATGCTGCCAGGTAAAACACACACACGCATTTCAAGACCACTGTCCAGGACATGTGACTATAGGATGCCTAATATGTTAATGTGGGTCTGAGCTGTTTGGAGGACAGTTTAGAGCTGGCAGCTATGAGCTAAGTGTGTGCTGGATTTGAAGCGCCACTTCTTCACGTAACATCATTGATTGACTGTGTTCCAGGTTTGAGATGTTATCACACAAAAGACCTTTTAATAACATCTTGTTTGGTTCAACTAACTTCATTCATTCTTATAACTACCCACTTAGTTTTATTGCAGCTTGGCTTAGGGATAAAAACCATTAGGCATTAACTAAAATGACAATACCTTAGGAGTCTCTGAAAATTTGTCTGGGCTCCTTTATTTTCATTCCAGCCTTGCTTTCTTTCTAATGACCTGCACATTTATTTTTTGTCAGCCACCTTTTACCTTGAGTGACACAGATAGTAAAGGGGAGATACATTCAATGATTTTTTTTATCATCTCCAAACACACAAGCAAAGGAATATCTGAAAGATGTTTTCATCTCACTAATTAGGTTAGAAATCTCAGGAGAACAGTCCTATTTGCTATATTTTTTGATAGAAATGTGTCTGTTTCTGTTGAGAATCTTGCAAGAACAGATTTCTCCTTTGACACTTCCTGCTGGAACTTCAATTAGAAAAAAAAGCAACCTTTTCTCTCTAATCAGTTGGGAAACATAAACGTGGATTATAAGTTACACATAAAAAGACCATGACTTCTAATTTTTAAGGTACATTTATACAGCATGGAATTGTTCAGAGTACCAGGAAAAAATTTTGTTGGTAATTGTTCACATGTCCCCCTGACCCTGAATTTTGCTGTTAAATGCACAGTCATAAAGTCCTTAGTTTTTAGTGTAGGTAACTCAGATCAGGGAACATAGAACACTTCTCTCTTTATTTGAAACATTTTTCCTTTTATGGTTTATGAAGGTGAGTGTGTGTGATCAGTCCTGACTCCTGCTGACCCTATGCATGAGTGATGTCCACAAAGGCCTGTCCTCAACAGCCCTGCTCAGCTATGATAGACTCACGCCTATGGCTTCTTTTTTGGAGTCTCGTGTTTGATCTTCCTCTTTTCTAGCTGTCCTCAATTTTTCCCAGCATTATTGCTTTTCCCAAAGAACTCTGGTTTTTCATGATGTTCCCTATGGAGGATAGCTTCAGTTTTGTCATTTTAACCTCCATCTTTCAAGCTTAATTTGCTCTAGGACCCACTTGTTTGTCTTTCTGGGGTCCAGGGTGTCCATAGAGCTCTCCTCCCTCTTCCAACACCATATTTCACATGAATCATTTTTTTCTATCAGTCTTCTTCTCCAACTTTTGTATTCATTTATAATAGTTGGGAATACGAGGTATGCATAATCTTAGCCTTAGACTCTAATGATCTTTTCTAATTCTTTCTGAATTGCTGCCCTTCTGAATTTCAGCCTCCTTTTGATTTCCTGGCTACCATCTCCATTTGAAGTGATAATGAACCAATGTAAGCAAAATCCTTAACAATTTTAATGTATCCATTGTCTACGTTCAAGTTCTGTATTTTTTTTGTAGTCATGATTTTTGTCTTCTTGATGTTCAAATGCAGTCCTGCTTTGAAGGTAAATACTTAGAATGAATTGTTCTTCTATTTTCTTATTGCTTTATATTTGTCAGTCTTGTCTTCTCAACTAATAGCACACTCTTCGAAGGAAGAAGCTATTTTTCCTTTGTGTTCTTGGCATTTAAACACAGGGCTGAGAATATGATAGGTGTTTAATAAATTCTTGCCAGTTTTAATTCTACCCCTTTTGTAAAAGAGAGATGATTTTAAAATACATTGAAAAACTTTGTCTCAAGACTCTTATTCAGCATGGTTAGAGCCAAGTAATGTAAGTTGTGGGAATCACTGAGTCCTTTTCTCTTCAGAAGTCTTTTACTACGACTGTAATTGTTAGTGATGACTGATGAAATAGCTATTACCAAAAATAGGGCTTCTAAACAATTTTAGAACTATATATGCCTAAGTATTGGAGTAAAATGAAATGTCAAAGAAACAGTGGGAATTGAATAATATAATATATAATGACAAGTGGGATAAAAAGAAGCCAAAGGCAATTGAAACATAAAGTAATTATGATTATAGTCTATCGGATCCCCCCACCCCCACTGTCTAGCACTATTTGCATTTCATCAGAAGCAGTTTCTAATTAAAGATTTTGTTATAGTAAAGAGAAAGCGGTGGCCTCTTTAGAGCCTTTCTTTTTTGAATTTATTGGTGTGACACTGATTATTAACAAAATTATACAAGTTTCAGGTGCACAATTCCACAACACATCATCTATATACACTGTATTATGTGTTTACCACCCCAAGTCTCTGTCCATCATCATTATCCCCCATCCCCTCCTCCATCTCCTCTCACCCCTCTCCTCCTGGCAATCACCACACTCTCCATGTCCATGCGGTTTTCTCTCTCTCTCTCTTTTTTTTTTTTTAGCTTTTTGCTCTATTCCTCCACTCCTCCCCACCTAGTCCCCTGGATAGCTGTCAGCCTGTAGAGCCTTTCTGAATTCTAGTATTTAGTTTTCAATGCTAAATTTTACTAAAATACTCTAATAGAATGCAATACAGACATGCTATAGTATGCTATAGTATATAGACCAAGGATTCCTAATAGCGAATCCATGGAAGGGATTCAAGGCCCTTAGACCTTTAATATTTTATGTGAAATTGAGTCTGTGTATACACACATTTTCCTGAGAGCTTGGTCCTTCATCTGGGATTCCTGGCCTCTTCTTTCCTCAGGTTAAGAATCATGGCTTAGAGGTAGCTCTCTACATTTATTCTATGTCCTAGAAGCAGCCCTATGAGTTTGACTGGACAAGCGGATTTGAGAAAGATCCTTTCCACAAAGACTCAAATGGCATTTTGCAAAGATGATAGTTCTCACTATGCATTCATTTAGGAATGTTCAGGGGACCTCTTTTCAGAATTCAAGCATTGTCCTGACAATATGAGAGGCTATCAATACTGCAAGTATATTTCCCAACGTGGCAGGGTGTGAGCTGCAACATGCAATTGTCCCCAGTATGATGCTGCGAAGGCTGGTGCAACCAGGCAGTGGTTTGGCAGCAATGCGCTCTTCCTCCTCATCCTTGGTGCTGTAGGGTGGTCCATAGAGTGCATTTGTATTTCCATTCTCTGTAGCTCTAGTCTTTTTTAGTTTTAAAACACATCTTTATTAAGATATAATAGATATAATATAAAGTTCACCTTTGAGCCCTGGCTCGTGTGGCTCAGTGGATTGAGTGCTGACCTGCAAACCATAGGGCTGCTGGTTGGATTCCCAATCAGGGCACAGGCCTGGGTTGCGGGCCAGGTCCCCTCAGTAGGGGGTGAGTGAGAGACAACCACATGCTGATGTTTCTCTCCCTCTCTTTCTCCCTCCCTTCTCCTTTCTAAAAATGAATAAAGAAACTTTTAAAAAAATTTATCTTTGATTATGGATGTAGGGGGCAAGCTGGGTGGAGGTGGGTGGCAAAAGGAGAAACAACAGGGACAACTTTAATAGCATAAATAATAAAACATTAAATACACACAAAAATTTTTAAGCAAAAGAATGGGTAACTTTGACATAATCTTTTCTGGATTGCCAATGCAGATAGTACCTCTGAAGAAACAAGCTATTTCATTTTCCTTTTGTGAAGGCTATGTCAGAACCAAATCAGCTTTCATAAAACAGCAAAGTAAAAAAAGTGTACAATTAATGAGTTGTGCAACCATTTTCACTATCTAATTTTAAAACCTATTTTAAGATCTTTTCTAAGTGTTTTCCTCTAATAGCTGGAACAACACTTTCATTTATTTTTAACAAAGATTTATACTCTGAAATAATCCTTGTAGCTAACTGGCATTCATTAGTCTTCATAACATACAGTGACTCTATCACTTTGAAATCCAGGATTAACTCTTTGTGACTCATTTATTACAGAGAAAGGACTACTCAGCTTTTTAAATGGAGATGGTATCTCCTAGACACACAAAAAAATTAGGTCAGAACACTTGAATTTGACATTTTTGTAGGCCAAACCAGTAAATCTCTGTAATTTCACAAAGAAGGTTCAACATAATAAGGCTTGCGTGAAATTTTCATTCCCATAGCCTTGGCACCACAAAAATTTGAATGAAGGTACTACATTTTAGGGTCATCAAAAGTAAATCAAGTTGTTTCTGCTTGAAACACATAGCTAAAATTTGTGGATTTCTTGTAGTTATGTTCAAGTTAAAACATTCTCATTCTCAATCTTTATCTATTTATTCAATCTGAAATTTTTGCTAAGGACCTGCTATCTGCCAAGATAGATGGTAGGAATAAAAATATATTCTCAGCCTTAAGAGGCATATTTTTGTTTTACTTTCCTCTGGCATTCTATACTAATTTATTATTTCACAGCTTTGCAGTGTGTTTGCAATTTTTTAACTGATTAGCTCTTGATCTCTGTTGCTTCACGGGTAGGCCAAGCTCTTCTTTCTTTCATGTGTACAAACTTCAGTTACACTGATGACTTTTTTCTCTCAAGTTCTCAAACTCACAAAGTGGACACAATCTCCTCTCAATGTTGCCATGTTTCTAGATTGTTAAGGAATATAGTTTTGTGGTTTTCCCAAGTGTAATTACTACCTGCCCGAGTCTGGGCTGAATGCCATTGAGTCTCAATTCTTAAATTTTGGAAGCAGATTAAAGCATGTGATTAACACACACAGTGTCTGGAAGGAAGTGTGAAAATCTAGTTTTTGTTAACATTCAGGTTTCACATGTGATCAAAATAATCAATAATGTGAAAGACACATATATGTAATTTGCACATATTTCTAGTCTAGTGGCAAATTCCCAATATATTTTAAATGTTACACTGGCCTTTCTGATATCCAGGGGATTTTACCTGTCTTAAATTAAGATGAAGTATATATACTTCTGGACTGTTGACTTAAGGTAGAGAATGACATATACTTTTAGTAATTTTCCTCCAGTTACTACTCCTAAGCAGAGAAATAGAATGTTGAGAAATTTCTATCAGGTTTATACAGAAAGGACATGATACTCAAGAAGCAATATGATGCTAATGAGGATAACAGTGCTAATATAGTCCAGAACTGATAGAAAACAGAATTGTGACTTTTGGAGAACATCTTATCCCATTTCCTCAGGATATGGAATCCCAAAGAAGTTAAATGATTAGGTCAACATTACAGGTTGACTTAATCATTAGGCCTACCCATGAAGCAAATGATTAGGTTAACAACGTTGTTAGTTAAAAATTCAAAGCCATACAGTTGGTTCTCTTTTGATTTTAATACTGTTTTCTTTAGCCATGCAGAAGCTTTTTATTTTGATGAGATCCCACTTGTTTATTCTTTCCTTTGTGTCCTTTATTCTAGGGGACGTGTCAGTAAAAACGTTTCTGCGTACAATATCTGAGATT
>CM052539.1:74355537-74468540 GCA_028533065.1 Trachops cirrhosus
AAGGGGGGATAATAGGACAACTGTAATACCATAATCAATAAAATATATTTAAAAAAAAGAAAATGGGGGGCTAATATTAGGTATCCTCTTCTTCCCAAGTAACAAACCCTTAATTATATTAGGGGACGTACTTGCCCAACTAAAAGTCTGCAGCCCCCAGGCTCTCTAGCTGTGACTACATGGTTAATTCTGAACAATGAGCACACACGGCACAAGTCTGGTGCAGGATTTCAAAGAAGTTTTTCGAGGGAACTGGTTCTGTGGGGAAGTGCACTCTTTTTCCTTCCCTCCTTTTTCCTTCCTTCTGCCTGAAATGTAAAAATGATGACTAGCAATGGGGCCACCATTTTGGGACCGTGGGAATAAAAGCTAGAATAAGCACAAGTTCCAAATTATCCTGCAAAGTTGCCCAATTATGCCAGCATTTCCCATTTCCTCATTTTATAGAATAGAATAAGCCCTTGTGAATTGTAATTATTTTTATTTTTATTTTTTTATCTTCACCAAGGATATTTTTTTTCATTGCTTTTAGAGAGAGAGGAAGGCAGAGAGAGAAACATTGATGTTAAAAGCATTTTATATTTTATTTTATGGGTCAGTCTCAATGATTGTTTTGATGGCATGCTTCATGATGAACATTAGAAACAGATGAAAAAAAGAGTTGGATTAAAAGAAAAATTACAGCAGTTGTTGACAATTGTGTTTTTGAGATAGGGACATGAGATTAATACAGGGGCTCGCTATTATTTCTGTGAGTCCTCCATTCAAACAGCTTTCATGCTAAGATGTGGCAGGCTGTTTACTCCAAAACTGACTGCAACGATATTGTCCTTCCCATGTGCTCTTTCAGAATCTTGCACCTCCTTCATCTCCTGTCCTTGACCCGTGATTGACCTCTGTGTACAGCAGAAGTGAGCTCTGAGCCTAGGACCTGTCAATAGTTTCCACCTGGCTTTCTCACTTAGGGTTCACCAGAGAACCCAGACATCAGTAATTTAGAAAACTTAGGCCACAGGGAGCAGAACCAAAGTCCCTGGCCCTGAGACCTGGACAAGCTCCAGGTGATAGCCAGCACCAACTGGCCTGCCCTGTGAGTGAGCCATTGGGGAAGGGGACTACCCCACACAATAGACACCAGCCTCTCCTGCAGACTCATGAACAAAATAAACAACTGTTGTTGTTGGAAGCCACTATGTTTTGGGTGGTTTGTCAGGCAACAATAACAACCAGAATATAAGATAAAGGGACATTCCTGCTACAGTTGTCCTGGGAGCTGTCACCAGATCCCCTTTTGTACCTTCCCCTCTTTCTTCCTTTTTTCTCCTGTATCTGCAGTAGGATTTAACTACACCAGGGTGGGGTGGGGCGGGGCGGGGGAAGAAACACACTTAAGGCAATTAATAGTTAGGTTGTCTCCCAAAGGAAAGGGGGAATTCTAACCTAGAGGTAGCAACTTTTTTCAAACTTGCTTAGTGCTTTTTAGGATGTCATTGCCAAATAATATATGATATTTCTTCTCTTTGTGTGTCTGAGAGTTCATTTTGTAGAGGCATGGTGGTCCAAAACGTTTCATCATAAAATGCAATGGATGATCCAAAACATCTAGTTACTGAGTGGAAATGGATACGCATACTTTCTCTAAAGGTATTTTCCATGACAAATGGTCAGCCAAATTGCATGCGTGTGGGCTATTAATCCTTTCCTATATTAAAAATAGTCAAATATAGGGTCTAAAATGTTATTTTAACTGTTGCAGCATACAGAGACATATAAGGCCTTGCCCCACAGTTCCTTAGAGGCTCCACTTCGATTTGGGGAACCAACAAAAAGATTGAGAGATCTCACTTAGAAACACAACACTCCTTCAGTCGTGGATAGCTTGTTAAGTCTTTGGCTGCCTTTTATTTTAACCTTGCTTCATCAAAACCAGTGCAATACAGATCATGGCCTCGATAAATATTTGTGAGTTGTTTGAACTTTGTTCCATGCCCTTAAATACTCTTAGGAAATCAATTTTGGACTAAAGAAGTCTGAAGATTATGTCATCAAAACTGGACTGATTTGGGGCCAATTGTGATAAGAACACAAGAGTAAGGTTATTTGAAATTTCAGCCTGCAGAATATTTTGAAAAAAAAATGATTATGACTGCATGGGAAACTGCATAGAAATGTATACCCAAAGTAGTCTTTTGAAGCAGTTTAAGGTCTGAACATTTTTTTTTTTGGTTGACTTTTCAAGAATATTTACTTATAGTCAGCTAACACATGATCTGTGCTTACTTCTCTCTCACTCTCTCCCCCACCCCCAACTCTCCCAACCTATTCTCCAGGAAGGATCAGATTGAAGAAGTGAATTTCTCTGGGGCCTTTTCACTAGTGTGATCCTGAAAGGGGTGTATGGGTAGGGGTCAGGGCCAGCTGAACAGCTGCTAGCCACTTTAGAGATTCCTAGGAAGATCTGTTTTGTGATTTATATGTTCATGAGCCCAGGAAAGGGCAACTTCTCTGTGGAGAGGAAGAATGGAAGCTTCCACAAGATATGACATCTCTCTGGCAACTTATCAGCTGGGGCCTCTGGCTCTCTCATGATTTGGCTTTGGAATTGGGGTTTGATTTGGCAGGTCACTTAACCTCTGCTTCCTCCACTTCCGCAGCTGTCAAATGGGGTCACCATGTCCTAGTCAGTATCACGGGGCTTTATAAAGTCGAGCAAATACTGATGGCAAGCAGTTTACAACAAGAACTAAAGCTTCAAAGCTCAGTTCAACCACTTCCCATTAGGTGACTTTAGGTGTTACTGGCCTCTCTCTGCCTGTTTCCTCACTGGAAAATAAGAATAATAATAGGATCTATGTCGCAGGGCTGTTTGAGGATTAAATGATACAGCATGGTACATGAAACAACTGATAGTCTTAATAAATGTTAAGTGCTTCACCCGCTCTGCAGCTCATTTCATCTCACGTGTGTCACCCATCTGTGACCAGAAGGCTGGAATTATGAGAATCCTAGAATGAACGGTAAAGACTCTCACTTTACAGACAAGTAAAAAGGAATCCAGTGAGACTGGGTGACTTGCCTAGGGCTAACCAATTCATTAGTGAGAGAGCAAGAGTTAGAGTTCAGGTCTCCTAATTGCTGTGTCGGGGCAGGTCTCCATTTTCTCTGCTTTGAAAGCCGTGCTGAAATTTCTATCCTGATAATTCTTTCTCAGTCTGATTTAAACCCTAAAACCAGTTTATGGCATCAACTAGTGTATTTCCTAAGTCTCCTGCAGCGCCCACAGAAACTGCAGATAACCTCCTCTCCAGAAAGGGCCTCTCACACATCCCACCCCACCCCACCCCACCCCACCCCCCTGCACCCCCCCTGCACAAGGCCAGAAAAGGTAATGCTTTCTGGGAGACCTGAGGAAGCTACTAATGGGGACAGCAGGTGAGGAGGGAGGCTAGGGAGTCGCAGCTGCTGGCAAAGGTTGCCCTAGTAACCGCGCGGGCTCCATTCAGGAAGTGAGCGGAACTCCAAGATGCAAAATGATCCCCTTCACCCAGCTCCTACACAAAGGAACCAAAGGAACAGAGGGATGGCCAGGAAGTGAGGCCCAAGGGGAGGTGGGGGCCCATGCTGTGGGTGGGTTACATACAACCTTCCACCTTCCATAGAAGAGAGAGAATAACTCTTTGAATCTTCTGACTTGTGTGAACCATAAAAAACACCCATTTAACATGAGCCCATTGGTGGCAATAGAGGAAAGCAGGTCCCCTCTTGTTCACCAACCTTATGAAACAATATACCAGGAGGGGGGAAGAAAGCCCAAACACTGCACCTTTATGGAGGCCTTAAACTCTTCTTGCTCCCTCTTTTATGCAGACTGATGACAAAGACCATTTGCTACCAATTTATTGGAAACTTTTTTCCCCCACAGCTTGAGCTGTTTAAATTCAGGGAGCTTCCTCTCCCCAAATCGCTGTCAGACACTTGCTGAATGGGCCAGGCTCAATTATGTTCCCTCCGCAGGTTCAGCTCACACTGTGACCCTGCATGGCTTCCTGCTATTCATATGTGTTACTTCCCCTTTGTGGTAATGGCTTGTGGCATTTGGCCAGAAAACATTATTAATTTCAGAAGTGGACTGACAAACAACAAACCCACAGTGAACTGAGAGGAAGTGCTGGGGAGGCCAGCTGTCGGCTTGAGCAGAGCGGTAGGAACTCAATGTATGCAACTTTGAGGAGGAAAGGAGATGATAATCCACAGAGAGGAAATGCACTAAAATTATCCTCAGCCCATGTTAAAGAAAAAAGAAAAAGAAAAAAGAGAAAGAAACCAGAACAAAGAAAGAGGGGAAAAAGCACGCAGCTACTTGAGCTGCAGCTGGACAGGAAATTGCTAACACTGCTTGCAAATCCCCACTTTGAACAGCCAGTTTAGGGAATGCCAGGAGCGGAAACCGTTCAGAACTGGATTAACAGGAGCCAAGTTGAACTGCAACCCACTTCTCCTTTCTGAGCTCTGGCTGACTTGAGGAAGCCAAATGGGAGACTGACTTGGTAGTTTTCTGTGTGTTTGCCTCTTACATGTGCTTAGTCGCTGTTTTAAGTCATATTGGACAGTTTGATATGATGGCCATAAAATCAGAGCCACATGCCTCCTATCATGTAGATTACCAAACCATCCATCCTACTGACATCTCTCATGTGCCATGAGGGTGAAAAGCTACTTTTTCTCCCCACTGCACATAAAGGGACTAAGCTTATTTGAAAAGGAATATAAAATGCAGTTATGTTCTAGTCCTTTTGATTTCACACACCTGCCCTTTACTTTTATTTTGGTTTCTATACTGTTAAAACTTGGGACAAGGAGAGGGCATATCACAAGGAAATTAACAAGATAGGAAGCCTTTACCTTGAAAGAAACTGTTCAAAATAATGTCCATAAAGTTCAGCGGTGGTTTCTGACTTACATTCTAAACCAGTTAAGCACAAAGTACATTAGAACACAAGTGACAAGAGTTTCATCTGAAACGCCAATGTGAAATATTAAAGCCAAATCCAGGCTCCACTGAGAAAGCGGATATGCTTTGCCAGACACATAAGGGGAGACACAGTTCCTGACTAATTTGTTATTCCAACATTGGGATCATTTGCAATAGAATTGCCACAGAGACTGGAAAAATAATTATCCCTACTTTCTCCTTGGCATGTGTATTATTGAATAGAGAATCCTGGTGGAGAAGGCAGAGAGGTTAACACCAAGCCATCGGTTATTCTGGTGCCTCCTCTTTGACTGCTCATTAATATCCCTATCGTACACCTGAGCAGCAAGGTGTACACTATGGCTTCACCTTTTTTTCAAGAGCATTACAATTTTCTTAAGCCAGAACTATATTCATAGGAAGCATTATCCATATATGACACAGTTCACCCATTCTAGAATGTCATCCTTATTTGAAGCAAAAGAAATCATAAACTGTTACTGAAAAATATCCTTGGAATACCATGGAAGATGAGAACTTTGTCTTGCTATTCATGTACTTTTACAAGCCAGTATCAGTCCCAACTAAAAAATACCTAAAATGTGTCACTTCACATTCAGGTACCATCAATGGACTTACACACACACACACACACACTCAATAGCCAAAATAGTTATTTATTAATAATTTAAGGTCTTACATTCTTATAATAAATTCCATCTCAAAACTTTACACCATGAACAAATGAAGCAACTTAACTCTCCCTTCTTCACAATCATATTCACTTCACCTACCAAATGGGTACCCATGCTCACACACACACTTCCAGTTTTATACAAATTCTTAAAAGGAAAGAAACCAACCCAACAACGTATTGCATTAGAGGTGACGCTCCCTGAAGAATTTTGTACAGAGGTAATATACTGTTTAGCACAGCTGAAATTAAAAAAGAAAAGAAAAAAAGCCCATGATTTTGGTGCCTTTTCAAGGTAAAAGACAACACAAGCCAAAATATTTACAAAGGTAAGGCATAGTCAAACCACATTGGGGGTGGGGGGAGGCGGGAACCACAAGGAAAATATGTGAAAGAGACTGAAGACCGCACCATAACAAGTTCTCAGCATTAACAGTGTCCATGAAAATGTCATTCAGAATTGGTCAAGTTGAGCATGCTGCAAATATATCCTTTGGATCAGAAAAGAGCAAAAGTTTCCATTTTTGTTTTCAGAAGTGGTATACTGCTCTTTCTCCCTTTGGAGAATTTCTTTTAAAACCATCAAAGAAAAAACAATTCAAACAAACACTGCCAAGTGATTTAAGATCAAATATTTACAATAATCAGATGGAGTATCAGATTTATTTTTTCTATTATTAATGTGGTTTTCCTGTGTTTATTTTATTTTTTTTGCAAACTGATACTACAGAGCTGAAACCTGTCTTTGGCTCCTTTATATATGCAAAATTGAATCAGTCTTCATTGAAGACAAAATGGTCAGTTCCAGATGCAAAAGGAAAACAGTCATACAAGGCCCTAAAGAACACATACTCCTATCCTACCCATTTGGTCCTACCCTATTTACCTGGAAGTCCTCAAATTCCAGTCCCTGCGTGGGTAGGATGTACACATGGGTACGGAGCAAACCTGTATCTATACAGCATGTGCTGTTCCTCCAGCGAGGATGGAGAAAAGTCTCTCCCTTTGCAATAACCAATTCCACATGTGATAACCTTGTCTAATACAGACACAGCTGGTGTCATTTGGACACGTGGGGCCACATACAAAGAAAGCAGCCCAACTGATGCTGCCAAGAGGAAACTGCTAAAAGAAAGCGCACACTCCAGTGAGGAGGAATGTGGGGCCTTTCACGTGGATTGTAAGGAGTCCACCTGGTAGACATTCTGGTTGGAGGGGGTGGTGAAGTAGAGCTGCTGAGCCGGGACCCGGTTGTCACAGGGGCTACTGAGTCCCAGCGTCCTCTCGAAGTCCAGCAGCTGGCCCATGAAGTTGAAGTTGGGGGAGATGTTGGATTTCTTCATCTTGACAATGTCATAAGCATCATTCATTGACAGATTGAGCTTCTGCATAAGGTAAGCCACAGTCACAGTGACTGAACGGCTGATGCCAGCCAAGCAATGCACCAAGACACCACAGTTTTTGCCCCGGGCTTCATCTGGAAACACAGAAAGGCAAGATTTCAGCAGACCAGAAAACCACCTTTTGTGAGTGATCACTTTTAAAAGATGAATTTTTACAAAAGATTTTAAAAAAGTAATTGTGTGGCAGTTGAACACTGCAGGCAGCAGAAAATGTATCAGTGAAATAGAACATGTACACTGGGCACAATTACATATTTCAGATATTTTATGAAAAGGGAGCTTTTGTATTAAGTTTCTGCCAACCAAAAAAAAACTCCTTAATGTGTGCATTCTTTGCCTCAGCATGTGAATACCAGAAACCCTGCAATATGGTAGTGAATGCCTTTTATACAGACAAGCAGACTGCAAGGGTCTATTAAATTATTCTCCCACTGTTGTGCAGCTAACAATGGAGGTATTCAGGCATCTTAAAAGAGAGAGGGAAGTCACAGGGGACAGCCCATTAGGAGGAACAGGATGTCGACATGGCCTGAAAATGAGTTCCTTTGTAATAGGAAATGCATTACAATGGCTTGGAGATTCGCTTCTCCAGGCTTCCAGCCCACAGTCCTTCCTGCTGGGCTCAGGTTACCCTCACTGTCTCACTGTTAACCGGTACCACAGTAATACTCAACCGGATTACAACATCTAGCATTAATAGGGCTTTCCAACAACTAATTTGATGTCCTAAAATAACTCCCAGGTCTTTTAAAATTATAAAGCAATGCTACAAGTACTTCTAACTAGAACTCCCCCATTCCAAAGATTGTGGGAAATTCTGTTGTCTGATTATGAACACTCCCCTTTTCAAAAGGCTGAATTCAAAGAGTCATGAAACAATTTCAAATACACCTGTGGTCAGCAACCTTATAAAAAAGTGTTTGTTTTTTTTTCCTTAGCAAGATAAATCAGAATTAAGGAAGCCTTCAAAACATTAGAGACCTATAGTGTAACAAATTAGCAAGCAGCAAGAAAGATTAAAAGCTTAAACTCTATGAATGGCTAAAAATTTTGCATTTAAAAGTCTGATGAGTACTGTTAATTGGTCTCACCTATGAAAGAAATGGCCTCAGGGAAAAACTGGGACAGGTTTTGGCTCCAATGATCCGAAATGGGGATCTGCTTGTATTTAAACTCTCCAGCGTTCTCGAAGAGATTCGGCAAATTGGGAGTGACGTTCAAGATGTACTTGATGCCGAATTCCTCCAACACGTCCAGGTTGGTGGAGTCCTTGGCACAGCCCAAGTAAAGGAAGGGCAAGATCTCCACGGGGAAAGAAGGCTGGCTGTTGGACAGCGGGCTGCCGTCCGAGTCCGTTGCACTATTGGGGTCTCGGTCAAGGTCAGACTCAATGTCAGAGGAGTCGGAGCTGATCCGCAGTCCCCCAAGCCCTAGCACTGGCAACGGCGGAGAGCTGCTGCTACACGAGCCGTCTAGATTGGTCTCACAGCGCAGGGCGAATTCAGCTTGGAACTTACTGAAGCCACCTGCCAGGACGAGAAAAGCAATCTGTAACCCGAGATCGCGTAGTAGTTTTCACAGCTTTGAGAGCCGCAGCAAGGCGCAGGAAACACCACAGCACCTTACGAACTCCCTATACACAGAGCCAGATGTAATAAAAAAAACACTTAAAATCACCCCTGGGAGTGGAACGAACGGGCCCGCCTCCCCTGGGAACCCTTACTCTTTTGAATCCGGAAATGCACAAAATGGCAACTTTGCTAAACATTTTGAGGGGCTAGGCATGCCAATCTGCACCCCAACGACCTCACCTGCCCTGCAAATCGTAACCCAAAATCAAACAGTAGAAAACAAGGAAAGGTGGACGGCATTCCGGGTACGAAAAACTAATTAGAACGGGCGGGTGGCTGCGGCCCGGAAACGGGTAGGTTCTGCACCGGCCCGGCTCGCTGGTCCGTAGCGGACACTCGAGGTTCGCAGCCGGGAGCCAGCGGACAGCCACTGGCCGGGAAGCACCGCTCAGAAGCGCCAGCCAGGCTCATCAAGGGCACTTCCAGTTCGCGCGCCCAGCCAGCAACCGGCAGCCAGCAGCACCGCAGCACCGCACTCCCAGCCCTGCCGCGCGCGCACGGGGCTCCCCCGGCATTTACCTTCCAGGTAGAACGCCCGACAGCCTTCGTCCTTGAGCTTCTTCAGCAGGAGTCCCAGCACCGACTCGCTGCCAGTGTTCTCGTTCCAGTCGCTGCTACTCTCGTCGTAGAGCACCACTGTGTCTGTGCCGCAGCGCCGGGTGAAGCGGTCTCGGTCCTCGCCGCGCGTGAAGAGCGCGCGCACCGGGAGGTTGCCTTTCTGCAGGCGCCGCAGCATGATGCCTGGGATGGCCACATTTATGGCTGACTCGATGTGTGACGACTCGTACAGCTCCTGCGGCCGGCAGTCCATCAGCAGCAGCCGCTCGTTGCCCAGCTCCAGCTGCTCGTTGAGCCACGCCACCGTCTTGCTGATCGCCATTTCCGAAGCGAAGGGCACGGGTCTGAGCGTATCTATCATGGGGGTCGAGCTGCGAGAGAGGGTGGGGTGTCTAGAAGACGCCCCTCGGGGCAGGCATAGGCCGAGCACGCCGTGCGAAGCCGCCGCTCACGCAGCGGGGTTGAATTCCACCTCGCTCTTCCCAAACCGGGTTAGAGGCTGGGGAAAGCGAGACCGAAGTGAAGCCGGCGGTTCCGTCTGCACCCGGCTGCAGCCGCTTGCTCTCAGGTTCAATGAATCGCTCTGAATGAAGCTGGCCAGTTTTGTCCCTCCCAGTGAATGAAATCCAATTAATTCGGACTCAGCGCTACAGAGAGGAGAGGGAGAGAAAAAAAGTCCAGTGGCTCCTAATCCCTCCCTCTAAGGCTGCACCTCAAATCCACCCGAGCGTCTTTTCTCCTTCGATTATTCAAGCCTCGATTTGCTCACTCTCCCTGAGACTCAGTTCTCGCACACCCCCTGAGCGAGGCAGCTCCTCAATGGATACAAACAGCGAGCGTCTCAATGGATACATTCTCCTAGCCAGCCAATGAACGCGCTGCGGAAGGGGCTGTTGCCTTGGAGACGGGCCGGCTGGAACAGGTTGTGTTGATGAATTGTTAATGAGTTTGTCATTCACAAAAACGGAAAGGAATTTCCGCTCCGGATAAACCCCAGTGCAAACAAGCTGCAACAGCAGGCTCGGCTGGAGGAAGGAGAAAGAAGAGGAGGCGGCGGAGGAGCAGGGCACATAAACCAGGGCACTTCAGTTGTCTCATGTTTCCTTCTGTTGAGAGTTCACACTTCGCGTCGGAACTTTTGCGCACAAATGGTGCAATTAGCAGGCACAAAAGCCCTTGTTCGTGACGCCTGTGCTCTCAAGCTAGCTTTAGGAAAACTTGTAATGACTTTTTTCCTTTTTTTCCCCTTTAAACTCGTTTGGACTGGAGTTCGCCTTAACCCTCTACCCCGTTCCCCTTCAGGCGGGTGACATTTGTTTTGCCAGTTTAAAAAGCCCAACTCTGTTTGCTCTGATGTTCTTTTAGCCGAGGCTGTGTTGGGGCTGCTGACTGCCCGGGCTTTGATGACCGATGAGGTGTTAAATGCTAATCCAACATCTTTGGAAAGAAAATAAAAGGATTTTATTGGAACATCTTAAAGCAAGCAAACCATTTTTTTAAATGTTCACATAATAGGAATGAAGCTTTTTCTTACAATAGCGTTTCAATTTCTTAAAAAAAAAAAAAAAAAAACAGTGGTGGAGACTGCAGAAACAAACTCGTTGGGCAGTCGGTTGCTATTCCCCTCCAGCGGCACGGGGCGTTAGGAACCCTTGTTTCCGGGATCTAAGCACCCCCGCCTATCACCGACGGCGCGCCGTGAGGGTGGGGGTCGCGCTCGTTAATCATTTCTGAGCAGTAAGCTCTGCTCGGGAAAAAGGAGCCAGCCTGGCGG
The DNA here is from genome assembly GCA_028533065.1 of Trachops cirrhosus. NCBI lineage: Eukaryota > Metazoa > Chordata > Mammalia > Chiroptera > Phyllostomidae > Trachops > Trachops cirrhosus. The sequence continues at coordinate 74,366,570 of CM052539.1, forward strand.
GGCTAGCTGGGCGAGGCACATGGGACTCGTGGAACTTTGGTGATGTCCCCACCACCGTCGAGGCTCGGGGCAGTCCTCCCGCAAGGCCTGCAGGTTGCAGGGCTCAGACAGTCTCAGTGACTGGGTTACTGTAGACAGGGAGGCAAGTCAGAGAGGAGCGCCTTCCCTCCCACCCCCCTCTTCCGAGCCCGAGCGGCAGCACCCTCCGCTGCCTTACCGGCCCCGCGCGGAGCACCAGTCGCATCTGCGCGTTGCACTCACTGCCAGCAACCCGCCACCCCCGTTCCTAGCAAAGTGGGCGCGGGCCGTTGGCCGACTCCGCTGAAGGGTGCGGGACTGAGTGTGGGCCTGTGGGCTCCGTAGGTGGCCCGGGGAGGATGAGGGGAGTGCATGCCCAGACCCCCTGGCTCCCAATTAGAGATGGGAGTCCGGAGGAAAGTCTCCACAGCTCTGCAGAGCCAGCAGGTAAAAGGAGTTATTGGCCACGCCAGCAAGCAGCGATCAGCGTGGGCGCCGGGGTGCAGGGCTGGCGGGCCGGCTAGGGACCGACTAGGGACCTGCGGGATGGAGGTGTGGCCTGGCCAGGGCCTCAGCGACTAGGAGGTGCAGTCTCTGCCCGCAGAGTTCTATTGTTATATAAAAGTGCCGAGGCCTCCCTTTCCTCAGCGGAAAACCACCTGTGTGCTGCGGTAGTGGTGCTGGGAGTTGGGGGTGAGGGGTAGGGAGTTGGCAGAGGCCGGAAGGCGCGGGCTCTAATCCGGCTTCCCCTCCCTAACCCCCGGCGGAAAAGAGGCCACGGGCTGTCCGGCAGCCGCCAGGGAGGCGGAAGCGGGGGCAGTGGCTCGGCGGGGAGCGACCGTTCAGAGCGCCCCTTCTGGCGCTCTGCGCCCATCGCAAATGTAACAGAGGGCACCTGAGGTCTTGGGGGTCTCCCTTAGCCAGACTCCCCGCACCCGAGGGCCTGCCTGCTTACGCCGCGCTCCAATTTGCATTTTTAGTCACCCGCCTCTTCCCTGGTTTGGGGAATGTAAGCTAAAAAAAAAACCGGCTGCGAAGCCCAGGTTGCCAATTTTGGAGCTCTGCTACAGGCAGGCCGCCCATGGAGGAGCGTGTTCAACGAAGGTGGGGGTTGTCGTGCTTCTTTCCCCACTCCTTTTTTGGGCATGCCTTGGAACAAAATTGCCGTATTTTACTGGATATCATCCAGTTCCAGCCGGAGGAGCCCTGCGCTGGAGTTGACGCCTCCGATTCGCCCCCACCTGTTACAGACGTTCCCAGCCCAAGACATTTCAGTCACTGGGACCTAGAGGCGAGCTAGGGAGTTGCAGGGTGCCTTGCTGCAGAATGAGAGGAGCAAACTCTTTCAGTCCGGGACCTTTCACAGAAGATGCAAGTAGGGACATTGGTTTTTATTTAGTTATTTTAAAAGTGAAATTACCTGAGCCTGGGCATAAATTTGGAAAGATAATTGCACACTTAGCAAACATTTAGTTTGACCCATTCCTCTGAAACCCACCGCAAACGGAATGTCTATCCTTTTCAACACATTTTATACAGTGGCATTCTGACCGGTCGATCCTAAACCAGGCAGCGTGAAGAGCCTCTGGAGTAGGGCGGCCCGGGTTTAAATTGTGCCCTAATCGCTTCCTAAACATTCGACCGTGATTAAATCTTATAACTGTTCTAAGCCACACTCTTCCACGTTGGCATAATGAAGATAATAAAAATATCTGCGGTGGTTGGATGGGTAAAGTGAAATGCGCTAACGTGGTGGATTATTAGCTGTTGATATTTTTATCACTGAATTCGGAATCTGCACAATGGCCTGAGTCCATTCCACCCACAAGACTCTCTTTGCTGGCTGCCTAGGACCTCGCCTGGAATTGGCTCATCTACAGAGAAGCCCTCTGAGGAGCTGAGTGCCCTAAGCAATTTAATCCACCCAATTCTGCCGTCAAGCAAAGCAGGCGCTGTTAGAAACCTGGATCAAAAGCCTTTAACTCGGTTGTTAACAGACAGAAAGTAGCCAGTTACGTTTCTAACTTTTCCCCAATGGGTCCTTTTTTAAACACCGTGTTTGTTCTCCAACCGCACCAAACTGATCTAATAAAAATAATACACAGTGGGTATTTACTACATGATGGACATGGTACTGATTTCTGTATTTATATGCATAATTTTGGCCAGTCTCAGAAAACCCATGTAAATTATCTACATTCACAGAGATTAAAAAATTTGCCTGAGGTCACACATTAGAAAACGATGGGGACAGGATTTGAGGCCAGCCTTCTAAGGATTAACCACATACACAAAAGTGTTACAGGATGTTGTAGAGATCATACCCCTCTGTGCTGTTCCCTGCTGGAATTTGAAGGCATAAGGCCTGCATTTTGAATTCTGAGCACCAGAGTCACATATTCAGTTGCACCCTCCCCACACATTAGGATCAAACATGAGGCTTGCTTTCCTGCTCCTTTTACATCTGGTGGCTTTCTTTTGTGGTATGTGCCTCTTTATTAGTTAACCACTCAGTAAATGTTGCATATCTTTCTGCCTTAGAGTATGCCCTGGATCTTCACAACTACCATTATCTAGTCCTCAGTGTAGCACATGGGTCTAGGTTCAAATCTTAGCTGTCACTCACTTGTAGTCTGACAGAGGACTTGCATTCATTCATTCATTTATATTCTAGGTTCCAGGACAACAGCAGTAAATAAATCAGACAACAATCCCTGTATTCCCAGAACTTATGTCCTACTGAGGACAGACAAAAATAAAATAAATTATTATACATATATTAGAAAGTGAAAGTGATATGGAAAAAATACAGCAAGGAAAGGAATTCAATAGTGTGCAAAATTGGGATTACTTAGAATCCTCAAAGGACTGTGAGGATTAGAGACAACCTAGATGACCTGCAAAAACTGATAGGTACAATATGGGGGCTCAAAAGATGATGGTTTTAAAACTCACTGCTTTGTTCGAGCACACAGCTGAGTCCTGTTGCTGATGATCCTGCCTTGAATCTCCTCGTCCCGGCCCTGTCACCCAGCCTCCCAGGAAAAACTCTGAGAATAGTTCTAGCAACTGCAAGAATCACAGGCTTCCTTACTTCCAGAGGCCTCAGTTCTTTAGGTGTCATTCATGGGTAGAGGGCTGTGTCTACGTGCAGGGCAGCAATTTCTGAGATACTAACTTCTCTCTGTGTGTATATGTTTTCTTCCTGGTGGTTCCCCCTGGGAAGCTGCTTAAAAGTAATTCTATCTGTTATGAATGTTTGCTTGACTATTGAAGAGGCATTCTAACTTTGCAGGAATTTTCCTGCATTGAGGACACTTGGGATTTAAGAGACCCAAAAAGCTTAGCATAACCTTTAAATCTTCTTGGAGTAATCTCTGTGAATACTATGACATTTATTAACGCATCATGTGAAAATAGTCAAACAGATTTTCAGCTAACAGGGGGAGCATGCTTTGGAAGCTCTGGACTTAAAATATAGTCTCGTGGCATATTCAAGTTTCACTTTTAGAGGTCCCAGGGAGACCTCAAAGTGACAGTGGCTTTCAGAACAGCTAAACCTCAGAATAGAATTTAACTGCACTTGAGAAATATCTTTGAAATAGTCTGACTTGAGATAAAGGGCATGTAGGGTTCACAAAACTCTTGCTGATGTCTCCTGACAGGTGCCTCAAAAAGACCATGAGTCATGTCTGAACAGCAGGAAGCCAAGAGGCCGAAAGGACTGATGCTGGGATAGGCTGTGCACAGAGAAAACCAAGAAGAGTGTTAACTCTGTGCCCCAAATTAAAACCACGACTACAGATACTGGTTTGCAGTCAAATTGCTTCTCATGTGGCAGAGATCTCCACAGCTTGTTCCAGGGTGAGGGGCTGCAGGGCTAATGATTTTTCCAAACAGTTCAGTGGTCGGGGGAAAAAGGCAGGCTAGGCCAGGTGGCCAAGTATAGCTGTTCAGCAGCAGTGCCTGAATCACTCATCCACAGTCACGTCTAGGGAGCAGTTGGAGCTTTCCTACAAACGATATGGCATTTTAACACCTTGCCAGAACAATGCAACCAGAGGAAAATGTGAACTAGTGTGAAATCAGACTTGGGCCCCAATCAGGCTAAGCTTTCAAAGATTACAGTCTTCATTAGCTTTCAAGTGTTTTCTGTTTTCCAGCACCTGATTTACATTCAAGATCCTGTAGAGACTTTATGTAGAATATTCTTTTGAAGTCTTTAGCGAGAAAATTCATTTAAAGATAACAGTGTCGATTTCTTCTTTCAAAAGCTTTGGTCCCTTTCTTTCCAGTGGAGGAAAACTTTGATTCTTCCCTCTTATCCTTTATTTTCACAACGTAGGAAATGTGAAAAAATATGTGAAGTGTATGGAGGAAATCGTCAAGGAGCTGCATCTCTGCAGTAGAGCCAAGCTCACTGGTTTTTTAGGGGGTATTGGGACTATGGCACCTTCCTTCCCTTTGCACCATTTTCAGATCCCCAAGGATCATCCCTACTGGGAAATTAAGCTTACATTGCCTTCCAGGGAGGCAAGGGACTGTCAGTATTCATCTTCCCAGAAGCTTCGTGGGCCTGTTATGAAGACGCACGTGTGCAGCATACTGGGCATTAGCCATGGTGCATCTACATGCAGAATATTTGCTTTGTGCCTCCTTGTGTGAGCCCTGTTTCCTTTGGTGACTTTTGTCTTCTCGTGTTCCTTTATTTAATCAAGCGTGAGCAGTACAAATAGCCGTTGTGTAAGAGAACTAATTATTTAAGTAGGGACTATTTCCTGCCAGCCCATTTTTGCCTCAGCAATCAGTGGAAATGACTGTGTGTGTCCACAATACAAGGAATGCTTTAGCTCAGTTTATTGAACTTAAGAACTCACAGATCCTGCAAGAATATATTGGTGGAGCCCCAGAGGCCTCCAGACTTGTGTGAGCTTCAGGCCATTTGATAGGTTAATTAGAAAAGTTATGCCCCGGCTGGTGTGGCTCAGTGGGTTGAGTGCCGGCCTGTGAACCAAAAAGTCACAGGTTCGTTTCCTAGTCAGGGTACACGCTTGGGTCTCAGGCCAGGTTCCTGGATGGGGGCCTGCAAGAGGCAGCCAATTGATGTTTCTCTCCCTCTCTCTCTCTTTCCCTTCCCCTCTCTCTAAAAATAAATAAATAAAATGTTTTTTAAAAAGTTATATTCAGATTTATCATGAAAATATCAACATAATGGCTGCAAGCTAATCTACACCAAGCTTCGCACATGTGAACTATAACTACCATAACTCTGCAAAGCAGGTATACCATTACCACAGTTTCATAGTGGGGAAGGGTGAGCTCAAATGTCAGCTAATTACACTGGAATCCAAACTCCCATTTCAGACTCTTTGCAGCCTCTCCAGTATATTCTGCTCTCCACTCATGAAGAGTGGCTCCAAAGCATAACTTCATGCAGCCTGTTATGTATGACCTGATAAAATGGTGGCTTCGACATAATTTGCTAACTTTTGTACTGCTGGTCAAGACGCTTAGTTGGTTCTGAAGTTAGATCAACCTGGAGTCTAATGATTTCCAGTCATGTGACTGCAGGAAGTCACATAATATATCCATACCTCAGTTTCCTCACCTGGAAAGTAGGGGCTATTGCAGTAAATGACTTCCATTTGTAAAGGGGCAGGACTAGTCCTGAAGCAACAATGATTGACAGTTACCTGTTTTTATTATTAACACATACAGCTCTAAATAAACATTTATTGACCTCTCTGAAAAGGGATTATATCATGGCAAACACTACAGTGTCAGTTTTGTCCTCAGGAATTAAAAAAAATCCATACAACATTTTGAAAAATAATTTTACTAGGTTGCTTTACCACCCCTCTCAGTTGCTGATGCAAGCAGCCAAGCAACCACAATTTTTCAGCATGCCCAGAGACCAGGATAAATTGGGGTCACTGGGAACACTGAGTGCTTAGGAAGGATTTCCCAGCAGTCTAGGACTTTCTCCCCTCCATCACTGCTGGCTCCTGGCCATTCCTGTTGACTGCATGCTCCCCAAAAAAGAAATCAGAAGTCTGCTGGCCCTAGAAATGTTCCATTCTCTCTCAGTGATCTGGGTTTGCTGTTGCTGATGGGAGCACCCATTTATACACTCAAGCATTCAAGGCCCCCCTGCAACTCAGAAATCTCATCCCCTGGGAAGTTTCTTCCTTCCTCTGACTTCTTGTGTAGCAGGAGCTTTTCAGACGGAAGGGGAAGGAGGAAGTATCAGAGCTGGCATGAGGGCCACGATCTCATGACTGGAAGGAATCTTCCATTTCTGGGTGAAGGGTGTTGTGTGGGAGGCCACACTGTAGCCTTAAGTAAACAGGCCACCTGCTAACAGAGTTTCTATAGTAATTTTGCACATATATGAGTCCAAAGTTATTTTTATTACATGCCTGACAAGCATTCATCTTTTCTAGTGTTCCCATCAGGTTTTTCTGGATCCACTAGAAGTTTTAGGTCCTTTACCCACACCCCAAAAGTCTAAACCCTTGCCAGCTCATGCTTTGCCTTCCCCACCATCCTCTCCCTCCCCCTTATCCTCACCTACCCAGTTCCCAGGGAAAAGGCTTCTATGGTACAATTTCTCTGCCCTTTTGTTATACTGTCTGTATTGGTAACTTACTTTTAAGTAATTAAGTATAATTATCCTAGTACTCTAATGCTTTAGGTATGGATAATTAGCTGTGACATTCTTTGATATGAAACAATATCTTAGACTGGGTGACCTGCAGAGACTTTGGATTTAGCATAGAGAATGTTAAAAACATATTTCTATTGCTGATATTGGTGGCATTTCTGATATGTGATTGTTAGAGAAGGTGTGAAGAGACCCGTGGGTCTTGCATGACCAAGAGACCAGAAGGCAGCCAAACCACCTGCATATGGACCCACATAGCCTCGAAGCACTGCAGTCACCCACCCTTCACTTCCCCTAGGATCCTGCGCCCAGTGAGACTACGGAACCTACCGGTTTTGATTTTGGAACATTGCTGCTTTTCCTTCAGTGTGGCCCTTTCATGCAAGGTGCTGTTAATCAAAACTATCGAGAGTAGAGAGAAAGATAGTATGTATGACTATACTGACATGCTAAAAACATTTTTTTCATCTGGGATTCATTTTTATAGTGAAAGTGAGGCAGGGTACAGTGAGGAGTGTAACCTAAATCTGGGGCCTCTAACCACTAGAAGCCTCTGGTTTTCATTTTTTAAAAAATCTGTCATTTATCCAACAGCAGAGCCCACAAGCAGAGCTTTTTAAAAACATAGATACCCACATCCCATCTCTAGTAACTCTGATTTAAATGGTGTAAGGTGGTTCCTAGGCACTGGCAAGAGTTCCCCAGCTACATCTAATGGGCAGCCTTGGCTGAGAAACACTGGCGTAGAAGAATTCACAACACTGGTTCTCCCATCGATCTCACTAGTGGGTCTCAACATGCAAAGTGTAGAAACCCCTGGAAACAGTTGCAAATAGTCCACACCGTGGCCTCCCGCTCAGGGACACTGATTAATAAGGTCCAGAGAGGGGTCCAGGCAACGGTCTTCTAGCCCAGCAGCCAGCAGCAACTCAGGTGGGCCACACTTTGAGAAGCTCCTACTGTCCCAGACAGCCAGGTTTCTCACCCAACAGCTCTGGTCAGCAAGTATGGACGTTTTTCTTGAAGGATTCTGAGAAGGATAAATCCAATAGTACACTTTACCCGCAAATATCTTAACTACATAAGAGAAGAATGCAAACATTCAATTAATGTATCTGCTTATCCCTTTAAGCTTACCTGTTGAACTGGTACACACCCTAATTTCTTTTCAGGAGGCCTGAAACTGTACTAAAATGACTATTGGGACATATAGGAATAAGTAAGACTCAGACCCCTCTGACACAAAAAATAAATTTTATTGGGGAGATTAACCACATGCCCAGGTAGCTAGAATGTAACAAAATAAATATAGTACGGTAATTGCAATGCAAAGGAAATGCAATGGGAACAAGATGGGGAAATGGTTCAACCTTGAGTGTTGGGATGTGTTCCAGAGTTAAATCCTTGTGGATAAGCACATTTCTCCCTCTCTGCCATCCCAGAGAGATGGGGGAAGAAAGGCACTCTGGGCTAGAGAGACAGCCAGCGTGAGCCAAGGTTGGAGACATGGACATCACGAGAGCTGGGGTGCCATGCAGCAGTGCGCCAGGTGCAGAGGGTGCACAGTGGCAGAGAACATAGAAAAGTAGTTTCAAGACAAAACGGCCTTTGGATGTCATGCTAAGGAGTTCAGAATTTTTCTTCGGGCATTGGAAGTCATCAAACATGTTTATCCAGGGGAGTGAAATGATTTCAGAATGTGATTCTGGTAGCAAAGTGGTAAGTAGCCTGGAAGGGAAAGAGAAACTGAAGGCAGAGAATCCAACAACGAAGCAGTTGCCATTGTGTAGGAAAATGATGCTATACCACCACAATGGTCCTGTTCCTGAAATAATCATCCTTTTACTTCTGGAGCTAGGAAAATCTCTTAGTCCTTCTGTGACTCAGAATCTCTCCCTATTAATAGAAGATGACAAAATACTTATCTTACCTCACACAGGCAGGCACTGAGCGATCCTTGTAATTGTAGCCAGGAAAGAGGGGAAATACTATTCTGAATGCCAGTGGTGTAATCCATCTCTGGGGAGAGAAAATGCTTCATGCCTCTAACTTTTTATTGTAAAAATTCCAAACCTACAGAAAAGCTAAAGTTAAGTAAAAGCATGAGAAACACCCTTTGGAGGAAAGCTTCTGCCAAAGTACCAGGTACTCGCCACCCTAGAAGCAGCATTTCTAACACAATAGTCCATTGCTTTAAGGCGAAAGTGCCATTTCAACACACTTGGTTCCAACACTGTTCCATAAAGTAAGATTTTGCATAGAAAGGCCTGTCTCCCTGTTGTTTTTTATTACAGACAAAAGTGAAAGAAATGTTACTCCTATTTCTCCTATTGCTGAAATGGGTTGAGGCATCATATAATAGTAGAAGTTGATTAAACATAGTCATTTAAGTGAAGAATTGGCCAAAATGCTCTCAGGTTGTGCTGTAGTGTTGGGTCCTGGAGTCCTTCCTTGTAGCAAGGGTACCTACCTGATTGTATCTTTTTCCATCTGCTGCCTGGCCCTTTCTGAAAAATAGATCTCCATTTCATTGCCCAGGACCACATCAGAATTCTCTCCTCTTTTTGAAAAAAATATCACTGATGTCTATCACAGAACGCACTATAGACTGAAGTTGATTTAAATTTTGCCAATGACTTTGTCTTCTATTTTACATATATATAAAACCTATGCTCAATATTTCTGCTGAGTTGGTACAAGATATTCTGAGCAATAAAAAGGCAAATCACTCCCCTCAGGAACACTCCCCTCAAGAAGCTAACAGGTGGGGACAGTGACTTAAAAGAGAATGTGACAGAGGCAGCATTCACTGTGTTATTAGAACAGTATCAAAGTTCAAGATAACTGACAGAGTCTTCCATCCCAGGATGGGGCAGCTGGGACATACAAAGAGGAACTCTACATTACTTCATTTTATGCATGAAAACTAAGGAGACATGTCAGGAACACATAAAAAGAAAATAATACATGCTACTTTCTGAGGTACATTTATGCAATGATTTGTTCTTTCAAATGGAAATAGTGCTCTGGTACAACAAATTATTCTGATTCATTTGTTCTTTCTCAACATGCAATTCTTGAGAAACTTATTGGTGAAATTTGTCACAAAGCAACTAGAAGATTATAGAAGAATAAGCCTTTGTGTGTGTGTGTGTCTGTGTGTGTAAGCTGTTGTCATTTTTTAAATTTTACATTCTATGGGGAAATAGGTGAGTGCCCCTGACTAAGTAGTCAAATAGTACATGTTTTAAAATTTTTTGCAGCACACAGGTGTGCCTGCCATGGAACACTGGTAGAAAGTGACTATTCCAGGTGATCGATTATACAGTGAGAAATCAAACAAAATGGTCTGTGCATTAATAGCATTTACAGCTTTATAGGGGAGACCGAATTAACTAAATAGTAGAAAACTATAACTTGTAACAAGTTCCATGGGAAGATAAGAAACAATGCTGTGGGAAAGAGTAAAATAGAATATAATTTAGATTGAAAATGTCAAGGAAGATTCCTTTGAGAAAATTACATTTAAACGAACAAATAAAGGATAAGTAGGAATGATCCAGGCAAAAAGTGAAGGGAAGACTTCTCCAGGCAGAGGAAGGAATAAGCCTTTTTAATCCTTAAACAAATTAGTTTTTACCTTAAGGACAGTTTAAATATCACATCATGGCTGCTTTTTCATGTACACATCCATCACTCATTAGATTCCTTTACTGCAAAGAACTCAAGGAAAACAGCTAGACTCCTGGCTGTGCTCACAACCAAGTACCGGTTATAAAGATTGACCCATTTATTAGTAAAGTACTGTGGCTATCTGACCTTTCTACTTTCTGACTCAATAATTAAAAGTGACCTCTTTTCAAAAAGTGTAGAAGCCAGACTGGGAGAAAACATTTTGCATAAGGCAATTCTGATACAAGACTTTTATCCAACATATACAAAGAACTCTTAAAACTCACCAATAAGAAAATGAACAACCCAAGTTAGAAATGGACCAGAGACCTTAATGGACACCTCAGCAAAGAAGATACACAGATGGCAAGTAAGCATCTAAAAAGAAGCTCCACACCCTGTGTTGTAGAGAAGTGCAAATTAAAACAACAAGGTACCACTGCACGTCTATGGGACTGGCCAAAATCTGCAACACTGACGACAAGTGTGAAATGGTGTGGCCACTGCAGAAGAAAGACAGTTTGGCAACTTCTTAAAAACTAGCCACAGTCTTTTTATATGATCCAGCTATAATGCTCCTTGATATTTACCCAACGGAGTTGAACACCTACACATGGATGTTTATAGCAGCTTTTTTCACAGCTGCCAAATCTGGATGCAACCAAGATGTCTTTCAGTACATGAATGGAAAAATTAACTGGTACTCCTAGACAATGGAATATTATTCAGCACCTAAAAGAAATGAGCCATCAAGCTATGAAAGACATGGAGGAAACTTAAATGTATATTGTTAAGTGAAGGAAGTCAACTATGTGACATCTGGAAAAGGCAAAACTCTAGAAGCAGGAAAAAGATCAGTGATTACCAGGGGCTGAAGGAAGGGAGGAATGAATTGGACTACAGAGGATTTTTAGGGCTGTGAAACTATTCTGTATGATATTATCATGGTGCATACATGTTATCATACATTTGTTAAAAATCTATGCAGTGCACACCACCAAGAGTGAGCCTTTATGTAAACTATGGACTTTGGGTGATAATAACAGATCGGCATACATTTACCGATTGTATGCTGCCCCAGTTTGGGAAGCTGGCCATGAGGGAGGCGATACCCGCACAGGGATTGGGTATGTGGAAACCTCTGTATTTCCTGCTCAGTGTTGCTGTAAATCTAAAACTGCTCTAAAACTTAAATGTATTAAAAACAAACAAACAAAAAGTGTATGCTGCTGCCCAGTGACTTGGGACTACAGAATATAGTTTTCCCGGGAATTAGATGAAAGCCCTTTTTCAAATGTCTACATATATCATTTAGTTTTTGCTTCTCTTAAAAAACAAAGCATTATTGAGTTATGTTTGTATAGGTGATACTTGTGCATGAAATAAATTGAAAAGAATAGAAGCAGTATAGAGTAAAAGTATCTCCTAGCCACCCAGAACCAAATACTATTAACTAGTTTTTGTGTATCCTCCCAAATAGAGCCTATGAATATAAACAAGCATATATATATTTAATGTTATTGATGTCATTAGTATGCAATTATAGCAGACAGAAATACAGAGTGCACTTGATCTTTCACTGAACACATTTTAAAGATCAGCTCATATTAGACAACATAGAGCTTCCTCATTCTGTTTAATGGTTATGTAATATTCCATTGTATAGGCACAGCATAAGTTACTTATCCAATCTTCCTATTGATGGACACTGAGGTTGTTCATAATCTATTTCTGCTAGAAATGACAGTGGTGAATATGCCATTTACATGTTCATCCACTTTGTATGTGAGTATGTTTGTAGGATAAGTTCTTAAATGTTTCAGAGTGTGAAACAGAGGATAAATTCTTAAACTTTCAGAGTATGAAAGTTTATCACCCAAAAGCCCACCCACTTCAGAGACTACATCCATTTGCATTCCCACCAGAAATGTATATCCCCATACATGAGCTGCCATAGGACACTCTCAAACCGTGTGCCAATCTGCTACATGAATACCAGTATCTCACAGTAACTTTAATTTGCATTTCTCTTATTAAGACTCAGGTTGAGCATCTTTTCATATACTTAAAGACTACTTGAATTCCTTTCTTGTGAACTGTCCACATTTATTAAATAAATATTATTTTGATTAGTAAATAAAAATCCTATTTTATTTTCATACCTTATTTTTCAACAATAATATTAAGTTCACTATAGCTACTTATGCAGCCATTAATAGAGCTTAAATACCATTAACCAATCATTAGTTTCAAATAGAAAAAATGTAGAGGCACTTGATAATCACTTCAATACACACCTCGTTGAGGTCTGACATTTTCTTCTCAGCTCATTCTAAATCTCACATGGTAATGAAACTGCTCTCACTCCTTAGGCTTGCTCAGGGTCAAAATGCCCTGGTTTTGTTTTGTTTTAATCCCAGAAGAGTTGTTTGTCTTAAACTCTGTCTAGGCCATTATTATCTATGCAAACTTTCTGAGGAATTCCTACTTATAAAATAACAGCTTTCATAATAACCCTCTAGCATTCACAGCCCCTGCCCTCCACGTGAGCAGCAAGGAGAATAATACCACCACCTGTCTAAAAGCCTTTATCCTCACCCACACCCCTCCATGAGATGATATTATCTGGCCCATTAAGTAGAGAAATGAAAACATCCCTTTACTTCTCTTTCTCAGTCAGGGGAAGACTTGTGACACTAAGGTACCTTGTTTACAATTCCAAATATCACCTTGCTTTTAGCAGCTGAGATTCTGTAGATGCTGATCAAAAGATACATATTTTACACAAAACAGAATATGCTGAATCAAAAGGATTTTGAACATTAATTTGAACTGGCTTTATCACAATTGTGTATCAGGAATTCGCTGAATATGAAATGGGAGATAAGGGCACAAAGGAGTAGAGGATAGCATCAAAGATAGTAAGATGGGATCAGAAAGTAGGTTTGGAAATACCAGACTCTGTGTAGGAAAAACTACTGTCTATAGCTTTCTATCCCAAGCTGGGCAGAACAACCAGTCAAGAGAAGAACTGCTAGCATCTCATCCCATTGTGGTGAGATCAAACTCCTACAGAAGGCACATGAGATTTAGGAAACACATTCTCAACCGGGAGACTTCCCTGGAGCAGCTCTAGTTCACCTTAATAGGAATTATAGATTTCAATACAATTATAGATCTCCATTCATCTTTCTTGTTAGAAGAAAATAGACTGTAGGCAAGAGGCCAGGTTGAAGATATAACGTGTGACTTTATTTTTAATCATTGTCTTAGCCAAATTCCCTAGATAATAAAACCTGAGGCAAAGATGACTTGTTAAGGCTGGCTATGTTGAAAGGTGCAATTCCAGGAATGCAAAGGTGAGGGAGAAAGAGAGATGGCAGGAGAGAAAGAAATGCAGATGCCAGGTGGTAGGTTAAGGAACTGGCCACAACTTCACAAGGAAATGCAAGCCTGTTGCTCGTCCTTCATGTTACCTTGCAGCAATCCCTCAGGGGAGGGGGAGAATGGACAAAGGAAGAAGTACTTACCTTCTTGGCCTCTAATCCCTTGATTCAAAGTTTAACTTTCCAGCCCTTCTGGGTTCTCACCCAGCCACTTCAGGGAGCCAGTTCCACATCGTACCTAGCTGCCTGAAAGAGATGGAAGGAGAACGAACAGCTATCCATAAGGGACATGAGTCTGGGCAGGTTGCTCCTGAGACTCTGAGGCTGCTGCTGTAGCAGGTGAGGTGGGGTCTCACCAAGGCCCAGGATGGGGAAGGGAGGGCAGCAGGGCCCTGGAGGCTGTCCATTCAGGAAGAGGCCAGGGACTTGGGGCACAGATGGGGCTAAGGACACTTGAGATATACAAAAATTAATTCAGTCATGTTCTAAAATTATGACTAATAATTTTGAAGCTTTTTAGAATCCAAGAATTAGTGCTTGGTGAAGGTTAATATGAATGACTTTCACATAAATGAATCATCAAGCCATAATTAGTATGGAGATGAAAATTTTATTATTAATAAGATTTATGATTGCTGAAATATTTTTTATGATTATTCAAATTGACTTTGGACTAAATTTGCTCATTCTTAACCTGATGACTTTTTATTAAAGTTGATTTTTAAAGGAGTGTTCATTAATAAAAGATGCTCTTAACCATAATGCTTTGTTTCCAAGTGGTATATGAGTATAATAATTTGCGCCAAGAAACATATCTCAGCTTCTAGATTCTTATTTTACCAAAAGTCCTACCACACTAAGGAAAAGAAAGAAACTCTTTCTGCACATCTGTGGGCCCCCAGTAGGGCCCCGTGTGTGTGGGTCCAGGGGAGGGAAGGCCAGTGGCAGTGATAGGAGTAGAAAAAAATCAATGAAAGAGAGTCTGTTGACGAAATGAGTTCCATACATCTAAAAATAAGATAGCAATGGTTATTTTTTCCAGCATGTATATCCAGATGACATTTGGAAATTTATGTAGAAGTAACAGGAGGGCCTAAGTGACGCCTTCTGAAAAGAGTCATAGTTTTCGAAATGTGTGTTCTCTTGGATTCTAGAAATGTATTTCATTCATCCAAGTGAAACCACCAACAGTTGGTTCATCTCCATACATACAACAAGAAGCTAACTTTAGGAACTAACACCTGAGCACTTGTCCCTGTGGGGGTTTAAAAAATAATTCCTGCCCCCTGCCACCTTTTAAATTCTTTTAGCTGAGCTAATAATCAACAGAGAACAGATTAACAGGAAAAAATGTCCAAAGTTTATTATACAAGTGCACATTTGGGGGGGCCACAAGACATCCAAAGAAGTATTGGACAGTGGATGTTTATGTGTCATTCTGGAACTGAGAAAAGGGATGGGGGGTTGTGGTTTGGGACTTAAAAGAGCAGGAAGGCAAATGCTTGGTAAATAAATGTTTACAGGGCCATCTTTAACCATGGGGCACAGAGAGGTCCTTGAACAAATGGGCCTTGCTAGGTTCCCCTGTCTATCACACATTAGTGTGTATTAAATTGTAGTTATCTGTGATGATATCTCCCTTCCCTGAGCAGGCCCTTTATTTAAATTCCTTTAGGCAGGTAAAGGGGGATGGTCAAAGGTGATTTCTGAGTCTTTTGTTTCTCAATAAACAGCTTAAAATCACGTTGGGGGTGGAAAAACTTTGGTCCCTTCATCATGGAGATCTTAGTATTTTTACGTCCTTTCCACACCCCTGCCACCAAAAGCCCCACCAAGAACAATTTCCATTTTCCTACTTCATGTATATTCTTATCTGAATGTAGTCTCCCTCTACTAGCTTCTCTCTAGGCATTTGCCAATCCCTTAGGAGGTCACTGTGGCAGAGGAAGAATATTCATATATATACTTACTTCATATCCTGAAAAAGAAAAAAGGACAGCATGAGAAATTCTGTTGCCACTAATTGAAAGTAGCTGCCTTATGTTTAGAAGGTTTAATGTCAAAACTTCAAGGAAAGGATAAATAGTCCAATCTGGGCCTAGACTGTTTTTCACTTTCCTGAAGTTCAGATGTCTGAGAAGAATCTGAGCGGATGTGGGTTACATGTTAGTACCTGACAGCAGGCCCAGCTCCCCACCCCTCCGCCACCACCCCTGGAATGAATGTACACTTCCAGAGGGTGGTGGAAGGAACAACAGAGACAGCTATGTGCCCACGGGCTCAGCCATCTGCTGTTCCAACCACATGTCTCTCCCCCCATTTCCTGCCAATGATTCATCTATTCTTTTTCTCATTCAAAGATAACTGTGTAGTCATTTAAGGAGGAGAAAGTCATTAAGAAAAGTGGAATCTGGGTTTTTTAGGATGAGGTCGAGAAGATTAAACAGTTTGGAATTTCACAAAGCAAACAGTGCAGGTGTGGACTCTGGGTTCTTCTCTCTCCCCCGTGCATCATCTCATAACAGGTTACAGCAGCAAGGACAAGTCAACAAAAATGACAGCATACAAACTATGAGTGCATAAGTTGCTAAACAGCAGAAGAGGAGAGAACAGCTGAAGTCCAGATTTTCTAACTCGAGATTCTGCGCATCTTACCCACCATTACAGACGGCTCCTATCTCTAATTTTATACCAATGAGTGAGATTGTTGTGACTTTTTCTAATAAGCAGACCAAAAGGCTGCCCCTAAATCTTCTTTAAAGGAGACCCTAACCAATAGCTGGAGAAGGTGATTAAGGCTATGTCCCTGACACCAAAGGGTACTGGGGGCACCGTGCTGTGTGGAAAGGGGAACGGCTTGTCCAACAGGAGGTGCTCAGTAGACATTTACTGCAGTGCACCAAACTGGAGGCAGTTGGGCCTTAGTTCCCATCCTGGCTCTGCTTCCAGCTTCTGGGATATTAGGCAAGTTGCTAAGCCTCTGGGGCTCTCTGGGGCCTGCTGTGTAGATTAGGAGATGAGGAGGACACCTACTGCACAGGGTGGGGTGAGGATCGAATGGGATTAATGTATGGAAAACATCTCGTGTAGTCCCTGAAATGAGGTAGATATGCAAATATCAGGTGAGAATAAAAAATTTTTGTCATTTCATTTCAATTTCTGGCACATTCTGCACCCTAAGGCTAGCAAGGTCAAGAACTTAAAGGAGAACTGGGGCTCTGGCCTATTTGAGTATGGCCTCACCCACCAGAAGGAGAAGGGCATATGTCACGTGGGACCTGGCAGTAGAACTTCATGGGATGTAATCTCTTTGTTTATGTGACACAGGGAAGAAGGAGGGAGGCAGAGAGACAAGTAGGGCCCAATGACACCTTCTCCCCACACTGGCAATGGCCACCATGGCCTCTGAGCAAGTGAAGGGCTCAAGAAGTGAGCTATCCTATAGCTGAGTAGAATGTACTCCCAGACCAGACTAAGTTCCTCAAGACTCTAGCATCATGCCTCCATTTTCTCATGTGAAAAACGGGTGTTATAGTAGGACGTACATCTTGAGTTGTGAAAATTAAGTAGGATAATCTATATAAAGGACTGAGCCTAGGGGCCCAGGACATTCAGTAAGCAGTACATAAATCTTACAATGGGTATTTATGTCCCTTGTCAACATATGGAGTTAACAATACTTTGTTTATTAACCTGTTTATTGATTGATGGATTTTCATTTAATAAACACTTGTTCACTCCCTTCAAGGAACTGGATTGCTAGTCACTCCAGTCATTTATTTATCTTCAATTATTTATTGAGATCTCATGCTGTGCTGTTACTAGGCTGGGCTCAGGAGGTGCCAAGGCTCATTTGGCAAGATGTTTGAAGGCAAGTGTGGTGTCAGGAGCCAGGAAGGGCTTCCCAGAGAAGATGCTTTCTGAATGGGATCCTGAAGGATAAGCAGCCGAGGAGTTTGGGCTTGGAAAGTTCAGTTAACAGAAACAACTTGCAAAAAAGAATAGAGTTGTTGGGGCTGGGGGTGGGGGGACCTGCCCTGTTAGTGCTGAAACAAAAACTCCCATTTACAACCTGTTTCAACTGCCAGGCAGAACTGCTCCCAGAAAAACTCTCACCTCAACAAACCCCGTTTGGCTCATCACCGACTGAGGTCCTAAGCTCCTGAGGTCCATTGCTAATGAAAAATTCACTGCCTCGAAATTGAAAGTGACACCGAACACATGCTTTTTGGGATACGGTTTTTGCCATATGCTTTAATAAATTCCCCATAAGAACTGGACTTCAGAAGATGCCCAAATGCACTTTGGTGTTATGGGCCCAGGCCTGCCATACTGATTGGCATGTCACAGCCTGTATCGTTTTCCTTAACATTGCTCAGGACACTGGGACAACAATCATATGCTACTGGCCCCAACTTTCAAAAAACAAACTTGGAAATAAAGTCACGAAAGGAAATGAGGGCCATTTGGAAATTTGAGAATTCACATGTTCTCTATGATAACTTCTTTTTTTCTGGGAGGATTTCAAAGTTTTAATCCGTTTTAATGCTAGCCCATCTGGCTGCTTTATTAATGCAAACAGCAGCATCTTCTACTGCTCTCGCGTGAGGCAGTACTTTCCCAAAATTGACAGAAAGAACTTTTGGATTTGATGTATTATATTTTCTCTCTCTCTCTCTCTCTTTAATTTGAAAAAAAAAACCCAAATGGAGAACATTTTAGAGAGAGTATGTGCATAGACATATTCAGTGAGTCATGCCTGGTGTTGTAGGTCTATTCTGGTGCGTGGGGTTTCCAGAACAATTACATAAGTGTTAGCAAAGTGAGGAACTTTTGACATTTGTGGCAGCTTAATGAGTTCTTTTCATCATTGAAAATATCCTAATTGTTGTTTCCTTAAATTTAAAATGCATAAAACTGGTGATGCAGTATAAATTGATTTTGAAGCATTTCTATCAAGTATGCTTTGTTGGCAAAGAAACAGAAAAATTTTTATTTGAAATGAAATACAGGTGATCATGCTGTAACAAATACAATAAATTGCCTGGGAACATCAATTGTAAGTGAAATATTTTTGACTGCCCATCATGATGGCAGCGTAGGCAGACACAGCTTGCCTCCTTAGACAACCACAACAAAATTACAACTAAACTATAGAACAACCATCCTCAGAGCCATCAGAGATTGTGTTGAATGGAAGTCCGACCACTGCGGAATTAAAGAAACCACATTCATCCAGACTGCTAGGAGACATAGAGATGTGGAATGGGCTGGTCCCACATCCACATGTAGTGGCTAAAAAAATCAGGAGGGATATCTCAGGAGCGAGGAGTCCCATCCCCACACCAGGGCCCCAGCCCAGGATTCCACTACTAGGAAGATAAGTTCCCATTACTTCTGGTGTCAAAAACCAGCAGGGATTAAATCAGTGGGGGAAACCAATGGATTTCCAGCAGTTGCTCTTAAAGAACCTACACACAGATTTATTCAGACTCACTCTATCTGAGCTGCAGCACCTGGATAGCAGCTTGAAAGGCACCAGTGGCATAAGGCAAGAAACTGAAGTGTCTGGCATCAAGACAAGAGCTGGGGCACAGCTTTCTCCCAGACAGAAAAGCAGACAGAAGTCATTGCCCATTTTCTGAACCCTGTCCCCACAGAACCACAGAGCCAGCAAGTGGGGGCCATATCTGAGACTCCTTCAACTTGGCTAATACCCTTTGCCCTGCTCTGGACATCCCCTGAGACTCCATCCCACCCAACTCATGGGCCCACTTAAGCTGTTAATAGAGACTTTTCCATATGAATGGCTGGTCTTGGCTCACACTCCACAACTTCCAAAATCTTCTCAAACAAGCAACAGTTGGTCTCAGTGAGTCCCCTATCCCCATACCTCTGGTTAAGTGGCCCCAGACCCAGCACTAGCAGCCTAGATTTACAGCTTGGCTTTACCCAGGAATTTCTAAGTCCAGCACAAGTAGCAGCCATATCAGATTGCTTTATAGCTCATGCAAGGTGGCTCTGAGAAGAACACAGGTGGAGGTTGAACTTGACCTGCACCACCCAGGAAACCCCAGAGCCTGCATATCCAGTGAATAGCTATAGACCACGTTGAAGCACTACCACCTTGCCTCTGCATAGTTGATCCTCCACAGAGGATCAAGGTTGGTGGTCAGTGGTCACAGCCAATCCTTGCAGCTGACTGACCTGATTATATCCCTCTGATTGACCTGCCAACAGCAATCAAGGCTCAACTACAAGAGGAGGGATTACCCAGCCCACATGAAATGTGCACCTCAAGTACCCAGCTTTGGTGATGGAGGAGGCTGTGCAACTGGACCCTACAGGACACCTACTACATTAGGCCACACTACCAAGACATGGAGTCAAAGCAGCTCTACCTAATACATAGAAACAAACACAGGGAGGCTGCCAAAATGAAGAGACAAAGAAACAATGCCCCAATGAAAAAACAGATCAAAACTCCAGAAAAAAGAGCTAAACAAAATGGAGATAAGCAATCTATTATATGCAGAGCTTAAAACACTGATTATAAGGATGCTCAAGGAACTTAGTGAAGACCTCAACAGCATAAAAAAGATTTGGTTAGAAATGAAGGATACACTAATTGAAATAAAGAACAATTTACATGGAAAAACAGTAGAATGGATGAAGCTGAGAATCAAATCAATGATTTGGGACTTAAGGAAGAAAATAACAACCAAGCAGAACAGCAAGAAGAAAAAAGAAACCAAAATAATAATAATAGTAATAATAAAAACAACAACAATAGTGTAAGCAGCCTCTGGGACAATTTCAAATTTCCAACATTTACATCATGTGGTGCCCAAAGGAGAAAAGAGAAAAAGCTAGAAATTAGAAATCTGTTTGAAAAAATAATGAAAGAAAAGTTCCCTAATTTGGTGAAGGAAATAGACATGCAAGTCCAGGAAGCACAGAGAGTCCAAAACAAGCTGAATGCAAAGAGGCCCACTCCAAGATACATCATAATGAAACCTCCAAAGGTTAAAGGTTAAAGATAAAGAGAGAATTTTAAAAGCAGCAAGAGAAGAGTAGTTAGTTACCTACAGGGGAGTTCCCATAATGTCAGCTGATTTCTCAAAAGAAACTTTCCAGGCCAGAAGAGACTGGCAACAAGTAATCAAAATGATGAAAATCAAGGACCTACAGCCAAGATTGCTCTACCCAGCAAAATTATCATTTAGAATTGAAGAGCAGATAAAGAGCTTCTAAGGCAAGAAAAACCTAAAGGATTTCATCATCACTGTGCCATTATTATAGGAAATGTTAAAGAGATTTATTTAAGAGAAATAGGAAGATCAAACTATGAACAATAAAATAGCAAAAAATACATATCTATCAGAAAATGAATCTAAAGAACAAACTAAGCAAGTAGGAAAAAGAGACAGAATCAGGGACATGGAGAGCATTTTTATGGTTGCCAGATGGGAGTGAGGTGTGGGGAAGGGGTGAAGAGGTTGAGGAGACTAAAAGTACAAATTGTTAGTTACAGAATATCCATGGAGATGTAAAATACAGTATCAAGTATCCAAAGAACTTATACACATGACCCATGGACATGAACAATGGTGTGGGGATTACCTGAGGGAGTGGAGGCTGCTGGGTGGAGGGGGACAAAAGGGGAAAAATTGAGACAACTATAGTATCATTATCAATAAAATAAAATTTTTAAAAAGGATATATATTTGTTTATTTTCCTACTACCCGTCAGGATTTCCTTCACAATCTGAGTGTCAACGGCATATTGCTTACTTGGACAACCTTGAATATGATTTTGAAAATTCTGTGATTCCAAAAGTGACTAGGACATACCAACCACCTTGCTTTATTTTTCAGAAGCTCACTCAAGAAATAATATGATAGTCCAAGTACCACTAATATGTTTGTTAAAATGTTATCCTTAATATTTTTAATTTTTAAAATAATTTTTAGTTATCTTTAATTTTTAAATTTGTACTCAGGTTCCAAGGTATCTTGTGATAAGAGAAACTAGAAGAGGACCCCAACTAGAGCCATTGTCAACTCATCTTTTTTTATCTCAAAATTGAGCCCCTTCAATTCCAGGGTTTACAGGCTTTCTAGGTAGGGTGGAGACCTTGGTTCTCTTAGATGTTTGTTCTATGTCTTATACAACTTTTCTCTTGGCTTATTTTCCTGCAGATAAGAAGTTGTAGATATGGGTGTTGCTGTACGTATTAGTTCAAAAGACTGGTGCAAAGGACAGGCAGGCAAAGCGGTCACTGACTCATAGAAGTTGTTGTCTGCTTGTGCCCCATGTCCTCCTTTTGAGGGGAGAGCACAGTTCACCAAGTCCAGCTTTTCCCATGCAGTCACTGTTGAATTCTTTCTGCATGACTCCAAGTACCTGAACACCTTTCCTGAGTTGATAGCAAAGAGCACCCTTGGCATCACCATAGGAAAGGAGTGGTGAAGCTGTGTGAACTACGTGGGCTGTGGTCAGGGCTGAGAATGTACATGGGATCATAAATGTAGTAAGTATCCTCGTGACACACAGTCATCATTACTGTTTGCTTGTTGATGCTGGAGTACTACGTGCTGTTCAGGACTATTTCCAAGAATCTATTGTACATGTGTCCCTGGGGCTTAGAAGACATGATGAAAGAGGAATTTGTTATCCTTGCCAAGTCTCCTAAATAATGGAGATAATTTTTTAGAAGGAAGTGATGTGTTCATCTCAAGGCTGGGAGGGTAAAGAAGGAAGAAGGCAGCCTTAGCAAGTAAGAAAATTCTGCCTGCCCTGGCTGATGTGGCTAGTGGATTGGGCACCAGCCTGCAAACCGAAAAGCCACCGGTTCGATTCCTGGCCAGGGCACATGCCTGGGTTGCAGGCCAGGTCTCCAGTTGGGGGTACCTGGGAGGCAATGGATCAATGTATCTCTCACACATTGATGTTTCTGTCCCTCTCTTACTGCCTCCTTTCCCCTTTCTCTAAAAGTAAATAAATAAAAATATTTTAAAAAAAAAGGAAAAAGAAAATGCTGCCGAAGCCAAGACCTGGTTAGAGCACACCCTCTAGATCAACAGAAAAGAGGTGAGGGGAGCTGCCCTACTTTGTTTCACTGAAAAACTCCTCATCTTATTTATATTCCTGGTTTTCTGCATCACAAAGTCCAACTAGTTTTATTTCTCTATTTGCTCGTGACCAAATCCTGATAACTCTATTTCTCCTGATTCAGGAATCCATTTTTCTGTCTCCATCTCTCCAGCCATTAAAGTCAGTCTCTTACCATTTCTCACCTGCATTACTATTGAAATACAATAGCCTCCTAACTGTTCTTGCTCTTAGTCTTTTCCCACCCTACCCACCCCCCACCACCCCAAATCTCAGCAAGGGGATCTTTCATGTCTTTTCTTTGTTGGACAATGGAAAGACGTCTGTCAACTCTCGGGATGGACCAGAAGACTTGGAAATTGATTTAAAAGAAAAAAACAACTGGTGGAGACAGGGATCTCATAGGTATAGGAGCTGTTTAACAATGCTGTCAGTGTTCTGTCCTGGAACGAATCATCAAAGTGATGTGGATAATGAATGAGCGGTCAAAAGTCAGTGTGCATTCATAGGATGTTGATTATAGAAGGGACATCTAAGTGCAGCAGAGGATACATGTTACCCCATAGTACTCAGATAGCTTGGTAACTTGTCCTTTCCCCCCAATAGACATTGAAGTCTTCGACAGAAGAACCATGTCTTATTCATCTTGGTATACCTCGCCTCTCATAGACACCCATACAATAAATATTTGTTGTATGAAACAGTGAATCAATATCCATTTAAATGAAAGCTTTGTTTTGTCTAGCCTATAAGTTTTCACAAGTACTTTATGGATCCCATTCCTAGCCGTCAGTGATCCTCCCTGACCTAAAACTACTCAACACTGAACTCAATAGTACTCAGATGACTCTCCCTCTGGGTGCTCCCAAAGGGAAAGCAACAGAGAGCATAGAGATTGTGTTCCCTATACATGATTCTTTCTGCTTCCATTCAACCATCTCTTCTAGCACCATTTTGGTGTTTGGGAACTCCTAACATGCATTTGTTCCTGGGATGCTTTGTTGTTCTTGATGAGCTAATATTTAACTATCTTATTTGACATATTCCAATGAAAAGAATGTGCTTTGAAATCAGATGTAGGTTCCAATAGGAACCCACCAATTACTAGCTTTGTGACCCCCAATACCTTTTTAAACCTCTCTGGGTCTCAGGTTACACACACGTTCACTGAAAATACTACAAGTGTAAATGAAACAGATGACAGTTGTCACAATGTTTGTCATGTGACAGGTGGCCAGCGAACATGAATTCCATTCTGCTTTTGTGGCTTATAGATAGAGGCATGAGGGAAATCAGCCGTGCTAGGGTAGGTAATTTGAAATGAAAAGAAAAGGAAAAAGATGCAGAATGTGCATACCAATTTGCTCCAACATGAATCAAAGTCAATTATTATCTTTTTTTTTTTTTTACTGAACTATATACAACATACCAAAGTTCTAAAAAAAATGTAACAAATGGGTTTAAGGGGAGAAACAAACCCATATGTTTCTAAAACAGCAATGGAATTAGCCCTGGCGGGGTTGCTCGGTTGGCTGAAGCGTCATCGTCCTGTACACCAAAAGGCTGTGGGTTCCATCTCCAGTCAGGGCATGTACCCAGGTTTCAGGTTCCATTCTCTGGTTGGGGCACATGCAGGAAACAACGGGTCAACGTTTCTCTCATCAGCCTTTCTCTCTCTCTCTCCCTCTCCATCCCTCCTTCCCCCTCTCTAAAGTCAGTAAATATATCCTTAGGCAAGGATTACAAAAAACAAACAAAAAAGAAAAAAACAGCAACAGAATTAGATATTCCCCAAACTAGGACCTACACAGGCATGACATTAAAATGGAGGAGATTTCTTCTCTAGTGTGTGTTATTCTGTTCCACCCTGGGATGCATTGGGATTAAATCCTGGGTTGTTAGCTTGTAACACCTGAGATGTGACTTCCAAGGAAACCCTGAGAGGCAAATAGATCAAGGATTGTGGTGTCAGCAAGCACTCAAATGAGTAAGTCGCCTAGGGGGTGCTGGGTAGGGGTTTCTGCCCAATAACCTATCCCCACTTCTATGGCACTCTCATTTTTCTTGGTTGTTGTTTATCTCATCAATAAAAGAATATTTAAAATTAATTACATATATTATAATTATATAATAAAACATTTTGAGAGAGGTCAATCTAGAAAAGGAATTAAATAAATATTATTGACTATCACTGTGTCTTTGTCTTCTCTTCCCATTAAAAAGTATCACAAGTAGCAAATTCAAGATACTGTAGTAGATCTATTATTCGAGTTTTTTTCAAATTAAATAAAATGTATTGATCTGAAAAGGACCAAAACCAACTTAACAGCTCTACAATGTCCGCTCCACCTGTCTCCAATGTCAAGGCTTTTACCCATTTTTCTCTTCTGCCAAATTCTAAGCTGCTCACACCTCCCTGATGGTTCATGAGGAGGAGGTTGCCCTGTCCTGGTGTGGGAATGCCCAGCATGCTCATTCGTGGTTTGGAGGAGGGGAAGTGTGAGGTAGAACTGGAAGATAGTGGGCTAAAAATAGTATAAGCCACTCCGGGTCTCTGCCTTCAGGACTGCACCCCCTCTTCCCCACCAAAGGGAACCTCTAAAAAGCCTGAGGAGAGAGACCCTTGATTTTCCTTTGGAAAATTCCTTTTCCTCTACAAAGAAATGACTAGCAGTTATGGTGTCTTCCCAACCTTTGGTGAAGGGGTGGCTGGTGACATACCTGGAGCTAGGAGTATCAGACCCTTGACCTGGAATTCTGATGTTTAGAGAAATGGCACAAAAACTGAAAATTGTTCTGAATCATTTGCTCTGGTAGCAATGGCCTAAGAAACAGTTATTCCTGACACCTGAGTTTCTGAAGCTTCCCTTGTACTTTTATAAAGTACAGCTTCTCAGCTTCTCTTTCTTGCACTAAGCAATGCCAAAGGTCAAAATTGGGAGGTAGGGAGAGTCACCTGAGGTCAAACATTTACTAAGGCACCAAACTGAATTGTACTTGAGCCATTCAAATCTCAAACGCTGGCTTTGTGGCACAAGACTGGGAAGGCACAGGAGCTCCTGAGTCAGCTTTGCCAGGGTAAATTCCATTAAAACACCAGATTCTCTAGCTGTGCCATTGCAATTCAAATGAGCCCCGTGGATTCTAGGAAAAGGTCAGCGCTGCCGTGCTAGGTGGGTAAATTTAAATGGGTCTTGTAAGAGGCAGCACCCAAGCTGCATTATTCAATTACATAACAGATGATGATGGAAAAGCTGCCCCTGCGGTGAGGTCAATCGGCATTTAAAAAATCACTGCGTGGGAACACTTTCAAACCACAACCCTCCATGAGGAGCCTACAGTTCCCAGAAAATCCTCATTCCTTCATTTAGGCAGCAATTTTAAAGTCAGCTGGACCCCCTCTTTCAGCAAGGCAGCAACTGAGAAAGAATCAGACTGGATTTTACTTTCCTGTAAGCAGCCTCTCCTGTTCAAGGCATTTTGTATCCCTGAGATGTCACACTCTTTTGAAGTTATTTTCAGTTTTGGTTTAAAAAGCAACCGAAATCAGCAATGACCAGCCTTCTCTGCGTGGAGTCAAGGGAGTCAGAGGGAACCGGGGAAAGGAGTGCATAGTTGCTTAAAATTTACCATTTACCTCAACGTATTGAAATTTCTTCTTTTCTTGTTTGTTTTTGTTGTGGGTGCCACTCCAGCATCCCATTGGGGAAGAACCTTTACGCATTCTTTTATTCAATAAACTTTTGTTGAATGAGTACCTATTAAGTGCCAGGCACTATGCGCTGCACCAGGCACTGGTGCACTAGGCAAGCAGGCAACCTGGGAGGAGCTGGTATTCTAATGGAGGGAGACAGAAACAAACACCATGATTTCAGATCTGCTTGGCCCGAAGATAGCCCTTGGGTCTAACTAATGGGAGAAGAGGATTCCTATGTCCTTGCTTTCCAAGTGGAAATTGTTGTTTGAGTGAAATAGCAATTAGTTAGACAAACACTTCAGACAAGGAAAATTAAGACAGGAAATTGTTGACCTCAAATACATTCAAAGAAGGAAAATCTTTCAAGGAAGCTATACTTTTAATGACTTATTTCAGTATGTCTTTCTTCTCTTTTGGAATCTTTCAACGAATACCTTCATTGGTGAGATGCTGAATGATTTTACAGAGCCCTCTCTGCATATGATCTCATTTGTCCCTGGGGGAAGGAGGAAGAGGGTGTTACTGTGATTTCACAGATAAGTAAACTGAGGCTCACGGGACTTTGCTCCTGTTCTCAACTGGCTTATGTGTGACTAGATGCCAGCCTTTCCCCTTGCTTGGTCAGCACCAAGACACTTCTTCCCCTTCCAACTTACTCATCACCATCATTTTCTTCTATCACCGGGTGTCCCATGGCTGTAGGTTTGATTGAAATTAGCTGTAATATTTTGATTGGGACCCAGAACATTTTCCCTCTCTCTCTCTCTGTCTCTCTCTCTCTCACACACACTCCTAGAAAGTACATACCCCTGTTATTTGCTACTATCATTTGTCCAAAGTTTTTATTTTAAAAAATTTTTTCACCCTGGCTCAGAACCATTCAGGAAAAGAACCAAGTTTCTGGTGGACCATTTGAGTTCCTACCAGGGAAGGTCATAGGAAGCGACCCAGAGAGGACAAAATGCCCCTAATTATTGTTTTGTATTCAAAACACTAAAAGCAGAAATACTGATGCCATATTAATAACAGCAGCCTCTGAATTTGTAAGAAAAAACTGAGTTGTCCATGAACCATTTGCACAATTCATCCATCCTTATGAAAATTTGATCAATTTAGTGAAAAGAGGATGGAAACCTCTTACAAATAAACCATTTGTTATAATAATACAGCTGCCTCTACTACTGAAAGTTAACATTTCATCTAATATCTATTACAAGTCAGACCTTACGCTGTGTTTCATGCAATTATCTAATTTAAACTTTACCCCACCTTTTAAGTAGGTGCTATTTTTGTGAGTTGTTAAAATTTTTATTTAGTTGAATATTTTAGAACAACAAAATTTTTAAGGTATTCATTATGAACTATTGGTTCTAGTTCTTTGATTTATATCAATTATAGTTTACCAAAGGGCATGCTGTTTGCTTATTTTTTATTTTTCAGTTATAATTGACATTCAATTTTATATTAGTTTCAGGTTAGACATTTATATGACTTACAAAGTGATCCCCCTGATAAGTTCAGTAGCCATGTGACACCACATACAGATGTCACTATATTATTTACTATATTCCTTAAGCTGCAATTTACATCCCTGTGACTATTCTGTAACTGCCAGTTGGAACTTCCTAACCCCTTCAGCTTTTGCACCCAGACCTCCAATTCCCCCTTCCATCTGGCAACCATCAGTTTGTTCTCTGTATCAATGAGTTTGTTTCTGTGTTGTTTGTTTGTTTTTTATTTTTTAGATTCCACATATAAATGAAATCATGTGGTATTTGTTTTTCTCTGACTAATTTCACTTAGCACAATGCCCTCTGGGTCCATTCATGTTGTTGCAAATGGTAATATTTTATTCTTTTTTATATCCAAGTAATATTTGATTGTATATATGTACCACTTCTTTATCCACTCATCTATCAGTGAACACTCAGGTGGCATCCATATTTTGGTTATTGTAAACAGTGCTGCAATGAACATAGGGATGCATCTTTTCAAATTATTGTTTTTTATTTCTTTGGATAAATAAGCAGAAGTAAGCTTGCTGGGTCTTATGGTACTTCTACTTTTAATTTTTTGAGAAATCTTCATACTGTTTTCAGTAGTAGCTGCACCAATTTGCAGTTTCACCAACAGTGCACGAAGGTTCTCTTTTCTCCACATCCTCATCAACACTTGTTGTTGACTTATTGATGATACCCATTCTGACAAGTATAAGGTAATATCTCACTTTGGCTTTAGTTTACATTTATCTGATTAGTGATGTTGTGCATTTTTCTTGTGTCTACTAGCCCCTTGGGAGAAATATCTGTTCAGGCCCTCAGCCCATTATTTAAATGGATTGTTTGTCTTTTTGGTATTAATTGTAATATTTCCTTATATATTTGAATACTAACCTTTTATCACATGTATCATTGGAGAAAATCTATCATTCAGAAGGTTCTTCAGAAGGTTCAAAAGGTTCATTTTGTTGTCCAGTTTCTCGCTGTGCAAAAACATTTTAGTTTGATGTAGTACCATTTGCTTATTTTTTTCTTTTATTTCCCTTGCCTGAGGAGACATAATCCGCAAAAATATTGCTAAGAGCTATGTCATACGGTTCACTGCCTATGTTTTCTTCTAGGTTTTTATGGCTTTAGATCTCACATTTAAGACTGTGATCCATTATGTGTTCTTTCTTGAATATATAGTAAGAAAATAGTCTAGTTTCATTTTTTTAACTATATCTGTCCAGTTTTCCCAACACCATTTATTGAACGAATTGTTTTTTACCCCATTGTAATTCTGTCTCCTATGTTACAGAGTAATTGACCAAATAGGCATAGGTTTATGTCTGGGCTCTCTATTCTGTTCCATTGATCTATACGTCTGTTTTTATGCCAGTACTATGCTGCTTTGATTACTATAGCCTTGTAGTATAGTTTGAAAACAGGTAATATGAAACATCCAACTTTATTCTTATTTCTCAAGGTTGCTTTGGTTATTCAGGATGTTTTGAGGTTTCATATAAATTTTAAAGATGATTGCTTTTAGTTCTGAAAATAATCCCATTGATATTTTGATAGGAATTGCATTGAAGCTATAGATTTCTTTGGATACTATGGACATTTTAACGATGCTAAGTCTTCCTGTCCATGAGCACAATGTATACTCTCATTTATTTGTATCTTCTTCAATTTCTTTCTTCAGTGTCTTATATTTTTTAGTACAGGTCTTTTACCTTTTTGGTTAAATTTATTGCTAGTTATTCTACTTTTGATACAATTACAAAACAAAATCATTTTCTTAATTTCTCTTTCTGATTGTTCATTATTGGTGTATTAAATGTAACCAATATCTGATATTAACTTGTGTCCTGCTACTTTACTGAATTCATTTATTAGTTATAATAGTTTTGGTTGAATCTTTATGGGTTCTCTCTATATGGCATCATGTCATCTGGAAATAATGAAAGTTTTACTTCTTCCTTTTCAGTTTGGATGTCTTTTGTTCCTTCTTGTTGTTTGATTGCTGTGGCTAGGACTTCCAGTGCTGTACTGAATAAGGGAGGTGAAAGCAGACATGCCTGTCTTGTTCCTGATGTTAAGAGAAATGCTTTTAGTTTTTCCCCATTGAGTATGATGTTAGTTGTGGGTTTGTCATAAAGGACCTTTATTGTGTTCAGGTATGTTCTCTCTATTCCCACTTTGCTGAGAGTTTTTTCATAAACCAATGCTGGATTTTGTCATATATATTTTTTTTGCTTCGATTGATAGGACCATATGATTTTTACCTTCATTTTGTTTATGTGGTGTATCACATTAATTAATTTGCAGATATTGAACCAAACTTGCATACCAGGAATAAATCCTAGTTGATCATAGCGCATAATCTTTTTAAAGTATTGCTAAATTTGTTTTGCTAATATTTTGTTGAGGATTTTTACACCTATATTCATTAGGGATATTGCCCCGTAATTTTTTTTTCTTTGTAATGCCTTCGGTTTTGGGAGCAGGGTGTGTTGGTCCCCTAAAATGAGCATGGAAACCTTTTCTCCTTGGAATAGTTTGTGAAGGATAGGTGTTAATTCTTTGAACGTTTGGTAAAATTCATCTGTGAAGGAATCTGGTCTAACACATTTGTTCGTTGGAAGGTTTTGGGTTTTTTTCCAGATTTGATTTTGTTTGTAATTACAGGTCTGTTCAGATTTTCTGTTTCTTCCTCAATCAGTCTTGGAAGACTGTATGTTTCTAGGAATTAATCTATTTCTTCCAAATTGTCTAATTTGTTGGCATATAATTGTTTGTTATAGTTTCATATAATCCTTTGTGTTTCTATTGTATCAATTGTCACTTCTCTTTCATTTCTGATATTACTTACTTGGATACTTTCTCTTCTTTTCTTGATAAGTCTGCTTAAAGGTTTATCAATTTTGTTTATCTTTTCAAAGAGCAATCTCTTAGTTTCATTGATTTTTGTAGTTTTTAGACTCCATTTTGTTTATTTCTGCTCTGATCTTAATTTTTTCCTTCCTTTTACTTACTTTAAGCATTGTCCTTTTTTTCTAGTTTTTTTTAAGGTGTGAGGTTAGATTGTTTATTTGAGTTTTATTTGTTTCTTGAGGTAGGCCTTTATTGCTATCAATTTCTCTCTTAAAAGTGCTTTCTCTGTGTCCCATAGATTTTAGGTTGTTGTGTTTTCATTTTGACTTGTTTTAAGGTATCTTTTGATTTTTTTCTTGATCTCATTGTTAACCCATTCATTATATAGTAGCATGTTACTTAGCCTCCATATATTTGTGTTTTACAGTTTTTTTCTTGTAACTGATTTCTAGTTTCATACCATTGTGGTTGGAAAAGATGCTTCACCAGATTTTAATCTCTTAAATGTATTGAGACATTTTTTGTGTCCTAACTTGTGGTCTATCCTGGAAAATGTTCTATGTGCACTTGAAAAGAACATATATTCCGCTGCTTCAGGGTGACATTACCTGAAATATATAAATTAAATCCATCTAGTATAGTGTATCATTTAAAGCCACTGTTTCCTTGTTGATGTTCTGTCTGGAGGATCTATCCATTGATAGTAACAGGGTGTTAAAGTCCCCAGTGAGTTATTCCATCAGTATTTGTTTTATATATTCAGGTGCTCCTACTTTGGATGCACAAATGTTTATAAGTATTACATCCTCCTGTTAGACTGATCACTGTATCATTATGAAATGGCCTTATTTTTCTTTTGTTATCGACTTTGTTTTAAAGTCTATTTTGTCTGATATAAGTTTTGCTACTCCAGCATTTTTTGTTTGCATTGGTATGAAATATCTTTTCCCCTCCCTTTACTCTCAGTCTGTGTATGTCTTTCAATCTAAAGTGAATCCCTTGTAGATAGAATATGTAAGGGTCTTGTTTTCTTATCCATTCAGCCACCCTGTGTCTTTTGATTAGAGCATTTAATTCATTTGCATTCAAAGTGATTGTTGATAAATATGTAGTTATTGACATTTTATTATTCATATCTAAGATTTTTCCCTTCTTCTTAAAGAAGTCTCTTTACCATTTTTTTGTAATACTAGTTTGGTGATGAACTCCTTTAGTTTTTCTTGTCTGGGAAACAATTTATCTTTCTTTTGATTCTAAATGATAGCCTTGAGGGGTACGGTAATCTTGGTTGTATGTTTTCCTTTTCATGTTTTGAATATTTTGTGTCGGTCCTTTCTGGCCTGCAAAGTTTCTTTTGAGAAATCATCTGACAGTCTTATGGGAGTCCCCTTGTAAGTAACTTAACTGGTCTTCTCTTGCTGCTTTTAAGCTTCCCTCTTCATCTTTAACTTTGACATTTTAATGGTAATATGTCTTAGAGTGGGCCTTTTTGGATTCATCTTGTTTGGTACTCTGCACTTCCTGGACTTGTATGTC
Organism: Trachops cirrhosus; assembly: GCA_028533065.1. Taxonomy (NCBI): domain Eukaryota; kingdom Metazoa; phylum Chordata; class Mammalia; order Chiroptera; family Phyllostomidae; genus Trachops; species Trachops cirrhosus. The sequence continues at coordinate 74,399,016 of CM052539.1, forward strand.
TATTTTCTTCACCAGGTTAAGGCAGTTTTCAGTCATCGTTTCTTCAAGTAAATTTCCAGTCGCTTACTTTTATTCTTCTCCTTCTGGACTGTTGTTATGCTTGATGTTGTCCCAGAAGTCCCTTAAATTATTCTCATTTTTTAAATTATTATTATTATTATTTTTTGCTTGCTGTTTCAGTTGGGTGTTTTCTGTTACCTTGTCTTCCAAATTACTTCCAAGGAGAGGATTTGATCCTCTCCTTCCTCTAACCTATTGTTGATTCCATCTAATGCATTCTTCATTTCTGATTGGTTCTTTTTTACAGTTTTTCATCTTTTTTTCATGTTTACTATCTCTTTGTTGAAGTTCTCACTGAGTTGATCTAGTCTTCTTCTGGGACCACTGAGAATCCTTATAACCAGTGTTTTCAACTCTGTATCTGGTACATTGCTTGCCTACATTTCATTTAGTTTTTTCTGGAGTTTTGTTCTGTTCTTTCATTTGGGTTAGGTTTCTTTGTCTCTGCATTTTGGCCACCTCCCTGTATTTGTCCCTATGTATTAGGTAGATCTGCTGCATCTCACAGTCTTGGCAGCGTAGCCTTATGAAGTAAGTATCCTTTGAGGTCCAGTGGGGCAGTCCTCCCGGTCACCTGACTCAGGTTCTCCAGGGGAGTCTCTGTGTGAGTTGTATGTGCCCTCTTCTTGTTGTTTGCTGTTGGCACACTAGTAGTAGGACTGACACTCAGTCCAATCGGCCGTGAAGACCAGCCTTGACTACAACAGAAAAACTGTTATGTGGGGGCTGACCCCATGGAGCATGGTTTGCTTTCATGGGCTCTGGTGCCTGCTGAGTCCACACTTTGGGTGTGTCATGTGTGGAGCTAATTGGGGGAGGGTACTCTGTTGTGGTCTGAAGTCAGCCACCGGGTATGTCTGTTCAGGGGCCTCTTGGCTGAGGCTCACATGTCAGTCAAAGTCAGCTGCTGCCTGTGCTCAGCTCAGACCCAACTGATAGGAGCTACAAAGTGATCTTCAGTTGGCTACCTGTGCTGGGCTTGGACGTGCCTGGGAAAGGCTATGCTGTGATCTGAGTCCAGCTGCCACTGGTGCCAGGCTTGGGGCCACTTAGCAAGAGGTACAGGGCACACTGAGGTCAGCTGCTTCTTGTTTGGAGGGTGTGGACTTTTCAGATATTTTAGGAAAGTTTAAAGTGAAGACTGAGGCCAGCCACTTGAGAGGAACATCCACTGAAGGAGGTTTGGTACTGTGCGTAAGCTGAGAAGGGCAGGTTCTTAGGGAGTTGCCATGGTGGGGTGAATTGTGTTAGCCAGCTTGAGGGAGACTCAGAATTGTTTCCTGCCTGCACCTGTAGACTGGGAGATTAGAGAGCTCAACAAAGGAACAATGCCACCTGTGCAGCCTGGTGTGAGACTGGGACCCCTCACTCCTCCGGGGGACATCCATAGCCAAGATATCCTTCCAGATTCTCAACCACCACACATGAGTGTGGGCCCAGCCTATTTTGTATATCTGCCCCTCCGACTGGTCTTGACATGGCTTCTTTATATCCTTAGTTATAGTTCTGTTCAGCTAGTGTTCAGGTGGTTCTCAAGGGTGGTTGTTCTATCATTTAATTATAATTATTATGTAGTTGTGGGAGGAGGTGAGCACCACATTACCTACTTCTCCATTTTGACAGGAAGTGGGTAGGTGCTATTATTATAACCATTTTAGAAGTGAGGAAATTGAGGTTCCCAACGGGTTAACTGTTTTGTTCAACAATACGTAGCTACTTAGGGGTGGAACTAGTGCTTGAAACCAGGGCTATCTGACTGTAGAACACTCTTTTCTGTTTACTGTTAAAATTAGGAGCGCAGATTATTAGAGTTAGATCTTAGTCCACTCCCTATTTTATGCAAGAGGGAGCAGAGGCCCTAGCAGATTAAGGATCTGCTTAAAGTCACACAATATGTTTTCACCAACAGAATGAGACTTGCTTCTGCATTGTCTCTCCCAACTGGAGAAAAGCTATAATGAATCTTTGGGTATTTGCCTATCAATTTACAGAGGAATATGTTTTGAGAGTTTGAGTCAAGAATAACCATGCCATGTAAAGTAGAATCTTCACAATCTTATACTCAAGAACCCAATTTCAAGGCTGTCTATTAAGTTATGAGAAACATTTCTAAACAATTGTAAACAAGCCATATTCCAGTAGGAGTCTCCAATTCCACCTGGATCTGCTCTGATAAGAGCAAATCTGGAGAACAATTATCTGTTTCATAATGAGTATTTATCTCAAGCTTCCAGGGGAGTCATCTTTGAAAAACTCATAAGCAGAAAGTTAACTTGTAATAAACTGATGGTGAAGCTGCAGGTTTTATTACTTTTATTGCTTTGGCTGTTTTTCTTCTTCTTTTTTTTTTCTTTGAAGAGCTCAATAAACCACACTGAATGTTAACAATCCATTAGCTCTAAAGAAAACATTTTTAGCTCCCAGAAAATTCATTTTACCTCCCAAATATGAACCTGTAAACACAAAAGCTTTTTGTCTTATAAAAAGGCTTAGCAATAGTTGTCTCCACAAGATTAGCCCCATTGATCTGCAGCACCCATGCTTCTAGAAAATGTAGGACATCATCAATTTTTTCACCATTTGTCCAGGAAGCTATGCTTGGACTATGTTATTTATCCAGCTGGGTATACTGACAAGAATAGAGAAGATCAAAGCAATTGCAGATTGCATAACATCTGAGATATGTCCTGACAATCAACCAAGCCTGAAGCATATGGACCTGATTACAAAAGTGCCTTCTTATACACCCTTTTAGGGTACTGATAAAGCAGAAGGCATTGCTACCTGTACTGGCCATAACCCACTTCAAGGATTCCTATGACCCTATTTTATGTCATTCTGTAGTTCTACTTAGTTTTCTGGCACAGTGAACACACCATAAGCACAAGACGAAAATCCTAACATAGAATTTGCAGCAACAAGCCCCTTAGGGTTGTTAAAAACAAACAAACAAACAAACAAAGAAAAAAGGATGTGGGAAGAGGAGGGAGGTGTGTGCCACCCCAGTGGGCCTGCTTTAGCCCTCTCTGCAGGGAAGAAGGCTGGGCAACTGCACCCCCATTTTTGTCCCCTCCTCCTGCACTCACCCTAACAGCAGGAAGGGAGCTGAGAGAACAGGAAAAGACCCTCATAGGGGAAACAGCACTTGCAGTCTGTGTTTAACCTTGGGTGTTCAATGAAAGCATTAGGGCTGGGGATGGGAGGGACAAAACAGGAAGAGGAAAAATACAAGATGGTTTGGCAAGCAGAACAATTTGAAAGGGAAATAAAAAAAGAAAAGAAAAAAGCCAAAACCACAGGCTGCATTTACCTGAGAAGCAAAAAGGCAAAGGAAGCAATTTTAACTAGAACAATGCAAAAGCGGCAGGTGGGGAGAACCCCTAGCCCCCATCCCCACCCCACAACACCAAACCCAGCCTCCTTCGAAGTCGGCCAAGGATTGCTCTCTCAATGACACTGGGCCTCACCCAGCTGCTTGGGAAGGAGCTTGCATGAAGAAGGTAGAAAGGAAGAGATTGCAGAGAACCTGCTGGCATGCCTCTTCTCTTTCTGAGTTTGAGAGCTTCTCAGAGAACTTTAAAGGCTGACAGCTAAATTTAATCAGGGTTAAATCAGCAAAATGAAGATGATGTGCTTATGCAACACGAATGAAAAGTGATTCTGCTGGTACTTTCCCTATAAGGTAATGATACAGACTCCTAGGAGCAGCCCTGCAGTTTGGAAATGTTATGAATTCAGGGCAGGCAGGAAATGTGAAAATCTGGTTCATTGCTAATATTGTCTTCTGGGGACTTCAGGCCTGTAGGTTAAAAAGGCAGGGCTCCACAGCTGGTATTCTGTAATGACAGCGCTTACTCACGCGCTCGCTCTCAGTTCAGAACAGGTCTTCATACATGGCACCCTCACTGCATTCTGTGTTTAAGACAGCTGTTTTTTCCTTAGGAACTCCAAATGTGTTCTGCAAAAGGAGCTTGCATAAACCTTACAGCCAGGTGCTTAGACCGAATGAGACACACATTTGTTTCAAAAGAGTTCAGCGATCTGATTTTGTGCCAGTTTAATTATTTTAGAAAACTTATAAGTCTAGTTCTGGTTCACACTGACTTACCACATGATTTATTTTCTTTAAAGATAAATGTCACAGACCCTTGATAAGATGTGATAAGAAGCAGGTTACCTCAGTAGCTGTCCTCCCAAAAACCCAGAATCCCTGCAAAAACATGAGAAAAGCATCTGATAAGCCCAAATGGAAAACCTGCCTATAAATTACCTGGCCAGGGTTTCTCCCACTGTCAAGGTCACCAAAAACAAGGGGGCTGGGGTGCAGAATCTGTCACAGTCTAGAGGAGCCTCAGGAGACAGGACAACTAAAGTAACAGGGTTTCCTGGATGGGGTGGTAGAGCAGAAAAAGACACAATGTCAAAACTAAGAAAATCTGAGTAAGGTATGGGCTTAGGTGAATAATAATGTGTCATTTTTGTTTCCTTAGTTATAACATTTGTGTCATGCTGATATAAGATATTACCAATAGGGAATATATGGGAACTCTCTGTACTATGTTCACAACTATTTTTGTAACTCTAAAACTATTCTGAAATTGTTTATTAAAAATAAATGTTAAAAGTTAGTTTGGTTCATGGTTCTGCAAAAACCAATCACTTGAGTTTATTTCAGGCTTCTATTCATGGTGGGTTTAAACGCTCATTCCTAATGTCCCAGTGTATTTTTAACCAAGAGAAAAATTGAAACATAGATAGGACTGAATTCAAAGTGAGAGTGATGTGGTAAAGGAGAATTTTCTCTTCTAGAACTCATCTACTTGGTTCTCCACTGAAACACTGGTCTGTGAGTGTTGTCCAACTACTTCCTGCCAGGATGCTGAGAAATAAAGGAGTTTCAAGTATTACATTTGAAGAGTCTATGCATTTCAATAGGATATTTTGGAGGAGGGAAAACAGGTCCTAGCAATGGTTTTATAATAGCGGAATGTCTCTCCAAAAGGGTGCAGCTGGTTGGGGATACAGAATGTCTCCACTTGTCCTCAAGCCCGTTGGTCCTGACTGGGCCAGCCTCCACGCAAATGACACAGAGTCAGCCAGTCAGTGTTAATGTGGTAGTGTCCATCCTGATTCCTAAGGTGATGACTTCCCAGAGTCCACCAAGGATAACGTGACTTCTCATCTCAGGCATGTGATAAGTCAGTGTGGGAGTGGGTCCTGGAGTCCATGACGACAGGAGACAGCAGCTGGCCCCAAAGAGGTGAGCTGTACCTTGCTTTTTGGTCTTTAATAACCTGTGACATTTCTGCCAACTATTTCACCAAGTTCTGCAACTGCTATAATGAGAACATGACAGACTTTGGACTCATAAAGTCCTGAGTGCAAGTCCTCACTTCCAAGTTTGCCACTTCCTGGCTGTGTAGCCCAGGTCAGTTTACTACTTAGTCTTGCTGATCTTCAGGTTTTTCATCAGGAACAATAATGATGATCATAGTCCTGCTTTGATGGATTGTAGGGAGGATTAACTACATAGAGGGTATGAGAGTCCCTTGCCCAGTGTCTGGAATATAGCAGGTGCTGAACAAATATTCTCCCTTTTCCCTTTTCCTTTCTTTCTCACAGAACCAGGACAGTGGGCGCAGGCACAGTCTGGACAGCTCAGCCCCTTTCACAAATGGTTCTCTCTGTTCTCATAAGATTAGCATTTCTAATAGGATCAGAAATTCTGCTAATTCCTAGATCATTAATCCTGAGGTGTGCAAATAACTTCTTCTGATTTGTACAGAATTGGAAGCACTTCATGCTCTTTTAAGGTACACATTTATTATTATGTTGTTGTTATTCAGTGGAAAGGTCCAATTTTATCCCACCAGGAATGGTCTGAGCAGCCCTCTTGCTGGACAAGGAAGGTAAATAGAACCCGGGAGCTGTGCAAAGTGGACACTAAAGAGAGTTGTTTAAAATAGGACAGGAACCATCTGCTAATAGGATGCCTTGCAAAAGATGCCGCTGTACCTTTGGTAGAATTGTGAGAACAAATGCTTAAGAAGCAAGGTGGCTAAGAGTGGTGTGGAAAAGGAAGCAAAAAGTAAAGTGTTAATAAAATAAAACAAAAGGCAAGTGCCTAGGCAGGGTGAACAAGAACAGAACCCTCAATACAGAGACAAACTGAAGGCAAAAGGGCTGAGGAGCGTTCTGATCTGAAACCCTGAGTGGGGACCCAGATGCACTGGGTATTTATACTTGTGAATGGCAGCACCCTCGTTGTAAACGGGTGTGTGTGGTGCCTAGTGTTTCAGTGTGTGTGCTGCAGCATGCCTTGTCCCAGCAGTGTGCCCGGCTGGACTGTTACATCTCGTCGATATAACAAAGCTTCATTCAGCCTTTCTGTAAACCAAACCAGCATTAAAGCCAACTGACCAAACTTTTACTATTGTCATCATTATTCACAGTCTGCATTATAACATGGCAGCTGTCAAGGAAGTCATCACTTAGATCGAATATGATTGAGAGGAATTCCGTGGAGATGTTTATATATTTGGCCAAATGGGTATTCTGAACCATTGTGGGGAGAATACATAGATTTTAATGGTTTAGCAGCTATTATTTTGCTGTATTATTTTAGGGAACTTTTTAATCAAACAGATATTCATGTTTATGGTGAGAAATTTTGACAATGAGGACCAGCTGAATCAATAAACATCACCCATTATGCTATTAACTAATAATAATGCTATTTTTCTTTTTATTTTAAAATTATATTTATATTTTCAATATAAAAGTTAATAAAAATGTGAAAGAGAAGAAAAATCCATAATTATTCCACCCTAACTAGTATTAGAAGTTTGGTAAATATTTTTTCAGATACTTTTTTCCATCTCTATGAATAATATTCCCTCTTTAACATAGCTGCAACCAGACTGTGTATACAATTTAGAATCATGATATTTCACCCTGGCATTGCCACAGGTTTTTTCCAGGGTTACAGGGTTTCCCTTCAAAAACCTTCAGGGTTCTAAGAATCACATGGTTCTAAGGGAACCCTGAAATCACAGACTAGTTACATTGTTGCTCATATTTAACTATTCCCCTAGAGTAAGGATTTAGTTTGTTTCCAGAGTTTTGTTATTAGAAATGCCATGGTATCGACGTAATACTACCATAACAAAATTTTTTAAAGATCTTGGAAATGGTGCCCTTATGTCACCTCAAGTTGTTCCTATTTGTAAAACAGACATTTGTTGAGTGGAGGTGCTGGGACATGAATAAGATACAGGTCCTGTATGCAGGAGACTGCCGTGGACACAGGATGTGGAGGAGGCAAATGCTTATACAACATATTTTAATTCACCTTGAGAAGTACGATAATAGAAGGAAGGGCCAGGTCCTATGGGCTAACATATAAAAATCATTTGCACTGTACCTGGCATGTAGTAAGTGCTCAAAAACAAAGTGACAATGACGATGATTTGCAGCCATCACATTTCCGATAGAATCATTTAATTGCTGGTTTCCATGATTCATATTTAGGGAAAAGTAAAAAATCAAGAGAAAAACAAAAAATACTCCTTGAATTATAAAAATCAGTGATAACCCATGCATGCTCAGACTATACCAGCAAAGAGCAAAGATTATCAAGCTCCTTCTGACTGCTACAATAAAGTTCCTTACAGAACAAAAACTCTCTCCATGGAGATGTTCTAATGGCATGACGTCACCCTTGCCGAAATGCTGTCAGATGCAAGGACTTGGCTGTTCTGAATGACGTGGATCAGATAGCTATTTTCAGATAACAGGTAGATAATTTTGTTGTAATTCTATTTCTTTTTAAAATTATGGGTATATTAATATGATTTAATATAGTGTAATATAAAACTTTGTGGGTCAAGGCAGATGTGGGAACTCTAAAATATTCCACAGGTAGGGTTTTCTGCTTGTCATTCCCGATTCCCACCATTGCCTTCAGCAGCCAGGTCTGCAGACCTGAACAGTGGTTAATGTTTAAAAAGGTACAGCATGTTCTGATTAACAACCCTGCTCGTTTCCTCTTCCTGATGCTGTTGCTGTGATTGCAGGGCTCAAGTGAGGCCTTTCATTACATGAGAACACAGAAGACATGATGCTCAAGTCATAATAAACGTGAGATTAGAGCTACTTGAAGATAAAGGACTTGCAGCCTTAAGGAAAACTTGAATTGGCTTGGGCCTCTGTGGGGAAAGTTTGCGTGTAGTACATGGAAATAATCCACGGCCACCATGGAACTATACACAAGGATTTCAGAGAGGAAATGAAGGAACTGCTGCATTAAACTGAAAGTACAGAGGTACGTAAATAAGCTGAATGTAGAGTCTCGGTGAGAATGTGATGAGAGCACTGCTGGCGTTGGCTTGTCCCATCGACTACAGTAGTGGGAAGAAGCACGTGGTCTGCCCATCACATCTGGAATACAAAGTGCTTTCCAGGCCTTCAGCTGTGCTCCTTCTTCTCTCACTAATTTCATCCTCGTTAATGCCCCATGCAATGATCCATGAGAGCAGCACAATGCAGCTGCCGACATTTCCTGTAAGTATTAGGCCCAGTCTTCTTCCTGCCAATCCAATTAGCTCCACCTCTTTCAAACTTTACTCAGCATTTCTCCAAGAAGCTTTCCCTGGTTACCCTGTAGTCCTTCTTTATCATCGCCAACCCTCAGCAGTTCTTTGTCAATAGATTTGCTGTTTCAACTACTGCTGGGCACTGGGCTGGGTCCTGGGGCTGCACAATGAGTAAATCCAAGTCATTGCCCTCATGGAGGTCACAGTCCACACACACATAAACAGTCTCATCAAATGTGATGATAAGGGCAATGGCTGAGATAGGCATGCAGAAACACGAAGACATTCATCCTCCGGGGAGTCAGAAGCTTCCTGGAAAAGCTGAGTCGTCTGGGACAGGGAGAAGCTGTGCAGGTAGAGGAAGGTGGGGGGAGGCGCGGACGGTGTGTGCAGCGGGTGGTGGAGGCCAGGAACAGGTGTGACAGGCCCTGTGTTCCCAGTTGTGCTCGGGTGCATTAGTAATCTTCCACACACTGATGAGCAGTTCTGAATTGGGGTTCTTTTTCCTACAATGGAATTATATAAGCTCTTTCAGGGAATCATATTTTCTACTTATTTGGCCTTCTTCCCTGTCAGCCTGTTATAGTCCCTAGGGTTTTCCAAAGAGCATGTTCCACCATCCTAGGAAACACTACCAACCCACTGGCCGCCTCCTGGGCGCTCTGTCCAGCAGTGCTAAATCAGCTCTGCAGCTGTGGAAAGATGTTCCATGTGCTCAGCGGCAAGCTGAGACCCAGGAAGACATGCTCTCACTCGAAGCAGGTACATGCTGCCTCAGTGGAGGAGCCATCCAACTCATCCAGCTCACTCGGAAGTTTCATCCCCATCAAACACCACCTCCTTGCTGTTTCCCATTCTTAGCCTTTGTGATGATGACTTACATTTTACATTCAAAAAGTTCTGCAATGTTATTTCTATTGAGTTCATTGGACAATAAAAAATGTCACCAAACAAGTATGGAATGAAGTTCTAATTATCTCACAGAGAGAGAAACTAATCATTTTTTAAAATTAACTCCCCTTTGAAAATTTATTTTTAGAGAGAGGGGAAGGGAGAGAGAGAGAGGGAGAGAAACATCAATGTGCAAGATCAATCAGTTGCCTCTCCTGTGCCCCTAACTACACTCCCAACTGGGGACCTGGCCTGCAACCCAGGCATGTGCCCTGACCAGGAATTGAACTGGCGACCTTTTGGTTTGTGGGGCAGCGCCCAACCCACTGAACCACATCAGTCAAGGCAATTAACCCCTTTTTTATTGATGTTGTTGCTACCTCAAACGTTGTAAATGCTGAATCCTTGATGCATCTGATTTTATTTAAAGGTGGAAAGTACTTAGTGAGCAAACAGACCAGGGTCTTACAAACCTTTGAGAGCTTTGCTGCGTCCTTCAGACCAGACCGGGCGAGGGATGTGTGTACTGTTTCTGGCCTCCCATTTGGCCCCTAGGTAAACAGACCTCCACATTCCAGCCTGCCAAATTGCCATCATTCGTGGATGATTAAATCCTAACCCCTTCTCCCACTGCCTGGGGTCAGGGGTGGAGGAAGGAGAGGTAGAACATCAACAACAGGGTAAACTCATTCTAAAAAAAATAGGAAAAGAGGGGCTAAGCAAGTTTTACAGGCTTTGCTGCTTCAAAGATGTCATTTCAAGGTTATAGCTTTAGAATAACAAGAGGCAGCTGTCCACCTGAACTCCCCTTAATGGAAACAGCAGGATTGAGCTTGCCTCTGGAAAGAAGAAAGAAAAATCCGGGAGCATGGAGCCCGGTGAGGAATTGTGATCACTGAACCCAGAGCTTTGGGAACTACCAAATAATACATGGAAACCTTTGTTTCTGATGGCCCAGCAGCACAGCCTAAATCATATTTAGTGTGAAAATAAAACTAATGGTCTGGTTTAAATCCCCCAACTGCAGTTTCCAAACCCTAATGATACTTCAATAGTCCAACACTCTATGGATGAAATGGTTAAATAAAAGCCACTTCCAAACCCCAGGCCTATGTCACCAAGGGAGAAGAAAGGTGAAAAATATTTCCTAATCTGGTTAAAATTCACATTTCCAGACCAAATAATCCAGTTCAAACACGTGAGAAGAACTTGTATGTGAACACTTTGGGAAAGCAAATAATACTTAGACTTTTGCTCCAAGCATCAATGTCCTTCTTAGTATATTAGAGATATTAATGTTGAATTCAAAAAGATAGTTGAAAAGATTTCACAAGATAAACCCTAGCTGGGTGCTTCAGCTGGTTGGAGCATCATCCCACGCACAAAAAGTTGTAGGTTTGATTCCTGGTCTGATCACGTATAGGAGGCAACTGATGGATGTTTCTCTCTCACATTGATCTCCCTCTCTCTCTCTCTCTCTCTCTCTCTCTCTTCCTCTCTCACCCTAAAATCAATAAGCATATCTTGGGGTGAGGATTTAAAAAAAGATTTCACAAGATAAGATTTTCAAGTCCCTGCAGAATAGTCACCTAAAGCTGATTCACTTCCTCCTTTGCTCCGCTATTCTCACTTTATTGTTCTTACCATCTTGAAAGTTGATTATATAACCAACATGAGGTGCTTCTTTATTCATGTTTTCTCTCCTGGAAGGGTCTGAAAACCCATCGAGGGCAGGAACTTTGTCTGATGCGCTTCCTGCAGAGGAATGCACATAGTAGGTGTTCAGTGGATACATGTTTCTATACCTGCAATGAAATGCGTCACTGCTGCCCGAGTTTTCCTCCCTCTCAATCACATACACAGGATGGCAGGAATGCATAAAATGCTTTCCAATACTTCTATGGCGTTTCCTTACCTTTAAAGATAACAGGCCAACAGAAATGAAATTAGAAGGAGAAAAACATTTATCAACAAATGTTGCTCTAATTAGAGGACAATGCCTGTTTTTCCCAATCAGGACAGCATTACTGGAGAAATGACCTTCTAAGTTTCTTAAGAACAGTCCCAGCAAAATGTAAAATTGAAGCAATGATCTGGCCGAGAGGGCTTTTCACAGATAATTTCATAACTTCACTGAATCCAGCTCTCTAACCTGTTGCAAAACACCAGCACCCTTGCAGCTGCCTTATTGATACCACCAGGCAGGGGATGTTTGGACAAGCATGGGTTTCTAACAATAAATGATATCTATAGACAGCCACAGAAGGTCATTCAAGATTACGAAGTCTTTCATTTCACAGATGAGTATGCTAAAACCAGAGAAGTTATGATTTGCCCAAGATCACAAGACTAGAGGTTGAACTAGATGGAAAAATTCATGAACAATAATTTCTAGTCCACTTCATTTATTCAGAAAATGTTTATTAAATACCTAGTATGTGCTTACGATGTTGGAGAAAAGATGAGCATGACATAGTCCTAATACTCAGGGATCATCTAATCTGAGAGAGGATGAGAGACAAGAGAAACTTCAATTCTAGGACAATGTAGAGTAAAGGATGTATAGGGGACTAGGAGTGCCAGGCAAGGGCTCAAAATTTAAAGGGACACCAAAAACTCAGCAATTCAAGATCAAAAAGGCATCTGTATGACAGATTTTTCTTTTTGGCTCATGCTGCAATATGGTTCAGGAGACACTATTGTCAATCCTGTTTTTATTTAACATGTTAATGTTTTGTTTTTCCCCATTAATTTTGATTAATTAAAATATTGTATTAAAATACTCTTAATCTTGAACCCTGAGTTGTTTTGGTGCTCCCCTATAAAATTCTGCACCTTGGGCAAAGGCCTTACTGTAGTCTCCAGGGGAATCTCACAGAGGTCCCCTGGGGATGGGAAGAAAAGGATGGTCCTTTGTGTGAGGTCCAGCAGAGGTACGGACTGTTCATATTCTGCCTCCAAAAGGCTTACAGGTTCTAGAGAGCTGCATAGGGAGGGGAAGGACCTTTTCAGCTATGGTAGCTCTGCCTCAATCTGTTTTGCTTGCTAGCATTTTGTGTAAGGGTTTATTGTATTCCTGGTTTGGTGGAAAGGGATTCTCAACTCTAAACACTGTTTGAAAAAGTCTTACAGCAATGAGAAAAGATTAGATTCAAATATGTAATAAGGCCTTTCACATGCATCATGCGGCTCAAGTGTAGGGGCTGAGAGAGTAAATAGATGAAGCAGGCAAGGCATCAGGGGCTGAAAGGGATGGGACTGCATGTGAGCATACCAGGTGCTGGGTGGCCCACCAAAGCTGGGCTTCAGAGCTCAGCTGTTAGCGTTCCGTCTAAACTCCCCTCTAGAGCTCCATCAGCACACTCATTCAGTTGATATGTCTGCTCATTTTACTGGACAAGACGGCTTGCATTCCCTTCTTTGTCCACCAGAGAGAGGGTCTAAAAGAATATTTTTTAGAAGTATGATTTATCATGACAGGAATTCTTCTTTCCTTAGACAAATGCTCAATAGATGGTGAGGGAGAAGGGCAGAGCCAGAGAAAGAAAACATCTTAGAAATGATTCCTAAAATGGAATTAAGTGTAACCCAGTCAGATCTTTCCAGGGGAGGTCACACTGCACAACTCCAGGTGACTTGTCGTTGTAGTCTAGGTGTCACCCGCTAGACTCAGCAAAGCATAGCGAGTTGACTACACAGAAAAGCAACAGTTTATGACGGTTGTCTAAATATCTGCTAGGAGATAATAGCTTGACTGTGCATTTGGCTAATTCACACATCCTATTTCAAACTATTAGGGTCTCTCGGTTTTAACAATCTGGCTTCTTGAATTCTGAAAATTTTTTCTAGCAAGAGCATTCAATATTTTTTGAGGAGAAGCAATTTTCATTCTCTAGACTCTCTACACTTATTAAGGAACAAGAAGGTGTGTGTGTGTGCATTGTGACAAGTGATTAAGGTGACAGGAATCTGGGAAGATGCTGAAAGCTAAGAAAGACTTCAAGACTGGAGCCACTCTTATTATATTGGTTGGATTATATACAAAACAAATCTGATAAGACCAAGTTTTGGGGGGCTGGAGATACAAATGACTCTCATACACTCCCAGTAAGATGTACCTTGGTATTTCTGAAACACTTTGTGTGTGTGAGGGGCTTATGTGTTTAAAATCTAAATTATATGCATATAAAATATTTTAAAGCAGATTTTAAAGCTATGTCTAGAATGATCCCACCATAATATATATGAATATAGGAAAAAGAATGTGAGGTTATATACATATAGTGGTTCTCTGGATACTATGGCTATGGATAATATTTTTCCAGCTTTACTGAGATATAATTGGCATTTAACAGTGTGCAGGTTTACAATGTACAATGTTTTCTTTAATACACATATATATTGCAAAATGATCACCACAGCTAGAGCTAACACCTGTATCACATCATATAATTACCACTTGTTTTTTTGTGGTGAAAACATTTAAAATGCACTCTCGGAGCAACTTCCAAGTATATGACACAGTACTGATAACTAGTCACCGTGCTGTGCGTCAGGTGCCCAGGACTTACACCTGCAAGTTTGGACCCTTCGACCAACATCCTCCCAATGCTCCCACCCTCACCCTCCAGCCCCTAGTAACCACCAACGTACTCCTGTTTCTTTTTTCTTTTAAACTGTATTTTCATAATTATGCTCTTACAGTTGTCCCAATTCTTCCTTTTGCCCCCATCCAACCAGCACCCTCTACTCCCTCAGGCAATCCCCACCAATTTGTTTATGCCCATGGGTATGGGTAAGTTCTTTGGCTACTCCATTTCCTATGCTGTACTTTATATCCCTATGGCTATTCTGTAGCTACCTATCTGAACTTCGTAATCCCCTCACCTCTTCACCCATTCCCCTCCCCACTCCCATCTGGCAACCTCCAATATGTTCTCTGTACCCATGATTCTGTCTCTGTTCTTTCTCTCTCTCTTTTTTTTGCTTAGTTTGTTTTTAAATTCAATTGTTGATAGATATGTATTTATTGCCATTCTATTGTTCATAGTTTTGATCTTCTTTTTCTTAAATAAGTCCCTTTAACATTTCATATAATAATGGTTTGGTGATGATGAACTCCTTTAGTTTTTTCTTGTCTGGGAAGCTCTTTATCTGCCTTTTGATTCTAAATGTTATCTTTGCTGGGTAGAGCAATCTTGGCAGTAGGTCCCCACTTTTCATGACTTTGAATATTTCTTGCTAATCCCTTCTAGCCTGCAAAATTTCTTTTGTGAAATCAGCTGACAGTTTTATGGAAATTCCCCTGTAAGTAACTAACTTTTTCTCTTGCTGCTTTTAAAATTCTCTCTTTATCTTTAACCTTTGGCATTTTAATTATTATGTGTCTTGGTGTTGGCCTCTGTGCCCCCAGCTTGTTTTGGACTCTCTGTTCTTCCTGGACTTGCATGTCTATTTCCTTTACCAAATTAGGGAAACTTTCTTTCACTACTTTTTCAAATAGATTTCTAATTTCTTGCTCTTTCTCTTGTCCTTCTGACCCCCCAATGATGTGGGTGCTGGTATGCTTGAAGTTGTACCAGAGGCTCCTTATACTATCCACATTTTTTGCAGGGGGGATTTCTTCTTCTTGTTGTTCTGCTTGGTTGATTTTTGTTTTGTTATATTCCCATCATTGTTTTGATTCTCAGCTCCATCCATTCTACTGTTGATTCCCTGTAAATTGTCCTTATTTCAATTAGGGTTTTCTACATTTCCAATGGTATCTTTTTTATGCTGTTGAGGTCCTCACTAAGTTCCTTGAGCATCCTTATAACTAGTGTTTTTTTCTTCCCTTTTTAAAATTATTGTTGTTCAAGTACAGTTGTCTCTATTTTCCCCTCACCAGTCCCCTTTACCCCACCTTTCCTACCTCCCACCCTCAATCCTACCCCAATTTGGCTTTGTCCATGTGTCCTTTATACATGTTTCTTGATGACCCATTATTTCTTTTCCCCTCCCTTCTGGTTTGTTCTTTATTTCAATGTTTCTGGTTATATTTTTGCTTGCTTGTTTGTTTTGTTGATTAGGTTCCACTTATAGGTGAGATCATAATTGTCTTTTACCACCTGGCTTATTTCAGTTAGCACAATACTCTCTAGATCCATCCATGCTGTCACAAAGGGTAGGAGCAACTTCTTTCTGCTGCATAGTATTCCATCGTGTAAATGTACCACAGTTATTTGATCCATTCATTTACTGATGAGTGGATCAGTACGGTTGCTTCCAGCACTTGGCTATTATAAATTGTGCTGCTATGAACATTAGGGTGCATAGGTTCTTTTGAATTAGTGTTTCAGGATTATTAGGGTATAATACCATCAGTGGAATTGCTGGGTCAAAAGGCAGTTCTATTTTTAGTTTTCTGAGGAAATTCCATACTGTTTTCCACAGTGGCTGCACCAGTCTGCATTCCCACCAACATTGCACTAGGGTTCCCTTTTCTCCACAGCCTCGCCAGCACTTGTTATTTGTTGATTTGTTTATGATGGCCATTCTGACCGGTGTAAAGTGGTATCTCATTGTGGTTTTAATTTGCATCTCTCTGATGGCTAGCGATGCTGAGCATCCCTTCATGTATCTCTGGGCCCTCTGTATGTCCTCCCTGGAGAAGTGTCAGTTCAGGTCCTTTGCCCATTTTTTTCATTGGGTTGTTTGTCTTCCTCGAGTGGAGTTGTATGAGTTCTTTATATATTTTGGAGATCAAACCCTTTTCCAAGATATCATTTGCAAATATATTTTCCCATACACCTGGTTGCCTTTTCATTGTGCTGATGTTTTCTTTAGCTGTGCAGAAGCTTTTTATTTTCATGTAGACCCATTTGTTTTTTCTTTCCTTTATGTCCCTTGCTCTAGGGGACATATCAGTGAAAATACTGCTGGATGGAATATCTGAGATTTTCTTCCCTATGTTCTCCTCAAGGAATTTTATGATGTCATGACTCAAATTTAAGTCTTTTAATCACCTTGAGTTTATTTTTGTGTATGGTGTAAGTTGGTGGTCAAGTTTGGTTTTTTTGCATGTAGCTGTTCAGATCTCCCAAAGCAATTTGATGAAGAGGCTATTTTTACTCCATTTTATGCTTCTTCCCCTTTTGTTGAATATTAATAGACCATAGAGGCTTAGGTTTATTTCTGGGCTCTCTATTCTGTTCCATTGATCTATGTGTCTATTCTTATGCCAATACCAGATTGTTTTGATTACAGTGTCTTTGTAATATAGTTTGATATCAGATATTGTGATCCCTCCTATTTTGTTATTCCTTCTCAAAATTGCTGCAGCTATTTGGAGTCATTTATGGTTCCATATAAATTTTTGAAATG
The DNA here is from genome assembly GCA_028533065.1 of Trachops cirrhosus. NCBI lineage: Eukaryota > Metazoa > Chordata > Mammalia > Chiroptera > Phyllostomidae > Trachops > Trachops cirrhosus. The sequence goes on from CM052539.1 coordinate 74,415,923, forward strand.
TTTGGTCTATATCTGTGAAATATGTCATTGGTATTTTAATAGGGATTGCATTGAATCTATAAATTATTTTGGGTAGTATGGACATTTTGATGATGTTAATTATTATAATCCATGAACATGGCATATGCTTCCATTTGTTTGTGTCTTCTTTAATTTCTTTCTTCAGTGTTGTGTAGTTATCTGAATACAGGTCTTTTACCTTCTTGGTTAGGTTTATTCCTAAGTACTTTATTTTTCTTGTTGCTATAGCAAATGGGATTTTTTTCCTGATTTCTATTTCTGATATTTCATTGTTAATGTACAAAAACATCTTCAATTGCTGAATATTGTCTTTGTATCCCACTGTTTTACTAAATTCACTTACTAGATTGAGTAGTTTTTTTGTGGAGTCTATAGGGTTTTCTATGTACACTATCATCAAAAGCAAGGTAGATGAAGCAGAGAATCGAATCAGCGAACTGGAGGACAAGGTAGAAAAAAAATCGCAGAAAGAGCAAGGAAAGGAAAAAAGACTCAAAATAATGAAAAGGGGTTAAGGGAACTGCAAGACAATATAAAATGTAATAATATCTATATAATAGGGATACCAGAAGAAGAAGAGGAGCAAGAGATAGAAAACCTGTTTGAAAAAGTAATGATGGAAAACTTCCCTAATTTGATGAGAGAAAAAGTCCCACAAATCCAGGAAGCACAGAGGGTCACAATCAAGAGGAACCCAAAGAGGCCCATACAAGGGAGCCCTGAAATGGCTAGCAGCTGACTTCTCAATGAAAACATTACAAGCCAGAAGGGAATGGCAAGAAATATTATGAGTAATGAAAAGCAAAGGCCTGCAACCAAGACTTCTACCTAACAAGGCTCTCATTTAAAATGGAAGGCAAAATAAGGAGTTTCCCAGACAAAAGAAGGCTGAAAGAATACACCCTCACCGAACCAGCATTGCAAGATATGCTAAAATGACTGCTTTCAGAAGAGGAAGTAAAAGAGTGAGAGAGTGAGGAACACAGGTACAAAGGGGATAAGATGGCAATGAATAAGTACCTATCAATAATAACCTTAAATGTAAATGGATTAAATGCTCTAATCAAAGGACATAAGATAGCTGAATGGACAAGAAAACATGACCTGCACATATGTTGCCTACCAGAAACCCACCTCAGAACGAAAGACCTACACAGACTGAAAGTGAGAGGTTGGAAAAAAATATTCCAAGCAAATGGACAGGAAAAACAGCTGGTGTAGCAATACTTTTATCATACAAAATAGATTTCAAAACAGAAGCCATAAAAAGAAACCCAGAATGACACTTCATAATATTCAAGGGAAGAATCCATCAAGAAGATATACACATTATAAACATACATGCACCCAACATAGGAACACCAAAATATATAAGGAAAATCTTGGAGGACTTCAAGAAAGATATTGACAGCAACACAATTATACTAGAGGATTTTAACACGCCATTGTCAAACACTAATAGATCTTCCAAACAAAATATCAACAACGATATTGTTGCATTGAACAATGCCTTAGATCAAATGGACTTTATATATATATATATATATAACATTTCATCCCAAGAAGCAAAATACATATCTTTTTCAAATGCACATGGAGCATTTTCAAAGATATACCACATCATAGGACACAAAACAAGGTTCAACAAATTCAAGAAAATTAAAATCATATCAAGCATTTTCTTGGACCACAAGGGCCTGAAACTAAAAACTGACCTCAAAGAAAAACCTCAAAAACACTCAAACTCATGAAGATTGAATAGCATGCTATTAAACAATGAATGGGTTAATAGTGAGATCAAGGAAGAATCAAAAAGTTTCTGGGAACAAATGAAAATGAACATACAACATTCTAAAACTTATAAATAGTTTTGAACTCTGCATCTGATAGATTGCTTATTTCCATTTGGTTTAGTCCTTTTTCTGGAGTTTTAATGTATTCTTTCATTTGGGCCATGTTTCTTTGTCTCTTCATTTTGGCAGCCCACTGTGTTTGTTTGTATGCATTAGGAGAGCTGCTATGACTTCCTGTATGGGTATCGTGGCCTAATGTAGTAGGTGTCCTGTGGGGTCCAGTGGCACAGCCTCCCCTATCACCCAAGCTGGGTACTCGAGGTATGCCCTTCCTATGGGCCAAGTATACCCTCCTCCTGTAGTTGAGCCTTGATTGCTGTTGGCAGGTCAACAAGAGGGATTTAGTTAGGTCAGTTAGCAGCAAGAACTGGCTGTGACCACTCACCACCAACCTCTATCCTCCATGGAGGATCAGCTTGCAGGGGCAGGGTGGTTGTGTTCCGATGTGGTCTGAAGATGTCCATTAGCTGCACAGGCTCTGAGATTTTCTGGGTGGTGCAGACCAAGATCAGCTCCCACTTGTGTTCTACCCCAGGGCCACCCAGCATGAGCTACCAAGCAATCTGCAGATGGCTGCTACTTGTGCTAGGCTTGTAAGTTCTCCAGCAAAGCCATACCGAATCCAAAGCTGGCTGCTTGTAGTACTGAGACTGGGGCCACTTAGCCAGATGTAAGGAGGCTAGAGGTTCACTGAGGCTGGTTGTTGCTTGTTTGAGAGTATTTAGGAAGATGTAAAGCCTGAGACCAGCCATTCATACGGAAAAGCTACTATTAACAGCTTGTGTGGGCTGTACATTGGGAGGGGAATCACCAGGGTGGGGCAAAAAGTGTTAGCCATGTTGATGGAGTCTCAGGTATGGAGCCCACCTGCTGACTTTCTGGCTCTGTATGGAGTGGGCTCAGAAAAGGAATAATGACCTCTGCCTACCTTTCTGTCTAGGAGAAAGCTTTGCCCCGGCTCTTGCCCTGATGCGAGACACTTTCTTTCCTTTCCATATGCCACTGGTGCCTTTCAAGCTTCTACCTTGGTGTTGGAACTCAGAGGGACTGAGTCTGAGCGAGTCCATGTGAAGGCCCTTTAAAAGGCACTTCTTGGGATTCCAGTAGTTCCTTTAACTCACTCAAACCCTGCTGGATTTTACAGCCAGAAGTTAAGGGAGTTTTATCTTCCTGGTACTGGAACCCTGGGCTGGGGGGCCTGGTATGGGGCTGGGATCCCTCACTCCATAGATATTCCTCCTGATTTTTTATCCACCACACATAAGTGTGGGACCAGCCCATTCCACATCTCCATAGCTCCACATCTACCAATCTGGATGGATGTGATTTCTTTAGTCCTGTAGTTGTTGAACTTCCATTCAACTCAATTTCTTATAGTTCTGAGTGATGGTTATTTTGTAGTTTAGCTGTAATTTTGATGTGGTTGTGCAAAGAGGGGAGCTGTATTTTTCTATGCCTCCATCTTTAATGGAAGTGCAAGAGAAGCATTTCTCTCAGTGACCCCACTTCCAGCCTCTACCAAAGGCCTGCTGCACTCCTGTTTCTATCTGCATTTTTAGACACCACACATAAGTGAGGTCACACAGTAGTTGTGTCTCCTCATCTGATTTACTTGTATGTCACTTAGCACAGTGCCCTCAGGTCCATCCAGGTCCTCACCAATGGCAGGATTTCCTTCTTTCTTATGGCTGAATAATATTCCATTTTTTTAAATATGTGAATGATTTTTTTCCAATTCTCTCCTTTTACTTGTTTGATTTCTTTGAAAATATTTACTGACACAGTAACCATTTATTGAACACCTGCTGCATGCTGGGGTTGTTTTAGGTGCAGGGGCAGGAGTAAATTTGAGGCATTTAGATTCTAATGCTGGGATCTAGGCAATAATGGAAATGTAGATAATGTGTAGGGACATGGAGAAAAATAAAATGGAATGCTAGGGGTGGAAAGAGGGGATGATTTTTAATGTGTCTATAAAGGCCTCAGAAGGTGTTATTTAAGCAGAGTAGAAGGAAGTGAGAGAGAGAGCCTTTCCGGTGTTTATGGAGAAAGAGTTCCACAAAGAACAGTAACATGTGCAAAGGCCCTGAGGGGTGGACAGAGCAAACAAAGGGGGAAGAAACAAGACCTGAGGTTAGAAAGGCAAGGGGACAGATTCTGTGAGACCTGACAGAGCTTTACAAAAGCTTTGCTGTCACTGAGCAAGATGGAAAGCCATTGTCTGATTTTGAGCAGAAGAGTTCTATTATCTGACACATTTAATAGAAGTGGCCAGCAGCATTCGCTCAAGGTTTGGATGGGTAGTATAAGAGGCAAAGAGAGCTCAAGGAAGATTCCCAGGTTTGTGACCCAGTTGGAGTTACCAGTGAGTGAGATAGGGGTGTCTGTGGGAGGAGTAGGTTAGGGAGGGGGAAGACCGGGATGCAGTTTGGGACATACTATTTTTGCATTGTGAAGGAGCAGGCGGATCTGGAATTCAAGGGCAGGTGGGAGAAGGAGTCTGGGGCTGGAGAATTACATTTGGAAGTTTGTAAACGTATCTATGATATTAAGTACAAAAGACTGGATGAGGTCACCAGAAGACTGAGTCTAAACAGTGGAGAGGTATCCAAACCCTGCCTCCTGGAACACTCTAGAGTTAAGGCTACAGGGATGAGGAGAAGTCAGCAAGAGATGCTGAAAGGAAGAGCCATTAAATTAACTCTTGAGTTTCTGCAGCCTAGTGAAAAAAGCTTTCAGGGAAGACAGATTGATGATCTGTTTTAACTGCTGCTGATTGGTTAGTTAAGATGACACTGAAAGTTGTCCACAGGCTATAGCAACTTGGAGTTCATTGGTGACCTTGAATAGAATGAACTTGGTGGAGCGTGCAGACAAAAGCCTAACTGTGGTGGGTTTAAGTAAACAATGGAAATAATTAGAAACAGTGAATGAAGACAACATTTTCAGTTCCGTTACAAAGGGTTGAAGAGAAATAGATCTGTAGTTATAAGTGGAAGTGGGGCCAAGAGAAGGGTTTTGCTTATTTGGTTTTAAAGCAGAAAGAGTAGTAAGATTTCTTTGTATTCACAGGAAGGAGAAAGGAAAGTGATGGTGCAAGAAGAAGAAAAGGGACTGGCTGGAGCAGTGCCAATGGATAGGCTCCAGTGCCTGGAGGGAGACCAGGGCCCCTGCAAGAGCAGGGAAGGCAGGACTTATGGCCACAGCCACTGAAAGGTGGCGGGAGTGGTGGTGGGGACCCTGGAGTGATCTTCTGGTGGCATCTATCTTCTCGCAAAATAGGGAGAGTGAGAGTGGGGAGCCAGAAAGAGCAGGAAGATGAGTCAACTAAGAAAATGTGATAGGATTACCGGGAAGTATTAGGGAGATGAACAGGTATCATGTAAGGATGAGGAGATAAGGAAAGAAAGAAAACGTAAATAGGCATGAACTTTCACTTGGCAACACCACTTCCGGGAATTTTTCTTAAGGAAATGATTTAGGAATTTTGCCAGGATGTTTTCTTGCAAGACTGTGTGCAAGAGCAAGAAGTTAAAAACAATCTAAGCAGCACAATAGCAATTTGGTTAAATTTAATCAATTTATTAATCAGTGTAGCCATTTGAATGTATACATTGATCCTCAAAGCTATTGACCATATGTTTAGAAGAAAAAGAAAGTTCCCATGTTTGTAGAAAAATACATGTATTTCTATACCTTAATTTGTATCAATTTATAGGTATCTACATGTTTAAAATTGTTAATCCTTGCCAAACGGAATTATTGATCGTCAATTCTTTTTGTTGACTTTATTTTCTGATTTTTCTATAATGAACAGAATGAGAAAGTTGTAATGACGAAACAACATCAGAACCTGCTTGATGTTGCCGCACTGAGCGGCACCTTTAGGTTTGTGTTGTGATTTCCAAGGTGTCCTGGAGCCTCCTTTCTGTGCTGCCTCAGCCTCCCCGGAATTTCCTCACATTTAAAGCAAACTCAGGTGTGGTCACATCCCTACCTAAAATTTCCAACTACACTGTTACCACTAAAACTACCCCAACTAAAAAGATCTAAGTGATAATTCATTGTAAAATACTTTAGCATAGCTACTTAGTGTGTATAAGCATTAACTCTAAATAACACAATAGGTGATTAATTAGCATACGAAGTGTCTGAATCAAAATCTACATCTTATAGTTGATTACTTAGCATATGGAGTATACTTATATGAATCAACACTTGAGGCTAATTAGCATAAAAATGTTAGAAACAATGTTTATGGTGAAATTGTGAGTTAGCAGTGGTGGGAAGGAACCTTTGACCTTGTTTGGGCAAGCCCACTCGGGCCAGGTCTCTCAGCCCCACGTCCCTCCACTCCATAAAGGATGCTCTTGCCTGATCCAACTCAGACATCACCCGTACTATCCTGCTGTGAGGATGTCAGCAAGTCCACTTCAGACTATGCCTTTCTTGTTAGTTGACAACACAGGGGCAGAGAGGGAGCTGAGCAAAGCCACGTGTGCTCCTGCCTGCCTGCTTGCTAAAATGTGTGCATATGTTGGGCCAATTCATACCCACACTTGCTTGGATTGTGATATAGCAAGGGTTTTGGATCAAATAATGCCCACTTGGCCTGTTAGAAGTTACCAGAATTTACTAGGAAGAACCTCATAATCACCTGTTGGCCAGATTGTTTTAGGCCTTTTGCTACAAATACAAGTAATCACATTTTTTGATAGGTGTAATGGACATTGTCTCAGTGGTATATTAGGTGAGTGTAAAAGCATATTTAGAGAATATTACCACTTTTAGTGATCTGATGTCTATATTGAAGTTTAAAGCTGTACTACCTATGACAGCTTTACGACGACCCTCAGCCATCCCTCTTTCAACCTGATTGTTGCTCCAAGCTCCTGCTATATAGGGGTTCTGGCATCTTCCCTCCCCTCCACATCCCCTGGCCCAGGGGATTCTGAATATTCTTTAAAAGACCATCTGCTTTATTTCCACAATGTGCTGCTTTAAAATGGCAGCACCAAAATTCATGTTTCCTACCCCAAGTTGGCATTTCTCTGATCCATTTACAACTTATGTACTATACATATTTGGATTACATTGGATAACTTTGGAGGTTAAAATTGATTCATGCACATGAATGAATGAGTAAGCAATAGAGACATGACCTAGAATAATCTCCTGGTTTGCTATTGCATAAACATGTTTTATAATCTGTGTAACAGCAAACTTGATACTTCCTGAATGTGTCAACCATAACACACACTTTTCTTTTAGAAGGGAGGAAAAGAAAAACCATGCATTTCTTCTCATTCATAATCAAAGAAATTATTAAGCTGACAAGATCTTGCTGCTCTCAGTAATATACTTTCTTGAGCTTTTCCTTTTGTCCTGTATTCTTTTTTTCGTCTTCTGGTGCAGGGCTGAAGCAAAGGCAACTCTCTTACCCTCAAATAGTGGTATTTAACTTCAAGTTTATGATTTTTAATACACCTGCTTGACTTTGACCAGAGACCAAAATGAACATCGTAATAATGGGACACATTGATGGTACATGACCTTTGATATGACACACAGAAAGGGACTGAGCACCATTGTCATGGTATTCCTGGCACAATGCCTACACCGATCATAAGGAAACATCACACAAATCCCAAATGAGGGAGATTCTACAAAATAACTGGTGTGAAATCTTCAAAGTTACTGAGGTTGTGAAAGACAAGACTGAAGAAACATTCCAGACTGAAAAAGATTACAGACATCAAAGTAAATGAGACACTTTATCCTGGATTGGATCCAGAAACAGAAGACAATTTTTTTTCTGTGTAATAGGTGAAATTACATGCTGATATACTGTATAAATGTCAACTTCCTGCTTGGGGTGCATGAACTAATGTTTCTGTGGGAGAATGTCCCTGTCTTTTAATAAATACGCATTCATATTTCTAGTGGGACTGGGGAATCATGTCTTTAACTTCCAGTGGTTTCAGGAAAACTGATGAAAGTGGAAATAGAAAGACAGATATCTCTCTATGTAGAGATGTATCAAAAGTGGCAAGATGTTAGCAATCGGAGAAGCTGGGTAAAAGGTATATGGCAGATCTTTGTATTATTCTTTCAACTTTCTGTAAGTTTGAAATTATTTCAAAATAAAAGTAAAAAAAGAGAAAGAAATACTAAGGAGCATCTTAAAGCAAGAGTCATCAGGTTGCTGATGGTTAAAATGCGAATGTTCACCATGACCCAAAACAAATGACAAATATCGACATGTATTTTTATGCATGGCATGCAGACTCTGCCTTATATATATGTACGTGTATATAATCTGCCTGGGATCCTGCAGAGCTGCTGAGTTAGAATACGGGAAAGGCCTTCTAGACGCTCCAGAGGTGATTACAGGACACGCTCAGCACCCTCTCACAGCTCTTCTCAGTTCCAGGAGACCTTGGGTAGTCTGGGCGGGGAGAAATTCTGCTCCCTGCCTTGGTTTCTCTCTCATTCCAGGTCCAGCACCCATGGTCTTCTCGCTCCTGCCACTTCACACACTAAGGTGCAAATACCTGATAATGACTCAGCATAGTTGTGCTCCTCCAAACCCTAATGAGGCCTCAGAAAACAAAGGAAAACAAAAACACCTTCTGCTTCTTGGGTTGAATCTACCATAATGCTTCATACAGGAACTCTGTACTGGACATTGATAATATGTATTAGTTTATAAATGGTTTACAAATGGAGTAATTCAGTATTTCTCGAACATTTTTGGCCATGGGCTCTCCTTCCCACTTATCACCCAACATCCAGTGATAGAGTTTCTCCCGGTTTGCTTTCTCTCTAAGGGCACGGTGCGGATCATTTCAGATACTGAAGGAGACACCTAAAGGCAAGGGGCCCTCAGGCACTTTGTTATTCTCACAGCTCTGCCTTCTAGCCTGAGTCAGCTTTGTCCCCAGGGTTCTGTGAGCAGCAATGGGGTCTACTGCTTCTCCCTTTGCAGCCAGGCAGGCAGCGGGCTGTACCCACCCTGCTCAGATCGCCCCAGACCGGTCCCCAGACAGAGGGAAATGGGGTTGCCCTGTTAGCTTGGACCAGCGGGAAGGGGTCCCGTTCACACATGGTGCTTACACTGTGGGGAGGGGCTGGAGTGGATGTTGGGGGGAATGTCCTCCCCAATGTGGGACTTAAGTCCTTAGAGACTTCAGGGCATCACACTGGCTTGGTTGAGCCTTTCCCCACACAGGCCCTTCCAGACAGTCACTCCTGGGGTTAATCTGTCCTTGGGGGGAGGGGGAAGGGGCCCCCTGTGGGTAGTCCCCTCCCCTCCCATGGGGTGCAGAGGGCAGTGGCAGAGGCACAGGCAACAACTGAGGGACAGAGAAGAAAACTAGTGTAGGGTTGCTTTTAAGGTTTGTTTTCTTTTCTTGTTTATTCCCGTGCTTTCCCACCACTGGATTTTTCTTTTCTTTTAGCGGCACACCAGGTTTCTGCAAGTCCTTGTCTCTATGAGCAAGCTCACATTCCAGACACTTCTGAAAAAAATACTGAGCACAGATTCTTTCCAGTTCTTCCACTGGATGTTGAACTCCAAAAGTTATCTATTTTCTTTAAGCCTTAATCTCAACGTTTTGCCTCATAATCTTGAAGAAAAGTCCTTCTCAAGACGGGTCTTCATCAAGTGCTCAGAATTGAGCAACATGTCATTATATTTGCAACAATTTCCAAATAGCATTGGCAAATTCAGGTGTTTGTAAGTAACTTTGTGTGGGTCAGCCAGGCCTCCACTAAGAAGACTCCAATGCTGGCTCAGCGCTGGTGCTTTACTTCAATGAAAAGAAATCAATACAGGTGGGATTTCCCTCTTTTCTTGCGAAATCATTCATGTTATAAGCACAGTGCTTTCATATGACAACAGTTGGCTTTAAAGGTGGGCAATCACCTATTTCTCGCCCAGAGTGGATGAGAGACAGGTCTAGAGCTCAGGCCCGCTCACTGTCAGACACCTCGGAGAGTGCTCCACACAGGTCCCAGAGCAGGTGTCCAATCAGGGGTTGCCTCCCTCCTCCCTTCTCTTCTTGCTTCTCCTAAACACTACACCAGAGAAAAAAACAAAAACAAGAAATTACTGAAAATTAATGTAACAAGTTGCCCCCTATAGCCACTCTCCTGTTGTCCTGCTGAAATCAGCAGCCATTAGGTTACTGCCTAATTTATTTGATAAATCACTGTATGATAAGGCATCTCTCTCTCTCTCTCTCACACACACACACACACACACCTCAAAACAGTCATAAGAACTGAGAATCTCAGGCTTTCTCCTCATCATTTGTTGGGAACTGCCCTGCCTGGTTTCAGAAGCTGTAACCCCAGCCAAGGCTAAGGGTGAGGGAACGACCTTGGACCGTAAGCCACTAAGGAGACAAAAGCTTATCTCCCTGGCAGGAATGCTGCTTCTGCTCCTCTTTCCATAACTCGCCCCCAATGCTTGGTCAGTTAGCCAATGACGGGTAAGATTCCCCAAGGGGGGAACGACCTAAGACAGGCATGATCACGTGGGAGACCCCCAAGGAAGGACTTTGGGGGGTACAGCAAAAGGGGGTAATGGACCCTCGCCCCTCGGCTTTGACAAAGCCTGAGTTCTCATTCTGTCTGAGAGAAGTCTCCTAATCTCTTGGCTGCCTTACTTCCCTGGCTCCACCTAAGCCTGAAACAATGACTGCCTTACTTCCCTTGATCCACCTAATCCTGAAACAATGGCAGGGTGGTGCAGCCCTGTGCTGGAAAGGGCAGGTTCCCTGGGCAATCAGGCCTAAGAAAGAATATATCAAATCCTGTGAAACCCGCTTTGTTTGGAATGCTCTCAATTAAATGAAAAGGGTCCAAGCAAGAAGTAAGTTTGTTCCTTAAAGTTTTACAGCGCTTTAGCTATCTGTCCCTGACTCAAAATAGGCCCTGAGTTCTTTGTTATCTATTGTTTGATCCTTACTGCCTGACAATGGTTAATGAGCTTTATCTGTAATCCTGTGCAAATGAACCCAATAAAAGCCCATTGAGGAACAGGCTCCTGGTCCTTCTCCTTTGACAGGTTGGCCACCTTTCCTCCCCAAGCAGATTATGTCTTGGTAGAATTATTCTCAGCCAGGACTGGCGGAGGGGGGGCGGGCGGGGGGCTCTGCGGGCAAAGCTCCTCCACAATCATCAAGTGCTACCCTCTTAAATCACCCGAGAGGAAAAATGAGTTTGACAGTGTTTAGGGTCGGTCTGGTGTATGAGTGACCCCTTAAAAACCTGCTACTGCCTGTCAAATATATGCCTCATGGAAGAGGCAGAGCCTTACAATTCTGGGAGTTTCTTCAGGCTCAAAATTCCTCTCAAGGCCATCTGAGTCTGTGAGTCTGCTTGGGTCCCAGAACACCTTCTACCCTTACCCATTCAGCAGATATAAACCACAGGTCACAGTCTTAGAGTGGGGGATGGTCTTAAATGTTCTATTCTGTATTTTAAGCTACAAATTCCTGCCAAGTAGTATTCTAGCCTCTCCAAAACATCTGTAGGAATGAGCTACCCTCTATTTCTAAAAGAAGACCATTTTGCTTTCATATAGCACTAATTGTATGAAAGTTTTCACTAGGTCTGGTTAAAGTCTACCTTTCTACAGTTTCTACCTCCTTCTACTTTGTAGAATAACATAAAGAATGTGCAGGGCTCCTATGCAGCGGACTTTTAAATAGGCAGAGTCAACTATTTCCTACAGAGGAATCTTACAGTTGAGCAGGCGGACCTGCCACATCCACCATTCCCAGCTGAGGGAAGCAACAGACTTCCTTGTGCCTGAGTGGCCTTTGTGACTCCACCGTCCTGGTCAACCTGCGGGCTGATCTGTGACCTGTGAGTGGGTCTCGCACAAATGTTTGTCTGCTAGGGATGATGGTAATTAAATTCATCAATGAGATCCTTTCAATCAATATTTGCACTAGGAAAATGGGGCAAGGTCAGTTAGTAACATTTACAAAGCAGATACGGCAGGGAGGAAGCCAAGTCACGTCCAAGATGAAGCCACGTGTCGAGGATGAAACACCAGGATCAGAGGCCTGCTGCTGGGGGCACGGGATAGCAACCAGGTCGCAGTAATTTTCATGGACTCTCTCAATAATTCTAATGATTTCCTGCTCTCGACCTAAACTGTAGACTCAGCTAAGCCCAGCCAGACCACGATTCTTCCCTTTCCCAGAGGTTTAACCGTGAGCTCTTCCTGAGCTGTCATAATACCTGACATGTAATTGAGATTCTTGCCCTTTTTTATTTTCACATATATTCTTCCAAAAATTCCTGCATTGCTCGAAATAAACCAAATGAATCTCTAATCATTGAAACCACAAACATTTAACTGAGAGTTCTCACATTTTCCAAGTGTGTTTTCCAGGTTATGGATCTCCAAACATTGAAATCATTGTTATGAAATGGCTTCCAGTCTCTTCAGCTTCTCTGTCTCCCTCACTCTCCCATCTCCTCTCTCTAAATCTCTCAGCCTCACCTTTTCACCCCCAGTAACCAGCATCCAAGTGACAGAGATCAAATGGCAACCCATGCTAAGCACGTGCTCTGTATTCAGCATAAGCAGAACATTTTATGAAATCAAACATGCACTTCTTTCCATTTTTTGAATGATCAGACTAAAGATTTCCCTGCCTGATCAGCCCCCAGGGAACCCAAGAATTATGAGAAAAAATGTGTGAAAATGAACTAAAGTGGATGATTATCTGGATGCTCTTGAAGCTAATATAGTGTGAAGTCTATTGATCTCCTGACTACCTCTTTGTTCGATGAAATAATTAAAAGTATTGGTTCTCATTTCAATTTACTAGGTAGTATTAGGAAAAGAAATATAAATAAAACTAAACTCCAAATGTGTTTAAGTTGATTATCAGAAAGAGCATGTAAATGTTCTCACCTATAGCCATTTTTCTGGAGGCAAGTAAGAGAAAACCTAATTGTGTATAAAACGATAAGATTATTTAATGAGGTTTCGAAAACTGGGTGCAAGGTCTATGTTTCTTGTGGAGTTCTTTTCCACTCAAGGTTAGAATCTGTAATTCTGCCTGCAGAATTTTGCTTGGCATTTTCAGATACCTATGTTCAAGACGGAAAGTCCTAAAATCTTGAGCCACCAGAAGACTTCCCCTTCCATCTCCTTAGTCAGGACGGAGACACATGACCCAGCTGAGCTACAGAGGAAGGGAGGGAGTTCCTGGCAAAGGGAAGTGGGATGTCATGACCAAGCAAAGTGTCTGCTGCAATGTGTTTAGAGTGTTTAAAAATAGGGTTTTATTTTACTACAAAAGTTAATAAATTATTAAAGAAAGTTTGGAACATAGAAGAAAAACATTCCCTAGTGCCACTCCCAAAATCTTTTCCTCAATGCACTATTTTAACACTGTTTTAACCATATATGTAGTGTGATTTCCTTTTTTTCCATTTGACCCATGATTAAGGCGCTACGGTTTTTGAAATAGACTTACCACGATGAAGTACCATGGAAACTAAAGGACGCAGCACGGAAGGGTAGGAAGAGGGCGGGCTCACAGGTGAAGAGACTGTGCTTGTGGAGCGGGTTCTGGCACTAATCCATCGCTACATTTCCATTTCCTCAAAATAATGAGGTGTGTTTTCCTTAGTTTTGCCATTTCCAAGGCTACAAAGTTATGGGAGCAGTGCCTTTCAGACACACCAGCCGCACTGTTCAGACGATTCAACACAGCAGGTCCCAGCCACCAAGTCGAGCAGACAGGTGAGCCGCCAGTGGCTGCCATGTGAAATGGACGCCCAATATGTAACAAAATAACGTACAATAGGTAGCAAGTAATGGATGGCAATAATGCAGACTGGCTCTTCCAATTTTTTAATAGCAGCCAAAAAGTCTGGGTTTTTGTGTGAAACTGTTTGATTTTTATATATAGACACCTAATTTCCAAAACAAAGTACTGTTAAGGCCAAATAGAACACGGGTGCTGAGTGGCAGTCTGCCTCTCCAGCTAAACCAGCAGCCCCCTTGCTCCACTCCGGTGAGGGGATGCACGGAAGAGCCGTCAAAAAGAGCTGCTGCCCCGGCGGGAGTGCAGTGGGTTACACCGTCGTCAGAGATACAGCAAGGCTGCAGGTTCCATCCCGGTCAGGGCACATACAAGAAACAAGAAATTTATGCAGAAATACGTGAAACAACAAAGTGGTGTGTTTTTCCTCTTCTCCCTTCCTCTCTTTCTCAGATCAATAAAATAAAAAATATAAAAGAGCTGCTTATAAGACACTTTGGCTATACAGCAACTGGGTTATTACAGTCGAAAACATCAAATGCTTATATGAATGGCAAATAAATACAGTATAGGATTTTATCGTCCCTGGTGGTTTACATTGACAGTGTAATTACTTCCCATCAACCGTTCCAAACTGCTCCCGGTCTGAGCTGAGCTTTGATGTGCTCTCTTGAGTAAGCGCGCGCTGTATGGGAAACAGCAAAGTCTGGACCCTCCCAGGCCACAACTCCTTTTATATGTAATTTTCATGATCCATCTGGTTCAAAGTGAAGTCCTGCATCTTTTGCCTTCATCATGCAGTTTAAGGGAATAATGAAAACGAAAATGATGAAAGTGTTACACAGGTGTTCCATTGAGTAAGAACTGCTACCTGGAGCAGTTTATTCCCTTCTGGCCCTGAATGTTGCGTCCTTACTCTCTCCTTCTCAGGGAAAGAGCAATCGAATCACTGGTCATCACGGTCTTTGCTCTTGCAATTCTGACTCTCCAGAGCTGAAAGCTGCGCAAAATGAGAATTTAACAACTTGGGACTTTTAATGTGATTTTTGCCTTTGACACAGTTATTAAGAGTTCTAAAAAGCAACAGCCCCTACAAGAACATCAGGTTTCTAAATGATTCATCTCCTCACAGACCTTGATATTCAATCCAGGTGTAGGAATAAACAGTATAGCCCTCGGGTTCCATCCTGCGGCCTTGGACCGGCTTCAGTGAAATTCTATAGCAAAAGGCCCAGCACTTCCTGTGACTTTCTCTTTGTTCTGCTAACTTTTTATCTCAGAAAAGCAAAGGGATTTCCTTCGGGGATTATGTAGGGGAAACAAACTGAGGTAGTGATAGTGCTTCATTAGAACTATTAAGGAGCTCAAGGAGAAGCTCCTTTTCTGGATGTTCCAGGCGCCAGGAGCAGGGAGCCCCCAGTTCTCGCCCCTCCTCGGCCTCCTTCTTTCCTCTCCTGGCCCCAGGGGTACCTGGGCAAATGGGAGTCAGACAGAGAGGTGATGCAAAAGTGATCGGAAAGGGAAACACGCCCCCCTTCTTTTTCTTTGTATTTTTCATAAATTTTTACAAGTATTATCTTGTCAACACTAAATCATTTTGTAATAAACATTTCAAAACCAATAGGAGCCAGTCTCATCCTGCCAGGTCATGATTTGGAGTCGCTGAGAGGAACAGGGGCAAAGAACAATACAGATGATAAATTTTCTTAGTGACAGATCTATACGAAAAATGAGATGAAAGTGAAGTTTCCTGTTCATGGAAGGCCAATGTGCTACTTAGTCTACAAATGTGTCCTGGTCAGACTTTTTATTCCACACCGGGAGTCTACAGAAGGAGTAGGATACGAGGCGGATTTGTCAAGCAGCAACAGCAATGCTCACCTGTCCACACAGGGCTGGATAAAGTACTGCTTAGGAGCTAGTCAAGAGCCACTAAAAAAAATCTTGAAATGAACAAGGACATAAATCACATTTCTATTAGATTTGTTTCTCAATGTTTACGTTCTGATTTGTGGCTGATATTTACTTTAAAAATATTCAATGGTAACCCGAATGACTGAATTCTAAGTTAACCAGGTTTTTTATTAATTACTCTTGAAGTAAAACAAGTTTTTTTTATTTGGTTAAATGTTAGCTTTAAAATTTTTGCTCTGGCCAGGAAGCTCAGTTGGTTGGAGCATCATCCTGAACACCAAGATTGTGAGTTTGATTGCCAGTCAGGGTACACACAAGAAGCAACCAAAGAATGCAACAAATCTGTTTCACTCTCTCTCTCTTCCTTTATACGGTTAATATTGTAAAATTTAAAAAATAATTTTTGGAAAGGAATTATTTTTCATGTTTCTTATTTTAACTTTGCTGTAGTTTTCTTTCCTTTAGTGTAACCACACTTAGTATTTTAAGGAAGATGCTTGGTTTGTACTGTTATTGTTTTGGCCGTATTCCATTTAATTTGATATAGTCCATTTCCCTTTGTATTTAAAAATGCTCTTCCCTACATTTTGAGGGCTTGTCTCTGGCCTAAATATCATTTAGTGAATTTTAAGTTTTCTTTTCCATGTTTTCTATGTGATTGAGCATTTAATTTTGTTATTTCTAATTTTATTATTTACTCTCTGGATGTAGGGAGTATAGACTTATGACTTATATTGTGTGGTCCAGAACATGGCAAATTTTTGTTTAAAATACACTTAGGCAAAAAAAGCATATTTGCTCATACATATGTTAAATCTGTTTTACTAATTTTGTGTACTTATACATCCCATGGATTAACTAAATTCTACTTCTAAACTGATATTACCAGTTGTGTGTTGCATTTGTCAATTTTTTCTATTCAGGTACTTTACTTTATAAATTTCGAAATTTTAGATGATCAAGTTATTTCTCCTACTGCTTTTGTTGTGAAATCTACTTTAATATGAGAAAAATCTCAAGTCAGAGTCTTTAACAGAATTAAGTTTGAAATTGGACCCAAAAGAAAATGCAGCTGATGTACTTACTATGCAGAGGAAACAGAGCTGTGCGCACCTTCCCCTCCCCCATTAACCTTTGCCTCTTGGCAAGCAATTGCCCTATTTTACTAGAGAGTCCAGGCTGCCATTGTGTGACTTGGCTGAGTCACAGGTGAGTCTTATAGAGGACAACCTGGCAATCACACTGTGTTCCTAGATTCAATGTACATTCATAAATCCTCTGGTGCATAACATTAAAACCTCGTGACTTGCTAAGGCAAAACACTGTAGAAACCATCAGGAGAAATGAAGCATGTAATGTATTGATGGTATAATTCCACTTGAATATTATGGATAGGCCCATCTGTTTTTATAATTAAATTTGTTATTGAGTTGAGCATGATTATTTGTCAATACTTCCAAATATTAGAATTTTTTTTTTCTCTCAGTTAACCAGGACCAGATTGTTTTTCTCTCAGTCCTTTCAGATGCATAGAATTCACCTTGGGAATAATAAACTTCCAACTTTGTTCTAAACATGAATGAAGAGTTAAGTGAGGATCTGGACTGCCTCATTAGACCACACAGGAAACAAATAAGACCCGTTCTCTGCGTGGTCAGAGAAGGATAGTATGAGTTCTAGGTTGGTTCACATTTCAGGCCCTTTTGCCACTTCCTGTTTTTGTCTCATCTGTATTTGGATAATGATGGCAATTTCATTCTCAGGCTGAGTTCCCCTGGAGTCACTCAATGGCTTGCCAAGAGGCATTTGGCCTGAACCTTGAGGTTTTCTGTGTGTGAAAATCTAATCTCCTAAATATATTTATTGGTATTATTTAACTTTTAAAATATACGTTAATTTTGGATTAAATATCACACTTTCATTTGTTACTACTGATTGAGGTAAGAACTTCCCAAACTGGTAGAGAATTTTTATGAGTTTGAGTCAAAACTGATGACATGCCAGGGAGCAAGGTCTCAAATACTCTGAAGAATAAGTTTTGCCATTTCTTTTATGTATCTGAAATTAAGGAGGGAATGTAAGGAAGATTACATGAAGGTGGGAGAAAGCAAGACCAGCACTGGATTACAAGTGTGTTAAGCTCTTGAGGGTGGGCACCTGTTGGAAGGTGGGGTCTGAAAGGGGGCACTTCAAAGCTGTGTTAACCTAGATGCACAGAAGCTAGGGACAGGGCTTAAGGCTTTGTTTTTTCAGTTTTTATTTATTTTGAGAGCATGAGAGAGACAGACAGACATCAATTAATTGTTCCACTTATTTCTGCATTCCAAGTGCCCTGACTGACCCACAACCGTGACGAATTGGGATGACACTCTAACCAACTGAGCTGCTCGGCCAGGGCCAAGCAAAGAAGTTATGTGACTATGGTGTGACTACCCACCAAGACCTCCCAGTCCAGAACTTATGATTGGATCACCATGTGAAGTTACTTTCCATAGGATCCCCCCTTTTTTTTGTCCATCCTACTTAAGATTAGTTTAGTCCCTCTTTGATAATAGTTATAGTTGAAATCATATTACTCAGAAATGCAGTTTACATAAATATAATGATTAATAGGAGTAACAGCTACATTTATTGAGTATTTAACTGTTATATATATTGTATTAATCATTTCATGAACATAATTCACATTACTATTTTCACCTCTTATAGTTAAGGAAACTTCAGCTTTGTGAGTACCTTTCCTAAGTCACACCACTAGAGAAAAGCAAAGCCAGAATTTGCACCCAAGTCTTTCTGGCTTTAAAGACTGTGCATATAACTACTGATCTGTACAACAAACAGCAGATCAGAGCAATGCACATTCAGTCCCAGATATCAAGCATCTAAAATTTATATCTAAATTTAGATCTAAAGCATCTAAAATAGAAATGTTATTTCTTCTAGTCCATTCAATCTAGTTTTTACTCCTTTTGTCTCTAAGTGAAGTGAATGGCAATGTTTTAAAGCCCCTTGAGTAGATGAAGATTTTCATTTATTGGACATCTGTTAAGTTCCTATGAATGAGGCAAGGTGCTAGGTGGGGAATCCACTGATGACAGTTCTTGCTTTATTGAGAAGCCAGATCACAGTGGAAGAGGCAAAAATGCAACTGTATTACACTCTGTGTTGTATCAGGCATATAGGGGGTGGAAGGAGAGTTACTATTTCATACAGGGCCATTCAGGTGAGCCCCTCTGAAAAGGCAGCATGTGAGCAGGGCTGGAATGTTATGAGGGATCCCTGGGGACAGTGTTCTAGGCAAAGGACATGGCAAGTACGAATGCCCTCAGGTGGGAGCCCATTTGCTCCTTCAAAGGGAAACAAAGAGGCTGCTGTGGCCAGAGGTCAGTGAGTGAGGGTGACTCAAGGGGAAGGGGTGCCAGGTCCAAGAGGAACGGGAAGGTGAGCACCCATAGTGGGTGATGTAGGTGGTCAGAAGTGACGGGGGTACTTCATATGTTCTGACAAGATTTGCCGAAAGAAAGGAATGTGGGGTTTGAGAGAAGAGAGTCAAGGATGACTTCCAGGTCTTCAGCCTGAGCACTTGGAGGGGGAGTTGCCGTTTATTGAGATGGGAAGACTAGGGGAGGAACTGGCTGGTGGCAGTGCTGCAGTTTAATTCTGGATGTACTCAGAGATGCCCCCCAGTTTCCCAGTTGGAGATGTTGATCAGGCAGTTGAACATGTAAGTTAGAAAAGATGAGAAGCAGGAATCTGGTAAACACCAAGGAGAAGGTGCAAAAGCTTAAGAAAAATGGGGTGGGGGGAGCAGTGGGGGCAATTAAATGACTCTCTTAAAAAAGTTCCAAGGCATTTTAATTTATATCATCACTTATAAAGGTCTGTGAAGCCTAAAAATATGTGGCAACATCAAGCTGTAAGCAGTGGTTAAAACTAGACCGATGGTTTCTAAAGTGTGGGCCTCAGGCAACAAACATCAGCCTCACCAGTGAGCTTCTCAGAGATGCAAACTGGTGGGCCCCATCAACCTAGTGAATCACAAACTCTGGGAATGGGTCCCAGGAAACCGTTTTGACAAGTTTTCCAGGAGGTTGTTATGCACATAAAAATTGAGTCAGCTAGATAATAACAAGTTTAGTATTTCCAGGTTTCAATCATTAAAAAAAAAGGAAGAAAGAAACAACCTTTTTAAATAGGTAAAATGTCTTTATTGTTTGAAGCATAAAGAAGAGTAAACAAAATCAGTATGACATTTAATTTCTTATTTAGTCTTCTCAGTGAGATTATAAAAATACAATGCCACTGAGTCTGTATAAACACTCCTGAAAATGTCTTGAAAATGTCTAGAAGTTCATAGTTAATATAATATTAAGAAGGCACTCAAAACACAATGAGATGTAAAAAACAACCTCACGGATACAAAGCAATTTTTGAAATTGCTTTGAGTAAAATTTCTAGACTCGTACAGAAACAGGACTTCATTTTCCCTTTGCCCATGTCACCTACAGATGTCACAGGTGTCCCCCGTCTTCTCATCCCCACACCTGCCTTGTCCTTGATGTAGGTTGGCAGAAAAGCAAGCTAAAATTAATGTTTTTCTTTAACTTAATCTCTTATTTTGCTTAAGATGAAACAAAATTCTTAACTCATAACTAAGATTTTTAGTATGCCTGGCTCATTTGCATTTAGTTTCAAATCAAAACTCTATTAAAAAAATAGGAAGACAGTGATGTCAATGTTTTTCTTTAAGTACCTACTATTCAGCTGCCAAAATCACCCTAAGCAGCATTTCTGAAGCATGTGAACACACACGTGTGTATATTTAGAAATACTGTTGCTGCATCATTCTGGCTTTGAGCAAAATGAAATCAGAGTTAACGTAATCTTTGTAAACTGGGACCACAGGTTGGAATACAACTCAAATCATTCAGCGCATTCATTGAAGAAAGAAAAGATGCGTGCTTCATGTACTCTTAACTTCATTTTCTTTCAGGTTGGTCACAGGGTAAACAGTATACACCATATGTCAAATGAAAACCCACTGGCCTACGTCATACCTGTAATGTTGCTAATTAAAATAAGTATTCTGGCTGTGGAAGTTGTGTCTTGGGAATTTTTCTAAGGTCATCTTTTCAAGGCATTGGTAAGAAAGGATAAATGTTTTCTTTGAATAGAAAGAAATACAGACAGATCATTAACTCATTCTCTGCATATATGATGCTATTTTTGAGGTAAGTGATTATTGCACCCCAAAGGTGTTCATTAAAAAAATTCATTAATTGCTTTAAGAAATTTCATGAACATGGTTAATCTGAAATGACTTAATAATGAAATCCAGAGATTTGGTCACTTTCCTGGTAGAATTTAGACTATAAATGAAAACTGACATTAAAATAATATGGGGAAATTATAGAGCCATTTGAATGTTTATCACTTTATTACTGCAATCATAAATGATAATGATTCGAATTAGTTCTTGACATCAATTTGTGTGTTTACATTCATCCTTAATTATGCCTTTTTCTGCCTTTTATTCTGTTGGTCATCCTTTTAAGAAATGCCATGATAATTAGCACGTGGTTGTGTTACATGGAGCCTCCTGCCCTACCTTCCTCTGTATGTGTATGTGCTCATTTATCACGCCTCTGCTCACACTCTTCTATTTAACTTTTCTGTTGGATGGCGTTGCAAAGCTTTTGCTGATTTTCAAGGCAGTCTTTCAGTTTATCCTCTGTCAAAGTCAGTCGCTGCTCCAAAATTGAAACAGTCTGCAAAAAGGAGGACAAAATAATCAGTGGGTGGTGACCTGGTGGTGAGGATGATGATGATAATCTCTGCAGAGGAGACCCTTTTTACACTTGGAATGTCCACCCTTTTGCCAGGAAGTTGGCTCAAAAATGGGCCCCAGAACTTGCTCTACTTCTGGGCCCTACTACAGGGCAAAACACTGTCAAGCAGTTTAATGAGAAGGAAAAAAGGAAAAACCAAAACTGATGCATTTGAGGAGAAACAGAATAAAATAACAGACCTCTGCAGACAATTCTTATGTCTGACCTTCTAAAACATCAATGCCAGGAAAGAGGCCATGGGCAGCAATGTAAGTGGTGGCACCACAAGCCATGTGGGCATGTGGAGAGCAGGGGAGAGGGGAGAATGTCATGTGCACAGTCCTGGCGCTACTTTAATGTCATCACTGGTCATTCTGTCACAATCAGTCTATGACAGATCATACCTATACTACTCCAGACAGCTGAATACTAGTTTACTAGGAAAATGTAAAAACTGCTACCAGTTCTCAGGCCCAAAAGAGGATAATAGCACTTCTAAGGGCTGTTAGGAAGACTGGATGAAACAATGCACGGACAATGCTCCAGTTAGCTGGCACCCAGCTATGGGTATGATGAAGCTTAGCTAGTTTAACTCCTTCAGCTAATAAATGAGTACATGGCTACACAGATATACACATGGCTACTCTTAAATTTGGGAAATCTAATTTTATTTCTGATATAGGCTTCATCTTCCATCTTTTACATCTTAAAAATACTTTTATTATAAAATAAAACAAATTCAAGAAGTTGCATAAAACACGTGCCACAATGAATTCTCATGAAAGACACACTCTTACAATCAGTACCCAGGTGAGGACTAGTGTCAGCCACTGCACAGTGCTTTTCCAGCTGTCGGTCAGAATCACCACGCCTGCCCTGCCCCATAACAGTTACTGTCCTGACCATTTCTTGCATTTATTATTTTATCTTTCAGGTGACATCCCTAGACACTATAATTTTGTCCTATCCACTTTCAAGATTTGATATACCATTTAAAGTTGTTGTTTTTTCCAGTAGGCTCCTATCGCTTCCCTTTCTTTTCTTTACAAGTCGCCTGCTGTCAGGCTCTGGCCACTGGAGTGCAGGGTCTGCGCCAGTGTGGGTGTGAGGCATGGCACGCGCAGGGTAGGGCGCAGTCTGCTCTTCTGCCCTCCTTGTTCTCTGCCAGTGGGCGGCTGGACTCAGGCTTAATGAGATTTAGACTGGAGCCCCTGGCCAGACCGTAAGTGGTGGTCTATTCTTCCACTAGAAGACACATTAATAAGGTTTGGTTGTTCTCTTTTCATGTTAGAAACCACTCAATGCCAAGATATATTAATTCTTGGGGACTGTCAATGATGATAATCTAGTTCCATCATTAAAAATATGTTAATTAGTATAATTTATAAATAAGACTCATTTCTCTCATCTACTATTTGCTTACCCAGTGGAAGAGTTCATAGGGGAAAGGCTGAATAAATGTTTGGCTATTTTAGTCAGCAAGTTTCAAGATAATGCCCTATCAGCCTCGGAAGGAAACCAATTTATTAAAACTGTCATTATTTAATAGCTTTTGCTTTCATATTTGATACTATAGATCATGACAATTTAAAAGTAATAGTGATACTGGCAATATATTCTGCATTTCTCTTTTTTTGTTAATAATACATATTTTATTTATTTAATTTTAGACAGAGGGGAAGAGAGACAGAGAAACATCAATGTGTGGTTGCTTCTTGTGCACCCCCCCCTCAGGACCTGGTCTGCCACCTAGGCATGTGTCCTGACTGGGAATTGAACTGGTGACCCTTTGGTTCACAGACCGGTGCTCAGTCTACTGAGTCACACCAGCCAAGGCTAGTCTACCATTTTTGGAGCACCTGCTATGCATCAAGCATGTTGCCAAATACTTCACATACATTATCACAATTCTGCATGCTAAAGCTGTTAAGAATATTATCAATACCTTTAACGCTGGTAGACTCCATTTATCTACCATCTAAAACATAATTTCACATTAATTTATTTCTAATTATAGTTCAGTAAAGAGTTATAAACACTGCCACTGAATTAGAGGTTCAGCCATCTGTAATTAAAGCAAATCAGAGCATGTTCATCATACTTGGTACGTGCTCACAGATTTGCTGTTCCCATTTTGCAAGTGTGCTGTGCCTGCTTTTAACCACTTTCATATGTAAAAGCCAGTTGGCTACTCAAAATTAACGAGAAAAGATCAGACACTCAGTAAAGCCTGCAGTGATTTATTTATCCATAACTTAGGTAAAAATAAGAGGAAATGGGTCATGAAGCTGAAAGTGTGAAGAATGGAAAGACTCACATGGGAGAGGTCTTCACGAGGACCCGCCGCCGTCGCAGGCAGTAGGTTAGCTGAGGAACTGATGGCAAGATGGGAAACAAGCCAACCCAAACTGAATTTGGCATGAAGCTGGACATTTCACCCTGTACTTAGTGGCTGCAAACCCCGGCTATCACAACCAAACCACGTGGGGTGGCCGGAAGACTGATGCCAGACCGATGTAAATGAATTCTCTGGAGATGAGAATGGGGCATCTGCATGCTTTGAACTGTCAGGTGATAATGTAAAGCCAGGGGTGAGAATAGAATTAGATGATTTTTATGCAAGAGCTATTTCAAGTTGAAATTATTTAACCTGGAAAAGTAATCAACACCTCTCTAGATCACACTATTAACCTTTCTTTCTGTGTAACTGTGACATGTCCACTCTGACGAATACTGGTGTTCTCAGTCTATATATCAAAGAGGAACAACAGGAAACTTCAAAAGAAACACTGTATCAGCAAAGCTGGAAGAGAAACCTTTGGCATATCAATTTCAACCCACCACTTCCCCTAAATGCCATCTATCTCTCCTGATCAAGAGTTGGAAGACATCCATGGTATTCCTTTTTTGCAAAGCTAAATTGGCATGAAAGGTCGAAGTAAGACTCTGAAGTGCAAATGCAAAATCCATCACTTTCAGAAGAACCCAGCATCAATGTAAGCAGCTTTGGCATGAGGGAAGTCACGTATCAGATAGTGAGAATATCTTCAGAATGAAGAACTGTAAACACTGCCATTCTAACCAGAAACAGTTAATCCCAATATATTTGTTTTATGGTGCTAAATATGTTGTTAACATCCTAATCTGAACATGTCAAAAATTCTTAGGGCAAAACTTTACTGCCCAGAATCACACACACGGCATGGAGACATGCGACCACTACTCTTCAGTCTCTCCCACTCCCTTCTGGCCCCTAGATGCAAGATAGAGCACTGTGCATGTAGGGGCGGGGGGTGTGGAGGGGCCGTGACCCTGCTTGCACAAGATCCTCCCAGAGCAGCTCAGCAGAGCAGGCCTTGCTATACTGATTGCCACCTTGAGCTTGCCTTCCTAAGAAAGAACAATTGTCCCTGCTCTGCTAGTTCTGCAGCCTGTTGTAACCAGGACTGCTCTGTGCGCCGTCCCTCCCAGGGCACAGCGAGCCAGCTCACCTGTGTCAGAACGTTGAGCTGTTCCATGATATGCTCCAAGGCATCAGTCACGGCGAGTGGTATGCTTCTTTGACTCTCAGAAGGGAGGTCGCTCATGTCTTCTGCTTTCTTTTTCAAGGTTGTTGGTGAACATTCTGATGACATCAGAGAAGGATTCAAGAAATACCTGTCCATCTCTTCACCCTTGTGTGGGAGGGTTCTAACAATAGTTTCCGTTGTCTTCAACATCATAGAAAAGATAGAAAGCATTATATTTTCCAAACTGTAAAATAATATATATAAAAGTTTTCAATGTTTTCCTTCTAAAAGCCCAGCTTTCCTTTAATTGTTTATCCTCAACTATGACAAAGTATGGGAATTATAAGTATAAGAAGAAAATAAAGCTAACAATAAATACAGAAAATCCACAGTTTTCTTGACTTATTTTTTTCTGTGAACCACACTTTGCATGTATCCGTCTGAGGGAGTAGCTGTTCTACCATGAAAAGATTGTTAGATACACTTTTCCTTCTTAATCTAAAAACAGCATCACACCCATTAAGGTAATTATTAATTTTAAAAAGTGGAAAACACCAAGTATTGGTGAGGATGTGGAGAAACCGAAACCCACATGCATTGCTGGTAGGAGAATAAAATGCTGCAGCTCTTGTAGAAGGTTTCACTGCTCCCCAAAAAGCTAAACACAGAATGGCCATATGATCGAGCAAGCCCATTCCTAAGTGTGCATCTAAAACAACTGAAAGCGGGGACTTGAACAGATACTTGTACAGCAATGTTAACAGCTGTACATTACTCAGAACAGCCAAAGGTTGGGAACAACCCAGGATCCATCGACTGATAAATATATAAACAAAATATATAAACAATGGACTATTAGCCATAAAAATAAGTAGAATTCTGATACATGCTATAACATGGATGAACCTTGAAAACATTACACTAAGTGAAATAAGCCAAAAGAAAATACTGTACAATTCTCCATACACATGGTACCTAAAGTAGGCAAATTCAGAGGTAGAAAGGAGGGCAGAGGTTACTATGACCTAGGAAGAGGGGAACACAGTGATATACCTATTGCTTAATGGGTACAGAGTTTCTATTTGGAATGATGAAAAAGTTCTTAAAATAGATACTGGGAATGGTTACACAGCATTGTGAATACTTACATAATGCAGTGAACTGTACACTTAGTAATAATTAAAATGCTAAGTTTTATGTTATGTATATTTTACCATAATAAAATAAAAATCAAACAAAAACCTCCAAATACATGGCAGTGAACACTCTGAAAATAAAATTAAGAAAAGAATTCCACTTACAATAGCATCAAAAAGAATAAAATACTTAGAAATAAATTTAACAAAAGAAGTGCAAGACTTGTACACTGAAAACTATAAACCACCACTGAAAGAAACTGAAGATCTAAATAAATGGAAAGACCTCCTATATCCCATGCTCATGAACCACAAGACTGCATACTGTTAAGATTGCGATACTCCACAAATTAATATGTATGTTCTTTATATGTTCTTCATATAAAATGAACCCCTATCAAAATCCCAGCTGCCTTTTTCAAAGAAATTGACAAGCCGATCTAAAAATTCACATGAAAATGCCAGGAACCCAGATGAGCCAAAATGGTCCTGAAGAACAAAGCTGGAGAGCTTACACTTCCTAATTTCAAAACTTACAAAACCGAAGCAGTGAAGACAGTGTGGCCCTGGCATAAAGACAGACATACAGATCGATGAACAGAATTTAGAATCTAGAAGTAAACCCTTCCACTTATGGTCGTTTGATTTTTGACAAAGTTGCCAAGACAATTTAATAGGAAAAGCACCGTCTTTTCAACAAATGGTGCTGGGAAAACTGGATACCTTAAATCAAAAGAATGGATTTGGGCCCCTACCTCACATCACATACAAAATTAACTCAAAATGGATCACAGACCTTTATGTAAGAAAACTGTAAAAATCTGCCCTGGCTCAGTGCATTGAGTGCCAGGCTGTGAACCAAAGGGTTGCTTGTTCGATTGCCAGTCAGGGCACATGCCTGGGTTGTCGGCCAGGTCCCCAATAGGGGGTGCATGAGAAGCAACCATACATTGATGTTTCTCTCCATTTCTTTCTCCCTCCCTTCCTCTTTCTCTAAAAATAAAAATAATGATAAATAATAATCTTTTAAAAAAAGAAAACTGTAAAAATCTTAAAAGAAAACACAAAAGTAAATTTTCCAGATCCTGGATTAGACAGAGGCTTCTTCTATATAACACCAAAAGTACACATGACAAAAAAATAAATAAATAAAAAAAAATAAAAATAAATAAATAATTCGGACTTTATCAAAATTAAAAACTTTCGTGCTTCAAAATATACCAACAAGAAAATTGGGAAATTCATACCTACAGAATGGGAGAAAATTAGAGACTTCATGAAGAACATATAAAGAACACAATTCAAAGATAAAAAGATAAATAACCCTATTAAAGAATGGTCAAATGATCTGAATAGACACTTTTCCAAAAAAGTTACACAAATGGCCAACAGCACATAAAAAGATGCTCATCATCATTAGGAAAATGCAAACCAAAATTACAATGAGATACTACTTCATACTTAGTAGGATGACTAAAATAAAAAGAACAGAACGGTAAAGATGTAGAGAAAGTGCAACACTAATACACTGCTGGTGGGACTATCATGGTGCAGTTTGGTAGCTCCTCAAAATGTTAAAAATAGAATTACTAGATGATCTTGCAATTCCATGCCTTGGTATATACCCAAGAGAAATGAAAACATACACCCATGCAGAACTTGTACATGAATGTCACAGCAGCATTGTTCATAATAGCCCAGAAAATGGAAACAACCATGTGCATCCCAATGCTGTGATAATAAATGGATACACAAAATGTGGTGTTTGTATAATAGACATTAGCTACTCACAAAGAGGACTGAAGTACTGATACACACTACCATGTGGATGAATCTTGAAAACATTAGGCTGAGTTACAGAAGCCATACACAAAGCCCACATGTGGTGTGATTCTATGCACATGAAATGGTCAGAATACACACATATAGGAAGATAGACTGAGATGAGCCATTATAGGGGCTGAGGAGAGGGAAGAATGGGGAGAGGTTGGTAATGGGTATATGGGGGTGATAAAAATGTTCTAAAACTCTTTTTGGAGTGATGAAATACTCGAAAATTAGATAGTGGTGATGGTTACACAGTTTTGTGAATGTACTAAAAACCATTGAATTGCACACTTTAAAAGGGTCAATTTTATATTATGTGAATTATATCTCACTAAAGCTATTAAGAAAACCAACAAAAATCCAACTATATGCATCACAGAAGTTTGTGGTTTTTTTTAAAATTTTTAATCAATTTGTCACTTCTGGAAAGGCCAGAACCTAATTAACAAATCAGTCATTGAACATGGGGGGCTTGCAGACCGGGTGGTTAGTGAAGAAGGGCCATCAGGCAGAGAAAAAATTTAAGATCATAGTCTAAGTCTCACTACACCATAGTGAGGGTTTTCTTGTGACCAGCAACAGGTACAATGACATGGGGAGACATAAAAAGGGGAAAGGTGAGGGCAGAGAGAGGAAAAAGTGCTAGATCTCCATCCCACAACATTAGCCAACTGACACATTTGTCTTTCTGTCTCTCAAAGGTTTTGGAATCTAGATATTAGGAGATTCCTTCTCACCAACCAGCCCTGCCTTTGCATCCTGTTTGTACAGGGAAAGAGTGAGATGCAGAACTTGGGGAAGTTTCAATGCACTCATTTATAAAAAACAACAACACAAAATGACCGAGAAGGGAAAAATATATTTAAGATTATGGGCTTTTATTAGAAATCTAGCAAATGAGGCTTCAGTACCTTCTGCTCCCAGTTCAGTGAGGTCCTCTCCTATTTCAAAGTTGCTAATACCTAATATTCATTTTTGGGGTGAATGCTTACTGACTACCAACATCGTATGAAGCATTTACCAGTATTAAATGTGAACAAGACATGATACCTGCTCAGGAGGATTCCCTGAGCAAGGCTGAGATCGCTGGCAGTGCCTGGCACGCTGAATGAACTGCTGGATGAATAAGAAACACAGGCGGACAAATGACTGAGAGACTGTGGAAAAGAACAAATGCTTCAGTAGTCCATAAAAGGAGGAAATCACACCATGCTCCCTTATCTGTTACTTTTACTGCTGACACATGAAGAGCAGTGGGGTAACAGTAACTCATTCATTGATTTATTCATCAAAGGCCTCCAATGGCAGGCATTAAAGCTACAGCAAAGAAGAAGTCAAATGTAGTAGCTTCCTCCATGAAACTTGAGTTCTTTAGGGACCCACTTCTTCCAAAAGGGTGGCAAGGCAGTCACCACCCCTCAGTTCTTCTTAGGTAAGCCCATGGCTGACATCTCAAAGATGGAAAGTGCAGCTTCCCCAAGTGCAGTAATGAATCTAAGTGGTGGAGAAATTCTTATCTTTAGAGGTTAAAAAGTTTCATTTTCCACCTGATCATATAAAATAGTATAAAAATAGAGTTGACTGAGGCAAACAATTCTGATAATCCTAAGAGCTAGGTATAAAACCTGTCATATTCTGTGGACAAATGACTCTTGAGAGGTTTTTTAAACACCATGGTTAATTTTAATGTATAATTTTTCATATGTCACTTACATTAGATAATACATTCTTTTAATGCACCATGAGAAAGTGAAAATTGCCCCAGCTAGTGTAGCTCAGTGGATTGAGCACTGACTTGTGAACCAAAGGGTCACCGGTTCAATTCCCAGTTGGGTACATGCCTGAGTTGCGAGCCAAGTTCCCTGGTGTGGTGCGTGCGGCGTGCGAGAGTCAACCAAACATTGATGTTTCTCTCCCTCTTTCTTCCTCCCTCCCCCTCTGTCTAAAAATAAGTAAATAATATATATATATTTTAAAAAAAGGCAATTCCTTTAAAAACAAAAAGGAAGTGAAAGTCGTGTCATTTGAAAGCACATTTTTATTAGGACATTAACCATCCAACACTGTAATCAAGGTCCACACATGTAAACTATTACTATTTATATAATTAACAATGGACCATTCAAGATATTGTGGTGCTCAATTACATGTGAGTTCATAAATTACATTTATTTTCTTTCTTCCTGTCCTCTCCTTCTACTACCCTTCCAACCCTCCCACTGTCTGGGCTGGTGTGTCAGAACTAATAATCACTGGTGCCACTTCCCTCTCTGAAGTCTTTGCTCATGCCACTGATAGAGCATTTGTAACTCCTTGTTATATTTGTACTTACATGTCTATATTCCCTATTAGATTATAAGGTCCACTCTCCTATCTTACAGGGCATGAGCCAAAGGGCTCAACGTCTGTTGAACTGAATTCAATTCACTGTTCTACATCAGCTGAGCCATTCACAAAAATATAAATGTTAATAATCTGACAGTATTTGGAGAGAAGTATAAACGCACGGTGAAACCAGTATCATTTTCTATTAAAAATTACTGTCTTAAATGCCTCCACAGAGGCGCAATGGGGGAGCAACGAAAGGTTTATCATTGCAAATCACTTCTTGGTTTTCACCCCCCTAAAAGCATACATGATGGTTTCTGATGGAAGAATGTAAGGATTTTCTGACACATGTGAATGCAGAAGTAGGCATTTCACATGTGAAGATAATCAGTGACTTAAATTTTTGACATATCTTTAATAAATGGGTTTAAATAAGTCAGTGTTGGCTTATAACTAACATTTCTAGTTTTGTTTTTTTTCTGTAAGTGGGGAACAAAACAGACAGAAGTCAGAAAAGTCTATCCAGAAGTGGTCTTGACCCCTCCAGCTAAAGTGAGTTTCCCAGCATCGAAGGCTCTAAAATAGACTTGGGATAGTAACTTGTCAGGGATATTGTGAGAAATACACAAACATTAGATCAAGAAATTCAACAGAATGCCCTTTAAAGTCCTTTCCATTCCTGACATTCTGAGATTTCTAAGTCACTACACACACAGAGACTTATAAATTGCCTGTCTGAAGTAGACTAGTATAACAAAAAATATTTTTTGCCTAGACAAAAATAAAAGCAAACATCATTTTTCAAAGGAAAAAATGGATCATTTATTTTTAATGATAACATTTAAAAGGGATTAGAAACTTCAATAATCTCTATATGGAATTTAAAATAGTGAAGACATAGAACTCTTCAAACAATAAGCATCTACATGCCAGAAAAATTGGCATGTGCACGAGACACTGAAGTGTATGAGTTTCCTACTTCTGCTGTAACAAAATACAAGTTTAATGGCTTCAAATACCATAAATGTATTATCTTGGAGTTTTGAGGGTCAGAAATCCAAAATAGGTTTTATGGCTAAAATTAAGCTGCTGACAGAGCTGTGCTCCTTCTGGAGGCTCTAGGAGAGAATTTGTTCCTCGCCTTTTCCAGCTTTTAGAGGCTATCTACACTTCTTGGCTCATGGCTGTATCACTTCAATCTCTGCTTCCATTGTCCTAGCTCCTCTACTTCCTATGCCTCCCTATTTCCCCTATGAGACACTTGTGATTGCATTGGGTCCACCTGGATAATCCAGGATAATCTCCCCAGCTCAAGGCCCTTAGCTTTATTACATGTGCAAAGTCCCTTTTGCCATATAAGGAAGCATGCAGAGATTCTGGGGGATGATGACATGGACATCTTTACGGGGCTGTTATTCTGCCTACTATAAGGAATGAATAAACAAAAAGATCCTGCTGATATAAGGTTATACTCCAGTGAATGAGTAGAAAAATAAATATATAAATATGTGATGTAATGTCGGGTAGTAACAAAGGTTATAAAGAAAACTAAATCTGGGTAAGGCATTACATTAAGATGTAGGTCCATTGAAGATGTGTTTTTTAATGGGAGATAGAGAATAAGTTTTGGGCATGTTAAATTTGAGATACCTATTTAGGTTTCAAGGGGCAAAGTCATGACTGCATTTGGAAATACATGATTTCAGATTTCAGTGGTGAGGTTGTGGAGAGTTATTAGAATATATGCATTAGGTTTTACAAAAGATACATATGAATAGTAGGATGAAGAGGTACACAGGGCAAGGTCTGGAAAGGTCCCAAGTACAGGAGTTTCCGTTCTGTTGGAGTTGGGGTGCTCAGCATATAAACATTTACAGCCATGGGTCTATGTCAGACAAGAGAAGAGCTGTGAACACTTTAGAAGGCAGGAAGAGAAGGAGCAGAGAAAGTGGCTAGTGCTTGTAAGGCAGGAGGGGAAGTGGCCCAAGAGCCACGTGAGAGAAGAGTTTCAAGAAGAAGGAGTAATCACCAGGCCTAAGTACTACAGAAAGGCTGATTTAGATGAATCACTGGGGCCTTAGCATGAGTAGAATGGTGGGGACAAGAGCTTAACTGAAGTTAATTAGAAAAGTGGAAACAATAAATGAGGACTGAATATAGGCATCTCTGTGGGGGGATTTGGCTATAAAGGGGAGCAGAGCATCAGAGGAGCTAGAAAGGGATGACGGCTCAAATGAAGCTTCCCTTTTCAAGGATGGGAAATACATTACAGATGTGTGCTGATGGGAAAGAGAGCAGAAAGAGCACTGATGTCACAAGACAGTGAGGCGATGACTGCTACTGCAATAGGTAAATGGGCTGGCTAGGTAGTGCTGAGTGCCCTGAAGCATTGTGTAAATAAATGTAACATGACATCAGTTAGTGCGGCTGTGTAGTCAAATTCAGTCATTTGGGCGTAGGCATAGACTAGACCGAGAAATAGATTTAACCAGACTGAAGTTTTACAACAGCAGGAGAAAGGGCAAAAGAATGGCCGTACTAATAAACTAGAGAATCTAAGCCACAGCAAGGAGAGAGACACGGACAACGGAAGTGGGCAATGAAAAGGCAGGAAGCTCAATGAATTGGAAGCCTTTCTGGGTTGATGAATTACAAAAATTGGAGGACTAGAGGAAGTGGTGGTCAAAGAGTGGTAGGCTTTACACTGAGTTTACCATCAGCATGAAGGATTCAGACAGTCACTGAGTTCATCTGAAAATCTTGACAGAGGTAGGATGTCTGTCCTTCAGAAGTGAGTCAGTCTTGCTCTATCTTTGGGTCTTTCCTTGAGATCAAAAGCCAGCGTTAACCAGGAAGTGGATAGACCAATCAGGGAAACAGAAAAAAGAGCTACAGAGTCACCCATATCAGGCTGTCACAGGCCCACAACACAGGATTAATCTCCAGTTCTGAAATTCTTAGGAACAACTCTCCTATCTTATATATTGCCACATTGTAAGAACATACTCATCTGATCAAACCTGATTGATTTAAAAGTTTTCTAGGATAAAATCTGAGAATGTCATGTGAAATTTGTGTCTTCCAAACTAAGTCTGCTGAACCAAGAAAGCCTTCTGTTTGTCCCTTGGGAGAAAACATGTATCTTTTTTTCACAGAGAGAGCCTTCAGGCTTCAGGGGTAAGATTTTACAGAACGCTTTGATTATTCTTCTTCAAACCAACTGGAACTTTCATTTCTGTCAGAGACCTGAAAAACACACTCCTACGCAGCTATCAACAAGAATACCTAAATGATTAATCCGGTCCCCTTGGAAAAAGACAGGAGGTCACACATCTACTGTCTATCTTTGTCTTAAATCTTTATTCTTATCTTTCAGAAGCTTATAAATTTCAAAGCCATGAATGGGTAGGATACAACAAGGACAAATAAAATCCGTAAAAAAATGCCTTTCTGTGTTTCCCTTATTATTCAATTAAGCAAACATAAACTATAAATTCCTTAAAAGGAGATCTGTCTCCTAATGCCCTATGCTGAGTCTACGATAGCGTACTGCATCGGACAAATCTTAACTAGTGAAAGTTCTGACCAGAATCACTGGGGGCTGAGTGGTAGACAGAGTAGGCAATCAGTGAAATAGAATTAGTGTTCTCTCTTTTGCGTTAATATTAAATTAAAGATGCTATAGGTGTGTTATTCCCCATAGTCTAGACAAATATAACAAAACGTTCTGTAAATTCAAAAGGAAAAACGAGTAGCCATTAATTCTTTTGTGAATCTGCTGTTACACTTCAAAGGGCTATAGAATAATTCTATAGAATAATAAATAGAATAATAAAGGGCTATAGAATAATAGATTCATTCTTATTATCTCTCATGTAGAATTCATCAAGAATAATTTATGCAACATGCTGAAATGACTAGGGTGGAAATAAACCACTATTTATAGTTATATTTCACTCTTTGTTCAAAAAAGGTATATGTGTGTGTGTCTAAATTCTGCGGCAGGTAATAATTTATATTATATACTAATGTATTTTTAAAATAATATTTGTATTCAAGTAAGTATTACATCATGGGAAAAAATGAAAGTTTGGCTAGAAAAGCCTCATTTGGTTTGCTTTCACCCACACGTGTCTCCACAGGGCCGTCCGCTTCCCTCTCAGAAAGCTGCCCCTTCTTTGCATGCACAACAGCAACCAAGTGAGATTAGTAACACGAGTGAATGAGAAAAGCAACCTCACTCCAACACTTACCATTTTGAACGGATCAGTAACCCTTTCTTAAAAAATCTAATAACAACTGATTTAAATTTCAACTATACTTTTAAAAATTCAGTGAAAAGGAATAAAGCATAATAAAGCAACCTGCTCCCCCACCCTAAGATATAAAGTGTACCCTTTTCTGATCTCCTATTCTTCCCCTTGTATAGGATACCACCATCTTAAACATGGTGCCTACCACCACGATCTGTGTCCTTTTACTATCATCACACAAGTAGCTACCCCCAAACAGAAGTATTGTTTTTACATGCTTCACAACTTCACATAAAACAGTATTATATTAGATCCTTTTGGTTTTTGTCTTTTTTTGTTAAGCAACATTTTTATACTTGTCCATAGTGATGCAGGTAATTCTAGTTCATTACTGACTACTCCACAACTTACGTGTCCCTTCTGTCAAGTACTACTGAATGCTATTGTAAGCATCCTTGTGTCTCTCATCTATAGGTATGAGAGTTTCCCTAAAGTGGAACAGTTAAGTCACAGTTATATTAGATAGTGTACAAAATGGTAGAATCAACTTGTTCTTCTATAAGTAGAAGAAAACCTCCCTTTTTCTACAAAGTCAACATTTTACATTTTAACAAAATTATGAACAGGAAATGACATCTCATGGTTTTAGTTTCATTGTACGTTTCCTTGATTTCTGGTAACTTGAGCATATTTTATGTAAATATTGATAATTCTGTAAATCACCTGTTTAAATCTTTTGTCCACTTTTTAAATGGTCTACTTTTCTTTTTTTCTAATTTATATTAAGAATTGTTTACATATTCTGGATACCATTACTTGGTAATACATCTCCTACTCTATGGTTTGTCTTCACTTCTATTTTATTTTTCATTAACGTAAGTTTTTGTTTTAAAGGTAGTCAAATTTGTAAACTTTTTCTTTATTATTTATACATTTCACATTTTGTTTAAGCAATCTTTGCTTATCAGAAAACATATATAAATACGTTCTTTCAGAACTTTAAAAGTATTGTTATTCTTATTTAAGTTTTTACCCCTTCTGGTATTGATTTTACTTGTGGGTAAAAGCAAGAACATAATTTTATTTTTTTCCACAGAACCGGAATGTTGTCCCAGCAACAGTTTCTGCACAGTTCATTCAGCGACTCACACCCCTGTGGGTCTGCAAAGCCAGGCCTCTCACACCCCGCCTGTATCTGCGTGGGCCTGCTCACGAACTCGCCATCGTGGGCTCTTTGTGCATCCATGTATGGCTCTCACATTTAGAGTTTAACAAGTCCTCAACCTTCACATTTCTTAAAAATTATCCTGGCTATTTTTGGCCCTTTGCTCTTCCATATAAGCTTTAGAATTAACTCTTTTCATTTTGATTAAAATTCATTCTGGGATATTAGTGGAAATGCCTTGAATCTGTAGATTTATTTGGGGAAAACAAGTATCTTTACAACATTGAACTTCCCTATTTACAAAAAGGGAACCAAAAACCATGAAATATTTTATAAATTTCATGTTTTCCTCACATGGAGGCCCCTCTAGTATTCTCTATACCATTCAAATTTTAGTATATTTTAGTATAGTAAATTTTAGTTTGCTTCCAAAGCAAACATGCCACCACTACTTCAGTATCATAGCCACGTAAAAACGCAGAGAGCCAATCAAATCAACTAGTCAAATTATGTCTTCAAATAACTATCCTTGCTCTTTTTGTGAAACATAAAATTATCATAGAATCAGAAGTATTACAGTTAACATTTCTGAAAAAGTATTTCCTGGGCTTGCTTATTCTCTGAGATGAATAATACCATTCTTTGGCCTTTCTTACAGACCCTATTTTCTGTTGCTCAAAACTCTTCAAATGCCAAATTCAAATGAAGTAAGCTGAATGTTAAAAGTCATGAGATAATTCTTTTAAATTACACACACAAAGTAAAATCATGCTTTGCTTACATGAATAAGATTTTAGCTTCCTTACTGTATTTGCTTTAATGATATGAAGAAGCTATTATAAGGCAAAAATTCAATCAATCACTTAACAAAGTACATTCAGAAAACTAGCATGCTTTATGGAACATCTTTTAGAGGGCATATATATTTATTATTCTAGTCACCATCTAGAATAATGTGAATATTCTAGTAGGATTAATGATAACTGTGATTATAACAGTAATGTCTATTCATAGCTGCATACTGAGAACATCCTTCTATTTATTATTCATTAAATCATTCATAAAACAGAAAGTTTTTTATTTGAACTCAGTATACACAGTGTACATTATATTAGTTGACTTTAATTTGCATTTTCAAAATAATGAAGTCTTTTCTCATCTTCCCCAAGTACATGTAATTTGGCACATTTAAATCTGTATAAAAATTCAATTTTGTTTCTTAAGGCAATTATCAATTTTTCATTGCATTTCTGCTATTTGTGATATCATACGACTATTTATGCCACCATATAATATGGTGGTGATATGAAAGGCACATCAAGTCACATGACGTGAGTTTAATCCTATCTCTTGCTTGTATTAACTGTGTGCCTTGGACAAATTACTTGCCTCTCTAAGTTTAATTTCCTCATCTATAAAATGAAGAAAATAATTCTAAGCTACATTATAAGGTTGTTATAAGAATGTAGGTAAAGTGTTCAATCTATAGTTGTATTCAATTACCTGTCATCATCAGTATCATCATATTGTGTCCTACTCCAAGGCCACCAAAATATAAATTGCACCCTTCTAGAATGCAGAAGCCAAAGCTTATCTTCTTTCAGAGAGCTGACAATATGCTGAGCAACTCCTATGTGTCAGGCACTCAAAGTAATTAATAAAATGTGTTGAGTTAGATATTTCTCTATTCATACTATTCCAAGAATTAAAAAAAATCTCCCCACCTATATTTGATTTCTCAAATTAAGTAATAAGCTATTTAAGGGCAAGTGGCAGCTCAATAAATAAATAAATCAGCCATATTAAATAAATGTTAACTAGTACATGAATATATATATATGTATATATATATATATATGACTATACATTTAAAATGAAACTAACTGTTTCATGTGAAAATAACACATCCAAAACAGGTTCCTGTTTTCAGGCAACTGACTGAAAAATATCTATAATACTTTTTAAAAGTACTTAATAGACAAAGACCCAACATCTACTTAAAAATTCTGGTTCTATCATTTTAATGGATGAAAAATGGTGTTCTAATAATCATATAGAATGCCAATCTAGTATCAAGCACTTAAATCTATAAATCTCATCTAAATCATTCAACCCCTTGATAAAGATTATATAACTAGACATTTGAAAAATTAGGGCATAGAATTTCCAGAAAGAATAGCTTATAAGTAGAAAATCAGTAACAGAGACTTAATTATAAATAACTGAAAATAAGATACTATGACAATAAGATACTATTTGATAGTGACACTATATTTTCCTTTCCTACATTTTTGTGTGCAAAAAAATGTAGGTTTTTTCCTCATTATTTTGCTGATTAGAGAAACTCAGAAACCAAAGACAATAAAAATAATGACTGTGCTTATAAAGATTGTTTTTTTTTTTAAACCAATTACCATGTGGAAAAATGGTCCAGGAGAAATAATATTCAAGTACTATCATAAAATTCAACAGATACCATGAGTCAAAGGGAATGAGAGCTGGATTAATAGTTTTATAAAAAGAGTGATTAAGAATCATGGTAATTTATCTAAACACACACACATAAGCAGGAAGTTCTTAAAGAAGCATAACACTATGTCTGCTATGTACAGACATTAATGTAACCACTTAAAAATGTTTTTTAATCCTCACAGGACATTTTTTCATTGCTATTAGAGAGAGAGGGAGGCAGAAAGGCGAGAAATATCCATGGATTGTCTGCATAGACGCCCTGACTGAGGACTGAACACACAACCTTTTAGTTTATGGGGCAATGCTCCAACCTACTGAGTCATACCATCTAGGGCTAAATTTAACCATTTTTATTTGCTTCATATTTTAATCACAGTATTTACCAAGTACCCACCATTGTTCA
The DNA here is from genome assembly GCA_028533065.1 of Trachops cirrhosus. Taxonomy (NCBI): domain Eukaryota; kingdom Metazoa; phylum Chordata; class Mammalia; order Chiroptera; family Phyllostomidae; genus Trachops; species Trachops cirrhosus. The sequence continues at coordinate 74,454,430 of CM052539.1, forward strand.
AATAAACAATCTTTTAAACCTGATGAAAGAGATAAGATTAATGTTTATCTGTTTATCATAATCATTACTACATTTACAATGAGCTGCAGTTTAGAGATTATTGCATGGAAACTCATGGCTTGATTGATCAATTAAAGATTCTCAAATCTTTATTTCTGGACTGGATGTTCCATACCCAAAGCCCTACCACTTTCATATATAGGAAAGCAGTGTCATTATCTACTCAGAAGCCCCAGATTTGGGAGATACTTTAGACTCCTCTCTCCCCTCCCACGTCCAATCAGTAAACAGAACTTTTTACACTTCCTCTTCAGCATCTCATGGATTGGTCTCCTCTGCATTTCCTATGCTACTGCTACTCTAGGCCAGGCACTCCTCACTTCTAGCTGGATAACTACAACAGCTGCCTCCTGATTTTCCATGCCTCTAGTCTCACCTCCCTTTAACCCTGCCCCCCATATCACATTTCCAGAGTAACTGCTCTGAAACTCAAATTTGCTCGTCACTCTCATGCTTAAAATCCTTCACTGCTTCTCCTAAAATTCTCAAGGTGAATCCAAACACCTTCAAATAGCATTCAAAGTCATTTATGATCCACCATCATCTCTTCCCTCCTGCCTCATCTCTTGCTATCCCTCAATCCCACTTAATGCTGCAGCCAACCAGAAATGTCCGGGGCCCCCTGAACTCCCATCCCCTCTCAAGCTTTCTTGCCTTTGCCCGTGCTAAGCTCTGTCCTTGTTCTGTACATTATCAGGCATAGTTTTAAAGAAGCAGCTTAAAGCTGCCCCTACTGGGCAGCTACTTCTGATCAAATTTCCTATACCCTGCCCTAATTTTCTCACGTACACATACATGCACACACACGTACACTCCTTATTTAACTATCCACTGATGTACTCCCATAGCAACTTACGCACATGTCACTATTATTGGGCTTCATCTTCATCTGTATACATTATAATTGCTTGGCATATAAAGATACTCAGCAAATGTACTGAATAAGAGAAATAATAACCTATATTAGCACCTCTCCCCTTCTACTCACTGTTCAACCCATTTCATACTGGCTTACACCTGCATTAGTCCATCAAAAAAATTCTTTTAACAGGTAACCAAAAAGCTTTGCTAAATTCATCATTTTTCCACCTTTTTCTTGGTTCTCAGTAATGTTGACGATTCCCATCCTCCCATCCCCTTGAAACACTCCTTTCTTGGTTGCTACAATGACATATTCTCTCCTCACCCAAATCCCTGGGCTCCAGACCTTACCTTTTCTGGGTCCCTAGAGCAAACCATGTCCCCTGGGAGACACAGTCTTTGCACACCCGCTCCCTCTGCCTAGGACCCTGCAGCACTCCTCATCCCCTCCCCTCACCTCCTCCTGAGACTTTAGGTCAGCACTTCCCAAACTTCAGTGTGCACACAAATTCCCTGGTGATCTCATCAAAATGCAGAGTCTGACTCAATAGGTCTGGGGTAGCACCTGAGACTCTGTATTTCTAATAAGCTCTCAGGTGATGCCCAAACAAACCATTCATGGACCACCTTTTGAAGAGCAAGGTTTTAGATCTCAGCTCAAATGTCTTTTTCCGAAAAACATTTTCTCTTATTGCACTTTACCCACACTCCCGATTTAGTCAAATGCCCCCAATTTACTCTTACTGTACCACGTAAATCCCCATGATGGCTTCGGTTTACCATTATAACCTATATACATACTTCCCCCCAACCCCCTGCTTCTACCTAGGGCTCGGCATGTTTGCATTTGAGAAATGAATGAACCATGTCTGTTGAGCCAGCCCCTGACTTAGGCTGAATCACTTCCTTCCATGCGATAGCACAAGGTTCACCACTCTGTGCTCAGCTTCTATAGAAATCGAGTTCATCTGTGGTTAGCACTCTGACAGATTTTCTATTCCTGCCCGGATTCACTCATTTGGGGTCTATAGAATCACGGTCAGAGAAAAACTGATTCCATATGCACTGGCCTTTCTGCTCTAACAAGCTGGCTGGCCAGAGTCTCCATGTCCAGCCCACCAGCACTGCAGTTCCTCCTGTGCCAGGTAGATAAGAAGGAGAGGGGAAAGAGCGAATCCGAGCAATCTGGTCAGATCCAAGTCTCCCACCCTGGTGTGAGAAATGGCACCAGGAGGGGTAGAGGCAGGAGGAAAAGACAAAGACTTTCAGTATATTCTGATATTTTTCTATTCCAAATTCACTGCCAGAATTCTCATAAAGTACATACTTCTATGTTTAGGAAAAGAATTTCGACTAACACACTGTAGGAAAGATTATATAAGTTAAGGGCTGCATACCACAGCTAAAACATTTGCAAGAAATAAGCTGTGCTGGGGAATATAATGGAAGAAATTATTTGCTAAAATACCCCACGGTGCAGGCGGAAGCAGCACCACTGCTGCCAAGAGCACTGTCTGGAACGAGAGCCAAAGCAAAAACTAAAACTAAACAAACACAAACCCATGAATGTCATTTTCCTTAACTAATAAATACATAAAAATAGTCATAGCACATAGTAGCAGAACTAAAACTTAACACTTGACTAAAATATTAATAACATAATATCTTGGAGAAAACTGTGTAACAAGGAAAATGGGGACAGACTCATAGATGGAGAGCAGGATGGCAGCTACGGGGCTGCTGGGGATGGCAGGATTGAGCAAAGAGGAAAAAGGACATGGACCTCAGGGACATGGACCACAGTGTGGGGAATGCAGGGAGAGGGGGTATAAGGAGGATACATGGTAATGGAAAAAAACACAATAAGATTTAAAAAAAGAACACAGAATCTTCTAAAAGTACAAATCTGGAAGAGAACATTTTTTAGTTAAATTGAACTTTTCAACAGATTTTCCAAAGCACACAACTGTCTTCAGTTTATCATAATAATATATCTCCAGTTCTATTTAAAATAATTATTTTAATTTTTATATCCTGAAATGTCATTAAATCATTATTATCCCCAACATGCATATTTCTGAATTTAGGATAACATATATACAGCATGGTACTTTGCCTAATGCTATAGTCATTTAAAATGAATTTATTTTATACATATCAGCCTTAGCGAATGAGGGCACAGACTCATTTTACTAAACATGAAGCTTCAAAGAGAATAAACTGTCCAAGCGAACCGTGAAGATTCTTTGCAAGTCCCACTGAGGGGCCAAGGTGTAACACTGTAACAGCGCTGTTTACATAATCACTCCTGAAGAAGAGCTGGGATCTGAGTCTGGGGGCTGTGAACACGGAAGGCCTGGATCCCCTGGGACTGTGGGTACTTGTGATTTGAGGAATAATAATATCAAGAGACAAAGAAAGGTTGGAGGAGATAGCTTTGGGTTCTGCAAATAGGCACGTAGCCATAAAACTGCCTCAAATCACCAGAAAAAAAAAAAACCCACCTAAATATTATGGGTTTGTTTTTGAACCTTTCCTACAAGATTTATAGCCCAATAAATTGAGGATATCTACCAATAAATTTATCCTCAATAAATTGAGGATATCTACCCAAGAAAGAAAGAAAAAAACATCTCAGTTTAAAAATAAAAGCCAACAGAAAACAGAACTCACTTTATAAAAATCACATGGTAACCAAATCTGATGGAAACTGATGTTATCATCTATTCCACAAAGAAAATAATGCCTGCACACACCAGAACTCATAGCTACAACACCACCGAAGAAAACCTATGAACACACATTTCTCACCACAAAGCATATCCTTTCTTAAAAACAAAAAACAAACAATGAAACTTAGTGACAGCGTGAGGCTGGAGTTCTGGGGGAGGCAGGAAGAGAAAAGTAATAACAAAGCCCTGCCAAGGTGGTAGATTCATTACATCATTATGAAATAGATGTACAGATATGATGGATCACGTAACTATTCGTACCAGGAAGCCAGGGCCCCACAATTAGGCTTGAACTACCTATGACAAGTGTACCATATGGCACACCTTCTGGACTACCAGTAAGAGACAAGTGTGTCTTAAACACAATTCTTTTGTGATGAGGATCCTAATACTAAGTACCTTGGAGTGGTGAACACACAATATAACACAGCTGATGTATGAAATTGTGCACCTGGAACCTATACAATTTTATTAACCAATGTTACCCCAATAAATTCAATTTTAAAAAAAGTGCATTAAAAAAAAAGAATTTGTGCTTGCAGAAATCTGGTACACGCCAAAGGTGTGAGTACTTGGCAAGTGGAAATAGGCAATATATAAAATGTTAAAGCAGCTTCTACAACTGACTGCAAGCACTGACTCTAGGGCCTATGTCCCCACAGGCTCCCAAACTGGAACTGGCTAGAGATGGAAGTCCTCAATACGTTCCTTTTCCTCTTTAAAGCAGAGATACTGATCGAGCCTTTTTGGTTACTGTATTATACTATGGTGAAGAAATATTCACTTAGGCTAAGCCATGCTGATAATAAGAAGGCTAAAAAATTGCATTCAAAGTGACAAGGCATGCGATGTGGGTATCCTAAGTATTTGGGGAGCTGTATGGTGCAGGGGTACACAGTTTTGGCTCCGAACTTAGTCCAATCTGGGCCCTAACTTGCCTCTATCACTTCCTACCTGGTGTGACTTTGGGCAAGTTACCTTACCTCTCTAAGGTTAGTTTGTGGAGAGAATGTATGTGCATCCTTAGTAAGGGGATACAATTCTTAGTAGTATATAAAAGATGGTGGCTATTTTATGGGCATGCTCCTAAATTTGATTCAGTGAAGCTTTAAAATCAAATGCAAGATAGTAAAGTGGCAATTCTCTTCAGAAGATTTTATAAATCTAATGCAATGCCAATTAACATTCCAATGTTTTTATAAAAGTGAAAAAATAATTCTAAAGTTCATGTGGTTGAATAATAGGCCAAAATAACCAAGAAACTTTTGAAGGAAAAATTACGTACTATATTTAAAAAAATATTTTAGAGCTACAATAATTAACGAGGTATGATAATGGATCAAGAACAAACAGATAAGGAAGACAGAAAAGAAAGTCTCTGAAACATATATAAGAACATAGAATTTAATGTTTTCTGAAGGTAAATAAAAAAACAACACAAATTGAGACACTTTGTTAACCATAAATCTGTAACTTATAACTAAAATTAGTTAATATAAAATTTAAGATTTAACTGTCAAAAATAAAACCTTAGGAAGAGTATCTGAAGAGATACATTTGGAGACTACAGAGAGACTCTTTTTGCAGACTCCAATGAAGTCATCAAATTAATTATATTTTTTCAAGAAATAAATGCAGCTAAACTGATCAATAATCAGAAATAATTCAAGGGGAAATGACAAACAAGAAAATATATTTGTAGCACATGGCAAAGTGTGTCAAATGTCTAAATTATAATTACAATTTAAAATAAATAGAAAAATGAGCAGGGTATACAAATAGGCAAGTAATAGAAATATAAATAAACAGTAATCATAAGATAAAGTCAATGCTCCCAAGTCACTGTAACAATAGGTAAGAAATATGTTAATTAGCTGGATTGTGGTATATATACACACATTACTTTGTACAACTTAAATAGATTCAATTTTTATTTGTCAAAAAGTTTAAAGCTCACAAGTCCTAAAAAATAGAAATTAACTTAATATTTCTTGCTTATTACATTTTTGAAGGCTATTTAAAAATTAAATAATTAATAACAGTAAATATAACAGTATACATGTTGTAATGTAGAAAATAGGCATGCTCATATATTACTAGTAGGAATCCAAATTTGTATACCTATTCTAGAGTGAATTTGCCTTAGAAAGCCTTCTAAAAAAATTTCCTATCCTTTAATTCAATAAATTCTCTTACAGAATATGTGTCTCGATTCTATATCTATCTGCAAAGGCCTGCTCTGTGCAAATTAGACCAGGGCTCTGCAAACTGCAGTTTTCTTGTGTCAGCTGGTTCTGTCCACAGATGGCATGGAGAGGAGACCCGAGACCAGAGGCACAGAAGAGACTTGAGCAAACTCCAAGTTTGCTTGCTGTTCCTCTCAGCTGCTTCCCAGAGACAACTTTTAACCTCCTTAGATACACTAGGACCAGCACGCAAGTGCCCTGCCTGGTTAGGGTCCAGCTTCATGAGGTCTGGTCTCTGAGCTCCTGTGGATAGAGGGCAGGGTCTCTTCTCTTAGGTTACAGGTTCTAATATGCACAATCTCATCCTGGGAGACTATACTTCAGCATGTTAACAATGGTTTTCTCCTTATTAATGTTTCTACTGACCCAGTGTTGTTAGTGGAAATTAGACTCTGCCACAGAATCATAAGGAAAGCATCTGTGCACAGGACACTGTGGTATGGCATGGTTTACTTGTGTGAAAATAGAAACTACGATCTGAGTTTCCAATGTCCCATTTTGTACAAATTGGGATCTGACCACATGGCACTCTTATACATGACCCAATGATTTGTGTTGAAGGAAACAGGTGTTTATTAACGGGGTTCTAACATTGGGGGTGCTGAGAGCATTCCTGATCTGAGCGCTTCTCTCCCATGAGACCCAGAACTTCCCTTGCTCCCCAAAAGACTCCAAGCCAAAACCATGCCCAGAAGTTCCCCATTTCCTTAGCTGTCCATCAGCTGGCCACGCAAACAGATCTCTACCCTCTCCGGCATGTGCACTCCTGGGTTTCAGAGTTGCCCTTGTCTTGCAGCAGCTCTCTACTTCAGGGTCTGCAGTGCGCTCTTCTCAGTCTCAAAGTAGCAGTCCAGGAACTGTGTGCCGTATGTAGTGTCCCAGAGACTGGAGCCCAGGGAGGCACATGTCCCAGTATTGGACTCTGCTTCTAGGAGTAGGCCCTCATCACCTGTGGGGTCTAAGTCCCTAGTGGGCTGGGCATCTGCCTGGTCCCATGAGTGCTCCTGCCCGAGTGTGGAGTGGGGACAGGGACCCAGAACATAAATGCTAAAAGCTCAGAGAGAGAGAAAGCTTGCATCAAGCCCCAAAGCAAAAGAGTGACTTCTCCATACCGAGTGTGTGAGCAAGCGAGAGATAGCAAGACTTTCTGCCATTAAATCCCGCCCCCTTTACAAACACCCAAACAGGAATGGACTTGCCTCTCTCTGCCAAGCCAGACCAGTTTCAGAATATGCCACTCAAAGTACTGGTCTTTACAAACACAAGTCTGTAGTTCAGCATTCCCAGTCACAGGCCAGCTCCAAGCATCTCTAACAAGTCCGTGAGCAACCTGCCTGAATCCTCACATTGCCCATTTCTCCCCTCCAGAGTTGCCTTTATTCCAGCCATCAGCTCATCAGCATGTGCTTGGCCAGGAAGGTCCCCCTAGTGCCACCAGCCATCTTCTGTGTGGGAGGGGCACTGAGGACAAGTCCAAACCATGAGGTCTGTGGGAACAGACCCAGTCTCTGGACCTAAGTTTCCCTGTGACCGACTGGGCTAGATAGGGCGGGGGCAAAAAGCCCACATACTCCCAGACCTCCAGACCTCATGTTTCTCCACACATTGCAATTTAATGGTTTGGCTCAGAAATTCCTGTCCCACATTTTTGTCAGCTCCCCAGTGTTTTTGACCCTCTTTTGGCTGCCATTTTTAGTAAGGGCAAAAGTTTCCCAGCCAGCTCAGGTGCACAAGCATCTGTTAGTCTAGGGTGGGGCATCTGGCCCCTGCAGCTCATGCAGGTTCTGTATTTGCTCCCCCCACCAACCCCAGCTGTGTCATGAGTGACTCTGCCAGCCCAGGTTCTCACAGTAGAGTTGTCTTCGTTTATAGTTTGCCCCTGGCAGCAGCCTCCTTCCCAGCCCCTCCTTCCCTGAAGGGCTGTTTTAATCGGCCTTTGTTATACAAATATGCCCTAAGCACTGTGTCTTCTGCTCCATGGGCACCCTTTCCCACCCCCCTGCCTTTCTATTTTTGGAGAGCTCCCATGTTTTCCAGGGACTTCTGCTCCAACCATTATAATTTCTGTTTGTTCTGCTATGGGAAGAGTCAACCATGTCTTCAGCAAGGCCAAGACAAAAACCAATGTCCAGTGTTTCTGCTTCATATTAAAGCTTAGTCCTTTTGGAGCTCACAAGCATCTGCTAGCAATCTCAGTCTCCATCCAGGCAGCTTTGAGGCAGGAGATAGTGAGGGAGAAGGAAACTCCGGAGGTGCCCCAGGGCTAAGATAGAGGTTACAATACACGACAGAGACCCTGTTCTAAGACCGGTTGTCCCGGCTTCTGGAAAAGCACTGAATCGTGGTGAATCACGAAGGCACCTGCATAGAAGATGCTACATGACCCCTGCTTCGTTATAATAGCATTAAAATAAATTAACATTGTGGGACCTGTTCTCCAGTGGCCAATCAAGAAAAATCATTGGAGACCGCACGCACAGATTTAAAGTAACATAACTACTTGTACTTGTGCAATAAAAGCCCGCCAAACTAGCCAGGAAATATCCATCCTGTAAGAATAGAATCCCTCAGCCCCTGAGGTCAATCTCTGCTCAGAGTTGGCCTGCTCCCATTTTCTGTGGAGTGTACTATTGCTTAATAAATCTGTTCTCTCTCTTTCTGCTATAAACCCTCTGTGTGTCTGGTTCAATTCTTTGTCTGTGATCACCAAGAACCTGGTTACCTGTGCCCACCTGTGACAGTTTAGCTTGTTTTCAGCTGCTCCAGTAGCACAGTCCACGTGGCTGCCAGCAATGCAGCTGCTTTGGCCACATGGCTATGGAGAAAGAATGTGCACCACACGGGGTGCATACATTACCAGGTGGGCAAGAGAGTTTAGTCATTTTGGAGCCCATACCACCTGCTGCCAGCCCTGTAGCTGCTAGATGCACCTGGTTGTGTGTTCCTGGGTGAGAGAGTGACAGAGAGAGAGTGAGAGGGAGGGAGGGAGCTTCTTTGTTCCCCAGATTATATTAGCCTGGGTTTGGGATGGACAAGGTGCTTTTTCAAAAGAACCAATCAGCTTTCCAAACTTTTGCGGGCTTTGTGTTGCTCCACCCCCTAGTTAGACAGACAGGTACCTATGTCCGGTGCTTTCTCCTGCACCTGCCCACCCCAACAATCTGGTACCAGAAGGGCGAAGGGAGGAGTACTAAGCCCCTTGGCGGAGCAATACTGTAATGGAATATTCATAATAGTCCATCTACTCATATACTATACTTTTATTTGATTAAATTCTCTGTCTTAAAGGACATTTGATTTGTGCCCATTTTTTTGTTATTGTAAATGATGCTAGAATAAATCCTTGGATAGAAGTCTTTGCCCATACGTCTTATTTCTGTAGAATAATTTAGAATCTATAGGACAATCATTCAGTATCCAGCAGGAAAACTGAAACAATTTAACAGTTATTTATTTTAACGAAGAGAATTTATGTAGGAAACTGATTAAATGGGGTTGAAAGTTTGTAAAGTTAAAAGGGAGGTTGTGGGTGCACACAGTAAATTCATGAAGCAACTACCTCGTCAGGTCTAGGGAAACAAAGAGGTTGGATTATTAAAAACTAGACAGAGGCTCCTCACTGAGTTAAGATGGTCTGTTCATAGGAGGGGAAAGGAATGTTCATTAAAAAGACATTCTGAAAAGGAAGAGGAAATGCCTGGCATTCTTTCTCCATGTCCCCTTCAGCTAAAAACAAACAAGCAATTCTTATGTGCTTTGGTAAAATAACCCAAACAAAAAGAATTTTGCCACCATAAACATTGAAACCTACCAAAATTCTGCAGAGATCTGGAAAGCAATTTAAAACATACATGTGATATAGAAACTGGGCTTTGTAGTGGCCATGATTATCTCAAGCAAAGGAAAAAGAAAATATTGTAGGAATTAGGGGGAAAAAAAAGAGGTCAAATTATTCCGGAACATTCATTAATTGTAAAAGTCAATTCAAGTCCATTTGAATTTTTAAATGATAGGTGTTGGTAGAATTTAAGCAACAGAGCTTCATGTATTCTTGAGCACATATGACTGTGCACACAGTATGCTAGTTTCTACTGATGCCCGACTATCTTAGAAAGTAAAAGCAAAAAAGTTGAAAACTATGTAAAGAACTGGGCAAGGACCAACAGTAGGCCTTAATAGCCAGCTCACTCAGATGATGAGGTTTTTAATCTCTCTGAAGCTTTAATATATGTTACATAACCTGACTTCATGAAGTACAAAGAACTGACTGAAAAATTCACTTTGGCAGACTTCCTGACTACTTCTACCAAATCATTCACACAAGTAGTGAACTAAAGCATAAGCAACTTAGCTCCACTGTATAAGCAGCACCAAATAACTCCAAACCATATGGGTAGAGATGTATAGAACAACTGAAAGCTAAGTTCACTATTTTCCACAAAAATCCAAAAGAAAGACCCACAAATGGCATTTATCCCCATGGTTAACTGGCCTGGAGGTCAGCAGGAAGCTTGTTATGAGCTGACAGTCCAGGAGACATCAGTTTTCAGAGTGCTCCCGAAGTAATTTCCTGTGTGAAAAGCTCACTGCTGTTCCTGCATTCCTCAGGGTGCATTTCTTATCATCCCAGAGGATGTTGCTCTTCCCCAGGAAGAGGAAGGAACCAGTTGTTACTGGATGTGTGGGCTGAGAGCTGTCAGGCATTTTCGGCATGCCTCTGTCTCAGCTGTGGGAACTCGGGATCTGGCTTAGATTCCCCATCCTGGGACCATCAACAGATATTACTGCAGCAGTTGGGGGTCACAGTTTAGAAATACAGTATCTCAGGAAGTTGGAAGGCAGAAGTAATACCTGGAGCTTCAACACCTCCAGTATCCAGAAATGTGCTAATTTTCTAAAGGAAATTCTAAAAAGTATTTACTTTGTTGGGCTCCCAGATAGCATGCTTTATAAAATTCTTTTGTAGAGTCAGTCTCTCTCTCTCCCTCCCCACCCCCCCACACATACACATATACATACAACTACCTACCTACCTACCTACTTCTTTATATACACACACATATACATTTCACACAAAAATTTAAGTGGAGGGTGAGCAAAGTTTTGCAGGTTATTAAGAAACAAAAGACTAAGAAAGAACTTTTGACCTTCCCCTTTACCTGCCTAAAGGAATTCAGAAAGAAAAACCTGCTTAAAGGAAGGGAACATCACACACCCCAGCATCATAATATAAACTGCATGTGGCAGGCAGGGAGAAACCCAGCAAAGCCTGTTTGCTGAACTTCCCACTCCGCTCCACTGTCTCTGGGCCCAGCAAGAGTTTGCTGACCACACATTCGTTCTTTCTCCTCTACCTGTGAGTTACTGCTTTCTCTTTAAAACCCCAGGTCCCACCTCCTTCTCCTTTTTCCATAATGGCATATAAACCCCAACCGCCCAATGCATCCTTGAGTCTCAGGGTCTTATAGCACCCCCACATGTACATCTACAATAAATTTTGGACATTTTCTCCTGTTAATCTGTCTCATGTTAATTTGATTATTAACCCAGCTAGAGGCACTTAGAAGGTGGGAGGAAAATTATTTTTTGTGCCCCCACAAGTCCTAAATCACTTTAGTCAACAGCAATAAGGACGAGTTTTACTACATAAAGTATTATTTAACTAGGGTTATCTTAAAAGCTTTAATTAGTTTATTTTTTTTTAGTTAAAAAACATTAATGTAAGTTTTCTTTCCCTGTAATCTTGAAATTACAAGGAATGAAGCTCAAATTAGTAAAATTTTCAGTTTGGCTAAATCAAACATGGAACTTAGTGATTATTATGATTTTTATTAAAAAGTGCATTTTATTTGGAAGTAAGAAAGCCTCTAACCTACACTATTAATCTCTTTTTACTACGTTAGTAAATTTTATAGATTTCCAGATCTTTATTTCTAAACAAAACAAAAAACCCAAACCAAAACAAACAAAAAAATTCTATATTCTTTTAACAGACTAAAAAGTTTGTTTTTTAAAACTAAAAAAAAACAACAACAACAACAACAAAAAACCTTACAACCCTAAAGCATTTTTTTGAAGGTCAGCTACCACATTCACAACTGTTGGGACTTTTTATAATGTATAGCTCCTGATGTCCTTCAAAAGCAAGGATGCAACTAATTTGGAAACAGTCCCTTCCCATCTCTAGCATTAATACTTTCTTATCTCTAAAATAACTTGTATCTAAAAATACATATGTGTTGTATTTTCTATTTTTTAAATGGTAAGAAATCTGTGAAAAATGTGGTTTTTCATCCTTTACTTCTGTTAATTATCATGTATGTCTTATTTTTTAAAATGTCTGACAATTTAATTCCCTTATTTCTTACAATTTCAAAGGGCAATGATTAAACACATAAACTTAGTCATAGTCACCATGGCTGAAAGCCTTTTTAAAAGAAAGGGTTTATTAAGCCACGAAGGAACGGGTCCTGGGGCCTGAAATCTAAGCCCTCAGCGGCAGTGCTGGGTGGAAAGGCTGTTGCTGGGTGTCCACTGCCCTGGAGTTGAGGAGCGCTTTTTGACATCACGTTTTGGGGATGGAAGATAGGAGTTGTTTTGAAAGAACTTATATTGGCTACAGATAAGGGGATGCGATAAGGTGAGGCAGGTGGTTCAGGAATAGGTGCAGAGCCCATGAGGAAGAAGTGTTTGCTTCTTCGGAGTCGGAGTCGTTTGTAGGCAAGAGTCTGGGAAGTTCACGTGGAAGGAAGAAGCTGGGGGTCCTGGGGTTTGGCTGTGCCTGGCTATTTTTTTTTTTTTGATAATTGTAGAAATAGCCACCTGGAAGTTAATAAAAAATTCCAACATAAACTCAGGGATGTGAGCAGTATCTGCCAGCTGGCCTCAGGTATAAAAGGCAAACTGCTTAACTGCTCTGTCTCTGTCATGCTTGGGTCGCCATAATTTAGAACATCTCAAAATTTTTTTTCTTGTCAGTTTTAAAATTATTTCCCAACTCTGATAAGAATTCTTTTTACTGCTACTAAGCATTTTAGAGGGACACTTAACTTTTTGGGTCACTGTTTAAAATAATTACTGTATCTGATCACTTGACAAAAAAGTCTTTTAATAAAAGGAGGATATATTGTGGAAGGCACTAGCCAGTGAGTTCAGAGAGATTCTGCAAATGCCTATGTTCATTTCCTTTCATATGCTTAGAGCAGGGGTGGGAGGCAGCTCTGAAGCAATGCTTACAGATAAAGATGTTTCCTAAAGCTTAGTAAACAACAAAGTTACACACAAACATACCTTGCTTCAGAAATCACATGCACTAAACTTACAAATCAAATGCCACCTTAAACTGTTGCAAAGTTTAGAAATTTAAAAAAGAACCTCGCCTATCTCCAAATTTAGAGGCCGTTATATGCAAATCAAGGAATGTTAGCATATAGATAAGTAATGAAGGCAGAAGTTTTGTACAACATGATTTTTATTAATTTTCCTAGAAAAGGAAATGGAAATCTGGGGACAATAAGTTGCATATTGCCATCTTATATTCTCAAAGTTATAAATTTTAGTTTTAAGACATTTAGGTTAGCATACACTATGTTCTTTCAAGTAACTCTTTCCAAATCTTTGCTTACATAAGCAGTTAGGAACTGGACTAACTGAACTAGTTACGCAATGTTGTTTAGCAACCAGGACAAACAGTTGCCACAACATCCATGGAGATATTCTCTCTTTATGTGTAAGTTTACTCCTTATATGTCCATGTATTTTGTCAATATATTAGTATTTTTCACATAGTATATTCCATATGACAACCTCCATGAAAGTACATAACCTTTTTCTTCCTAAAAATAGGCTCATACAAAAACCTTTCCAGAAGCAAAACAAATACACTTTGCTCAAAAATACCAATCTAAATGACATCTAAGGAGTGTGCTTTATCACTGCACTTCCCAAAGTCACAGCAACAGCAGAGGATCTCTTGCATTGATTCAGCTGATCACTTTACTGATCCTAGAAAAGGTGATAGAAAACACCACAATTCTTTTTCTTTTCTTTTTCTTTTTAAAAAATTTTTATTTTAGTTTATTCAGTACAGTTTCTATCCTTTATTCCCATTCCAGCCCACCCACCCATTCCTCCCCTCCTCCCTCCCCTTTCCAACACCCCCTAGTTTTGTCCATGTGTCCTCTATATTTGTTCCTGTAAACCCTTCCCTTCT
>CM052539.1:74469040-74559473 GCA_028533065.1 Trachops cirrhosus
TTGGTGGGAGTGCAGACTGGTACGACCACTATGGAAAACAGTATGGAACTTCCTCAGAAAACTAAAAATGGACCTGCCCTTTGATCCAGCAATTCCACTGCTGGGACTATATCCTAAGAATCCTGAAACACCTATCCAAAAGAACCTATGCGCCCCAATGTTCATAGCAGCACAATTTACAATTCTTTTTCTTTTAGCAACCCCACTGGCAAAACAATTTGAAGCCAGGAGATTAGGCCATCCCAAGATTACTCAGGGCTTCACTTTACTGCCTGTCGCTGGGGAAAGGACAGAGGGAATTCCACAGCTGACAGCCTGTCTATCAGGAAATCCTCTTGGCTCTGCCTTCAAAATACATCCAGAATCCCATTGCTTATCATCACCTCCTCCGCTGGCAATGCAGGTCAAGCAACCATCCTCTCCTGTTGGATTATTTCACTAGCTTTCTAATTCATCTTCTGGTTCCTCCTTCTCCCACCCTCCCCCCCCACCCAATTCTCAACACAGTAAGCAGCCAAAGCAAACCTGTTAAAACAGGTCAGATCATGTTCCTCCTCTGAAGGAAACCCCCCATGAGTCCTATCTCATTCTCCATCTGGTCTTCTAGCACTGCTCCCACTTGCCCACTCTTTCCAGATACTCACATGACTTGTTCTCTTCATTCCCTCAGTCCTTTTACTCAAACGTCACCAGTAACGTGATTCTTGTCCCGGCCATCCTATCTAAATTACACCCTCTTGCTATCTGCCTGCAGTGCTTTTTCACCTTTGCATTTTTTTGTCTACTATACTATATAGTCTATTTTTTGAATTTGTGAATTGCTTCCCTCCCCTACTACAATGTAGAATGTAGACTTTTCTGGAACAGGTGTTTTTGTTTTGTTTACTTTTTCTAATGTCAAGAACAGTAAGTGGCACAGAATGTAGACAATAGGGCCAAAAATGTGAGTAGCTGTGTTCCCTGCCTTCTACATCTGCTATCTATTGAGTTAATCAGCTTAAAGACCTCAAGCTTGACTGATGGGCTTTTATTGCCGTGGTATGTATTGTATTTTCAATTACTTCTGAGGGATCTACTTATACCTTGCTATCCCCACTTGGAATGTCCCTATCAAAATTCTACCCATCTGTGGTCAGGCCAAGAACTGGCCAAAGGTTTTCTTCTAGAGGAGCCCTCTAGCCCATTAATGATCCTTTCTGAACACTCCCTTTAACCACCTTCCATTTAACATCATGCACACTTGGCATCAGGTATACCGAAACTGCCACCTGTTTCTTACACTGTTATTTCTGCCAATACCAATCTAAAAATCGGAAAAATACCAATCTAGCTAGGCTGTAAGACTCTTGAGGTGAGGTAGCCAGCTTGACACCTCCCCTCAGCTTCTAACGTCTTCATGTAGTGTGGCTTAACTATTTTGATTGATGAACAGCAAAAAACTGTAGACATTGATATTTTTCTATGATGTGATTGCAACATCTTAGATTATTGGAAAGAATTAAGTTGACCTGAAATACTGTCCTGTACTCTAAAGAAAGGTGTACATATTCCTTTCATGTTCTCTGCACAGCTGACAGAGTGAAGATGAGATACTGCTTCAGTTCCCTGAGAAGAGTACAGTTTTCTGACACTCAGGGAAACACTGGCTACATTATCAACTTCATTTTCTTCATTTGTAGGACAAATAACAAAATTAATACTTCAAAACAGAAATATGGTTTATATATAAATAAAGAATTGTAATAATCCCAGAGTATTATAAATATATTTTGTTTAGTCAGTATTTTTTATTTATTTATGAGCTTAAATATTTTTAGATTTTATTTATTTATTTTTACAGAGGAGAGGGAGGGAGAAAGAGAGGGAGAGAAACACCAATGTGTGGTTGTCTTTTGCACATCCCTTACTGGGGATCTGGCCCAAAACCCAGGCATGTGCCCTGACTGGGAATTGAACTGGCAACCCTTTGGTTCGCAGGCTGGCGCTCAATCCTCTGAGTTACACCAACCAGGGATATAATCAGTATTAAAAAAAAAAACACACAAAAAAACATTTTATATTAGGGATACAGAAGAGAAATTCCTGTCTTGATGCTAGCCTTTTGAGTGGGGTAGGGGAACTGGAACATCTTATGTGGCTATATCACATCAATGAAAATGTTAAATGCCTTTATACAAATTTGATGACAAAATCCTGGTCTCATTGTAACTGAATAAATGAAAACATTACAAGATTCAATGGAATCTTGACCTGAATAATTTTTTATGAAATCAGTATATAATAAGTGCAACATAATGAGAATAAAGATTCAAAAATTTGAGATCAATATTATTAAATATGTCTATAAGACAGCCAGTATATGCCTTTACAAAAACACTATTTTAGAACAATCCTTTTAAAATGTATATTGGTAAGAGCTTATTTTGATCCCAAAGTATTGTATCAGATTTCCTACCTGGTGTTAGAGACACAAGTGCAAGCCACAAAGACACCAACTGTTACACTGAATGAAATCATTTCTGCTGTGTAGTAAGAAGGCATCAGAGCACAGATATTAGAAACCCTAGCACATAAAATAACTCAAGCCAAAGTCAAAATAGAAGCAAGCTATTTCCTACACCGTAACAAACCTGCTTTTATCCTAAGGAATTTGACAAATTAAGGTTTAAAGAGTAATCTTTTTATGCCTCATCTTGATGAAATAAATTTCTAAGGAAATTTTCTTCCCATTTACAAAAACCAAACAAATACATCCCCAAATAATCAGTAACCACAATAACAAAAACCAAACTCACCTTTAAATACTGCTTTTACTGAATTCCAGTATTTCTCTGGGTTTTTTAATTATAATCACAGGCAAAGTTCACAGTACATATTTAATGCAATGGTGCTTCATGCTAGACTAGAAACAAATCTCCTTCACAACTGTGTCTCATTTGCTGTGCAGAAGCAAAAGGAAAACAGCCAAGGTATAGAGGAGACCACAGATTAAGAATTACCAGCTGGTTAATGGTAAGACAAATTGATGAAAGTGATTTCACTCTTGTTTTCTAACAAATTATCTATCAATGAACTAAAAAGATTATGTATACACACTAAAGAGACAACCTACCCAATGAGAGAAGATATTTGCAAAAGGCCCTGGCTGGTGTAGCTTAGTGGACTGAGCACCTGTCTGTGAACCAAAGGGTCACTGGTTCAATTCCCAGTCAGGGCACATGCCTAGGTCGTGGGCCAGGTCCCCAGTAGGGAACACAGGAGAGGTAACCACACATTGATGTTTCCCTCTCTGTCTTTTTCCCACCCTTCCCCTCTGTCCAAAAATAAATAAATAAAATATTTAAAAATATATATTTTATTTATATTCAATAAGGGGTTAATATCAAAAACATATAAAGAACTCATACAACTTAACACCAATAAATAAGTAAGCAAATAAATAAATAAATCCAATTTTAAAGTGAACAGAGGACCTGAAAAACATTTCTCCCAAGAGGAGATACAGATGAATAACTGACATGTAAAGATGATCAACGTTACTAATCATTAGAGAAATGCAAATTAAAGCCACAATGAAATATCACCCCACACATGTCAGAATGGCTAATATCACTAAATCAACAAATAGCAAGTGCTGGTAAGGATGTGAAGAAAAGGGAAACTTGTGGGACTGGAAATTAGTGTGGCCACTGTAGAAAACAGTACAGAGGTTCCCCAAAATACTAAAAGTAGAGCTGCCATATGATTCAGCAGTTTTACTTCTGGATATTTATCCAAAGGAAACAAAAACTCTAATGCACCCCTATGTTTACTCTAGCATTACTAACAGTAGCCAAAACACAGAAGCAACGTAGATGTCTATGAATAAATGAATTAATAAGATTTGGTATATATACACACACATGAATATTATTCAGCACTGAAAAAGAATAAAATCTTGCCATTGTGAAAACATGGATGGACCAAGAGGGTATTATGCTAAGTGAAATAAGTCAGATGAAGAAAGACAGATACTCTTCATGGTATTACTTGTATGTGGAATCTAAAGGACACAAAATAAATGAATAAACAAAACAAAACAGAAACTGACCCATAGATATACAAAACAACTTGATGGTTGCCAAAGGGGAGAAAGTGGGAGGGATGGAAAATAAAAAAGGAAAAAAAATTCAAGAAATAAAAAAATAAAAAATTCTTAAACGCACTCAAAATCTATTCATTTCTGTTTAAGATTTTATTTATTTTTAGAGAGAGAGGAAGGGCTGGAGAGAGACAGTGACATTGATGTGACAGAGAAACATCAGTAAGTTGCCTCTTACATGCACCCCGACCAGGGACACAACCCAAAACCTGGGGACAGAACTCACAACCCAGGCATGTGTCCTGACTGGGAACAGAACCAGCAACCTTTTGTTTTGTAAGAGATTCCAACTAACTGAGCCATACTGGTCAGAGCTAAAGACATTCCTTTTTTAAAGAAATTATATTTTATTACAGTTGTCCCAATTTTCCCCCTTTGCCCCCTGACTCAGCACCCCACTCTCCCTTAGGCAATCCCCACAATATTGTTCATGTCCATGGGTCATGCGTATAAGTTCTTTGGCTGCTCCATTTCCTATACTGTACTTTACATCCCCATGGCTATTCTATAACTACCTATCTGTACTTCTTACAAATCCCCTCACCTCTTCACCTACTCTCCTCATCTCCCCTCCCATCTGGCAACCTTTCAGTAACTTCTTTTCTCTTGCTTTTAAGAGTCTCTTTATCTTTAATCTTTGGCCTTTTAATAATGACATGTTTTGGAGTGGGCCTCTTTGCACCCATCATAATTGGGACTCTCTGTGCTCCCTGGACTTGCATGTCTATTTCCCTCACCAAATTAGGCTAGTTTTCTCTGTTTTTCCAGATAGATTTCAAATTTCTTTCTCTTTCTCTTTTCCTTCTGGCACCCGTATGATGCAAATGTTGGACCTCTTAAAGTTGTCCCAGAGGCTGTTTATACTATCTTCATTTTTTTAATTCTTTTTTCTTCTTATTCTGCATGATTGTTTTGTTTCCTTATGTTCCAAGTCATTGATCTGATTCTCAGCTTCATCCACTCTACTGTTGTTTCCCTGTAAATTGTTCTTTATTTTAATTAGTGTATCCTTCATTTCTGACTGGGCCTTTTTTATGCTGCTGAGATCCTCCCTAAGTTCCTTGAGCACCCTTATAAATAGTGTTTTGAACTCTGAATCTGATAGATTGCTTATTTCCATTTCATTTAGCTCTTTACCTGGAGTTTTGATCTGTTCTTTCATTTGGGCCATGTTTCTTTGTCTCCTCATTTTGGCAGACTCCCTGTGTTTGTTTGTATGTATTAGGAGAGCTGCTATGACTTCCTGTATGGGTAACCTAATGTAGTAGGTATCCTGTAGTAGATCACCCAAGCTGGGCATTCGAGACATGCCCTTTGTGTAGGCTCAATATACTTTCCTCTTGTAGTTGAGACTTGGTTGCTGTTAGCAGGTCAACGGGAGGTATTTACCCAGGCCAGTAAGTTGCAAGGATTGGCTTTGACCACTTACCGCCAGCTTCCACCCTCTGTGGAAAATCAGCTGTGCAGGGGAAGGGTGGTGGCGCTCCGACGTGGTCTGTGGCTGTGCACTGGGTATGCAACACTGAAGTTTCCTGGGTGTTGCAGGATAACGTCAGCCCCCACCAGTGTTCTACCTAGAGCCACACTGCATGAACTATAAAGCAACCTGAGATGGTTGCTACTTGTGCTGGGCTTGGAGGTTCCCAGGTGAAAACAAGCTGTGAACCGAAGCTGGCTGCTTCTAGTGCCAGGCCTTGGGCCACTTAGCAAGAGGTACAAGGGTTCGGGGCTCACCGAGGCAGCTGTTGTTTATTGTAGAGAATTTAGGAAGTTGTGAAGCATGGGCCAGGACCAGTCATTCATATGGAAAAAACATCGTTAACAACTTGGGTTGGTCTGTAAATTGGGTGGGATGGAGCCTTAGGTGATTTCCTAGGTTGGGGAAATGTTTTTAGCCAGGTTGATGGAGTCTCAGATATGGCACCTGCCTGCCAATTCTGTGGCTCTGTGGGAAGAGGGTTCAGAAAAGGGACAATGGCCTCTGCCTGCTTTTCTGTCTGGGAAAGAGCTGTCCCCCATTTCTCTCCTTGATGCCAGACACTTCAGTTCTTCCTGTATGCCACTGGTGACTTTCAAGCTGCTACCCTGGTGCTGGAGCTCAGAGGCAGTGAGTCTGAGTAAATCTGTGTGTGGGTTTTTTAAAAGAAACTGCTTGGGACTCCAAAAGTTTCTTCCACTGACTCAATCCCTGCTGGTTTTTGCAGCAAAAAGTTATGGGAACTTTTCATCCTGGCAATGGAACCCTGGGCTGGGGGGCCTGGTGTTGGGCTAGGACTCCTCATTCCCAAGATATCCCTCCTAAATTTTTACCATGGATGTGGGACCAGCCAGTTCTGCATCTCTGTCCCTCTTACCAGTCTGGATGGATGCAGTTTCTCCAATTCTGTAAGACTTCCATTCAACTCGATTTCTGACAGTTCTAAGTGATGGCTGTCTTATAGTTTAGTTGCAGTTTTGATGTGGTTGTGTGAGGAGGTGATCTGTGTTTGCCTATGCCACCATCTTGACTGGAATTCTAAAGAGAGACTTTATAAAAGTCTAAATGCTTTATGAACTTCTACTCCTTCAGAAAATACCCTAGTAAAATATCTAAAATCAGGAGTCTTCATACCTTGCCTAGAGGCAGTGATCTTCCAGGTTATAAAAGAATCTACCTAGATAGGACTTCATAAACCTAATCCCAAACTATTTTATAGCAAACAAGTTTTTGTCTTCCTGTGCTTTCCTGTTTTTTTGTTGTTGTTGTTTTATTTTTATGTAGATCAAGCACACAATTCTATGTAACAGTGGAGTCTTCCTTTTAATGCTTATGTACTGGGTTGAACCATGGGAAATCCTGATATTAGACCATTTTACCTACAAAATGGCAATTTTATATAATTTAACTTAATATTATCCTTATATGGATAATAATTATGCTCTTCAGTCTTATTATTCTGTTTTGTATCACAACTGCAAACCTGTCATGAGTTTATTATACAGAATTGTCCTCTAGAAGTCCCATGTACACTATGTTCCTGAGTTAGCTTGCTATAACATAGACTAGCTGACTATGGCACCTCTGGATTACCATCCAAGGCTGGACACCCTGCTATCAATGGCTAGGTGACAGTTAGCTACCTCCACAGCACACAGCCTGTCGAGAACATCTAGACTCCTTAGGTCATGAAGCTTCGCAAAGCTTGAAGGTACTGGGCAGGAAGAGTGAGTCTCAAAGTGTGGACCCAAGGTGTCTGAAGATGTGTGGTGTCTCCAAGGTCAGGAACACCCAATTTTAACCTACAACTACCTCCTAAGAAGGCAACACATCTCAAAACCACCTAGTTTTTGCTCCTCTCACTACAAGGGCCAAACCCGACTCTCCACAATTTGTGAACTTAAGCAGCATGCCTTTCTGTAGTGACACTGTCACAGCAGTGTCATCGCAGACCACGCACTCCTCTCATGCGTCCTAGGACCAGCTGCACTGACTAGCCGGACAGAGGACAACAATGACCTGTCTTGCAAAGGTTAACGGATTCAAATTGAAAGGCTGAGACTCTCTCTCAATTTTTGAAGATGCTGGATGTGCTGAGTAAATAAATTACCTGTATGGAATTTTTACAAACAACATTGCAAGTATTAGAAATATTTCTAAATGCCTGCATAATCTACCGGGAGGGATTAACAAAGGGAAACAACTGCTTTTAAGGAGAAGAACACAAGTACGTTTGACACTGTTGACAGGCAATGAACAAAGAAGAAAATCTGTTCTGTGACAGCAAGTGAGATGTCACCTGGGTGGCACTGAGAGGAGAAGAAAGGGTGAGTGTGGATTAGACTGAGCTCCAGGTCCTCAAAGTGAAGGCTGTTCTGGAAATTGTGCTGCTCCCCCTTGTGACTATTTAGCCACACTGTAAATATGACCTTGTACAAGGTTCTTTCTATGCAAAAATGTTAGGCTATTTAGCCCACTTTTGACCTTCTGTGTGTCCCACACAGTTTTTAAGAAAAATGGATTGTGATTAAAAATTAAATGGCACTTAAATGTCAAAGAAAACTTACTGTGGTAGAATCAAAAGAAAGGATGTCCACAACAGGGGGTGTAGAGGTCTGCAGGTCCATTACCTCCAGTTTCGGATTAATCTGTATATGTACATAAGGAAAATTAATATTGGATCTTTATACCATAAGAAGCTGGATGCCATTTGTAAAACTTAGAGGGTATTTTCTAATATATTCTAAAGTTAAAATATATTGGTATATTAACATGAATGTAAAAATTTTAAACAAAATTAGCCTACCAAATCGATCAAAGTGTAAGACCCAGTTAAATTTATTTTGGAAATAAAAAGTTTGACATTAGAAAATCAATATAATTCACCTATAAGGGGATTTTAAAAACAAAATAGAATGACCCACCTCAAAAGATGCAGAAAAAAGTCCTAGCCAGTTTATTAACACAGGGAAAAAAAAAGGTATTAAGATGTAAGAATTGGAACAAAGAAATGAAATTGTCATTACATGTAATATAACTTTCTATAGAGAAACCCCCAAAGCGTCTACTGCTACATCATTGGAGCTAGCTAATAAGAGTACACTAAGTTGAAACTCAAAATACAAAATCAATTGAATATGTCTGTACTTCAAGACAGTTAGAAATGTAAATTTTAAAAACCTATCATTTACAATACCATAAAAAACTTAAATGTCTCAGAATACAAGGATGGGTGGGACCTGTATAGGACAAAATAGTAAAACTCATGTAAAGACACTAAATAAAAACCTGTAACGTAAGGAGCTTAGATGCAGAGCCCTGTATATGTGGAAAATAAATATAAAGGGAAAATAGTACCTCAAATGAAGGAAAAGTAAAGATGGTTTCTTTATAGTTGAGAAAACTGGACCACTCTATGGATCCCTGACTAATATACTGCATTCAAAGGTGGAGAGCAGACAAACTAGAAACCTAAATGTTATGTCAAAATTATAAAGTTAATAAAGATAAATGTAGAAAAACATCTTTGCGACCCAGGTTTGAGGACATCTTAAACAAAACTTCAAAAGCAAAAACCATAAGGAAACATGCATTTGATTCTATCAAAATAAGAATTTCTATTTAATAATGAATACCACAAAGTTAATGATCAGATAATGGAATAGAAGGAGGTAGTATGATACCTAAAACTAAAAAAAGGACAGATATCTAAAATGCACAAAGAAAACCCTACAAATCAATGTGAAAAAGAAATCCCAAGAAAAAGATGTAGAGAACCTGACAGTTAATCAGCATATAAAGAGATTTTCAAAACATTAGTAATTAGAAAATATTAGAGCAAAATACCACTTCATACATAGTAAATTGCAAAAACTAGAAAGCTCAATGATGCCAACATTATTTATATCAGCATTGTTTGTAATGGCAAAATAAATAAATAAATAAATAAATAAATAAATAAATACAATAAAACTCACATCCAGAACTCCTCAAATATTTATCAACAGTAGGTTGGATGCATACATGATAGGAGTTACTGCTGTGGGAAATTCATTGGAATCCCATTCGACAGTGAAAGGAATGAAATACAACTCTGTGCAACAACATATGAATGCATGACTTCAGAGTGCATACATATGAATTGAATCTCAGGACTTTAATGTTAAATGAAAAAGCCAGTTACAGAAAGATATATTCAGCATGATTTCATTTATATAAAGTTTAAAGCCATCAAAAACTAAATAATACCTAATTATAGATTCAAACATATATAGTAAATTTTTAAAAAGATTTTATTTATTTATTTTTAGAGAGAGAGGAAGGGGGAGAGAAAGAAGGAGAGAAACATCAATGTGTGGTTGCCTCCTGCACACCCCCCTACTGGGGACCTGGCCCGCAACCCAGGCATGTGCCCTGCTTGGGAAACAAACCAACAACACTTTGGTTCGCAGGCCTGTGCTCAACCTACTGAGCCACACCAGCCAGGGCCATATATAGTAAATTTTTTTAAAAAAAGGCAAAGGAATAATTAACTAGAGTGGCAACTACTTCTGGGAGGCTATTTCTGAATTCAAGAAGACAAAAAAAAAGAATAAACCACATCATCACCAAATATTTACTAAACACTGTGAATATAAAGAAGTGAGCAAAGGGCAAAAAGACAGCAGAACTTGTATGAAATGAATGACACCAACAGTAAGTGCACTGAAGAACCTCAAGGAAGAAAACACTGACTGAGTATCTACGGAGAAAAGCTTCCTGTGGAGGAAACAGAACTTAAGATGGCTTTTAAAGGTTTCAAAAACAAACAAAAACAAGACTCAGAGATGAGGTAAAAAGCATTCTGAGCAGAGAGGTGAATGCTGACACGACTGGCATGGGGTAGAAAAAGGGAGGTTGGCAAGGGTCAAACTGTGAAGTGTAAAGGGATTTGAGAAGGCACACAAAAACTGGGGGCTAACACATGCTTTTGACAGGTGATCGGACAGAGACACACAGAGTATCAAGAATAAAGCAGGGATAACAGTGAGGGCAGGACTGTAACAGTCCTGGGCTGTGGGGATAAAAGTTGAGCCTGACGTTAGGGGAGTGGAACGATTTTAAAAGCACCTATCATGCTTGATGGGCATAGCTGTAGTTCTGGAAATAATAAGAAGCTTTTATAATTATCCAGCCAACTGTGTTAGGGGCAGAAGTATATGTGCCCAGTAAACCCCAGGCTACAGTAAAGAAGAGATTAGAACCTGCAGGGTGAGAAGGGGAGGGGGCGCTATCCTCTCAGCCTGTCAACACCTGTGTTCCTTCCTGGATGTTCCACAGAATGGAACACACAGCCCCATCCTTTGAGCTGTGAGGCCAGAGACAAAGCAAAGAATCCTGAGGATTACAACTTTCCTTTCAATCTTAGACTAGCTGCCCAAAGAGGTGGTTTGCAAACAGTTTATTCTCTTTTATCTACTGCCACCTAGTGTAGATATGAAATTGTTTACCTATGAAAAATACCATCTGGTTTTACCACCTGAAATTGGAACTGCTCAAAAATCTAAATAACATGGAAATAAATGCTCAGCATCTCTCACTGAAAAATTCTTGAGCTTCTACAAGTTGGGAAACAGTTGCTGTAATAGTACTTTTTAAAAATATATATTTGTTGATTATGCTATTACAGTTGTCCCATTGTTTTCTTCCCTTTATTCCCCTCTGCCCTGTACCCCCTCTCACCTGCATTCCCCCACCTTGGTTCATGTCCATGCATTGTACATATAAGTTCTCTGACTTCTCCATTTCCCATACTATTCTTAACCACCCCCCCATCTATTTTGTACCTACTAATTATGCTTCTTATTCCCTGTACCTTTTCCCCCACTCTCCCCCCTCCCCTTTACCACTGATAACTCTCCATGTGATCTCTATTTCTGTGAATCTGTTCCTGTTCTACTTGTTTGCTTAGTTTGTTTTTGTTTTTTTTTTAAGTTTGGTTGTTGATAGTTGAGTTTGTTGTCATTTTACTGTTCATATTTTTTATCTTCTTTTTAAAGATTTTATTTATTTAGTTTTAGAGAGAAGGAAAGGGTGGAAGAAAGCAAGAGAGAGAAACACTGATGTGAGACAGAAACATTGGTCAGCTGCTTCTTGTATGTGCCCCAACCTGGGACAGAACTCACAACCCTAGTATGTGTTTTGGCACAAGTTGCTCTTACATACATTAAAGAGAGCAGGAAATTCTTACTGAATAAAAGTTTACAGCTTCTCCATAAAGAAAATATGCTGGGGATGGGGGCAGGAGTGACATAGTTAAGTTCTTTGCTGGCTAACTTCCAGAAATACTAACAGTACCTGCTAGCTTCCCTTTCTTATTAAAGGGAAGAAACCTTTAATAATTAGTTGCCTCAAAATGAAGTAGGCTGCCTTATGAGAGGCTGAGTTCTCCACCCCTGAAGAGGGCGTATAATCAAGGGATTCATGCATGAGGGAGAGGTTAGTCTGTATGACCTCACAGGAACCACCCCACTCTGAAGTCCTCTGTATCCATCACATTTAGGAGTTCATGAACACAAACACTGCTACTAACAAATTCTGAAGGGCAAGGAATCTGCCCATCTTGTTCTGTTACATACCCTAAAGCTAGTGCAATGTCCAGCACATAGATACTTAATATGTTAACAGGATGAAATTTAATTTTGATTATACTGAAGTATTACATCAAAATGGTTAAAAGTACAGAATACAACCAGAGTGCCTGGGATGAAATTCTGGTGTTCCCACTTACTAGCTTTATGATTTAACTGTAGGTGACTCAGTTTCTCATGGGATAAAAATGGTACTACCTCAAAGAGTTTTTAGAAAGATTAAATGACTTTATGTAAAGTAATTAAAATAATGTTGCATGTGTTAGACAGTATTATTAGTACTATTATCACCATGTAAACTCTGAAGAACAATTACGGAGGCCCAAAATATACTGAGGTCATATACCACAGCCAGAACTAAAATACAAAATTGGTAGATAAGTGGTCATTTTTTATCATAAACTATAATGTTTTCAATCTTTATAGAAGATTGAGATAAAAACCAATCTCAGACTTGAAGACTTACATTGATCACTTACAGTTTTCAACGAGTCACAGCCAGATTATTATACAAATATTTGGTTAAAAGAAATTTTCCTTCTTAGTAAATATCATACAGAATTTCCTATCCAATTTATAGGTTAAGATGATCTTAAATAGCCATTTTAAAATTAAAAGCCATTAGAGCAATTATTTTATTAAATTCTTTTAAAGTAATTAACCATGATCCCCTCCTACAATATTCTTCTGTTCCCCTGAAATAACTATTTTGATGCCTTGCTGTCACCAAATCTAGCACCATCCCTCAGAATGACTCTATTGTCCTCCTACCAAAACACACACGAGTGGGGGGCTGCTCAGGATAAAGTGCCCCGTACTCACAATCAAGCTGCTCCTCCAAGATGGAAGTTTGCTTTTGTTTGGGGCAGGGTGGTGCACTTCAGCTCACAAAAGTCTGAAGGTAAAGTCAGCGTGACCTAGCGATGTGCCACAGCACATTGTGGGGAGGGCCAAGACAATTATTTAGAAATTAGGCTTCTTTCCCACCAAAAAAAAAAAAAGAGAGAGAGAGAGAAAGAAGTTGTTCTGATGTTTTTAGTGAAGATGGCATGCGGAGGCCAGGGGTGCCGCAGGGACCTGCAGTTACATTGATGGAAAGGACACAGGAGGAGTCTCTTTCACACAGCTGGGGAAGGATTGTCTGCTTTGTACATTTTTCATGCGACTTCCTCCTGTCATCTTTGTAAAACCAACCTGCTGTCACCCTGTCTGCCCATGTAGGAAGGAGTCATTTATACATTTAGTCGGCTGGTACCCAGGGTCTAAGGCTCAGCAGGATCCCCCACCTTCAAACAAATGGAGCACTTAAGGCTTTTTTTTAAAAGATTTTTTAAATTTATTTATCTTTAGAGGGGAAGGGAAGGAGAGAGGGAGAGAAATATCAATGTATGGTTTCTTCCTGTGCATTCCCTCCTGGGAACTGGCCTGCAACCCAGCCATGTGCACTGGGAATCGAACGGCGACCTCTTGGTTCACAGGCCCGCACTTAATCCACTAAGGCACTTCAGGCTTTGCAAAAGGCCAAACAATCTCACCCAGAAGACTGAAATTACACAATTCGAATGAGTTTCACAGAAAACACAATAAGATGCAAATCACAGAAATGCTATGCTGCTTCAAACTCAGAAATGAAACACTCGTGGTTACTACAAAAAGAGAAAGTTAGTAAAATTAACTAGGTCATAGATACCATTTATTCCACATCCTCTCATAATACGTTTTTGTTCTTTTAATCATGAATTCCAATTTCAAAATAATTTTTTGGTAATTTTGAAACATTTCCAAAGTAACATATGTAAGGTGATTTTGCCTAAAGTTTTGAAAAATAATTCAATTTACAAAACTTAGTATTTCAAAGTAAAATTTACTTAATCTAAATGAACACACAGTACAACAGTTAATCTGATTTACACTATTATATTCTAGGTGATTTTGAAGTTTTAAAAGATAATTTGATAGTTAATAATTATTTATTATAATATCAAATATGTTCCTTGTCCAGAAAACTTACTTTATTATGAGAAATTGTTAAGAAAAATAAATTAAACAATTGGTTGTTCATATGCAGAATCCTATCACTCTCTGGAATTTTGTATTATAGGATATGAAGGTATTTTACAAATGTGCCACACTGTGTACTTATTTTAAGCAACCAGGAGTGCTTACAGGTATTTTAACTAGGTACACTCAGGCTGACTTTTTTTTTTTTATTTTATATTATTCAGTACAGTTTCTATCTTTTATTCCCATTCCAGTCCACCCACCCATCCCTCCCCACCTCCCTTCCATTTCCAAGCCCCGTAGTTTTGTCCATGTGTCCTCTATATTTGTTCCTGTAAACCCTTCCCTTCTCACCGATTCCACTGCTGGGTCTATATCCTAAGAATCCTGAAACACCCATCCAAAAGAACCTATGCACCCCAATGTTCATAGCAGCACAATTTACAATAGCTAAGTGCTGGAAGCAACCTAGGTGCCCATCAGTAAATGAATGAATCAAAAAACTATACTACATTTACACAATGGAATACTATGCAGCCGAAAGAAAGAAGGAGCTCATACCCTTTGCAACAACATGGATAGAACTGGAAAGCATTATGCTAAGCGAAATAAGCCAGGCAATGAAAGACAAATACCATATGATCTCGCCTTTAACAGGAACCTAAACAACAAAACAAAGAAACAAGTAAAATATAACAAAGGACACTGAAATGGAAGACAGGATGTCAGTGACCAGAGGGGAGAGGGGAGGGAATTTCAGGCTGACTTTCTTAAGGCCACAAACTTAATGCAGTCACAATGCTCAACATTCTGAGCAGTGTAACTGAACCCCAATTCCAAGATGAAAAGTCCATTTTTAACAGTTTTTTTTAAGGGTATGTGTGAAAAATACAGTTGGGAATGCACTTCACATGGCCTGGGGTCACCCTGACACAGCCACACAAAGGTGCCCCAGCTCACTGCTTTCTGGCTGCGGTCAGACCAGAGCTACTTGGACAACTTGTTGATGTTTTAAAGAAAGCTCAGCACTCTTAAATGGGCTGGGGCTGACAGTAAGCCACAGAGAAAATGGCCTGAACTGCAGCTCGGCCTCCTGTCCCTGTGGAAAGGTGGCTGAGCGGATGGCGGGGCAGCAACAGCACTGATGGTTCAGCTTGGCCACCCCACAGTAACGCTAGAATGAAAAACACCGAGAGAGTTGGTAAAACCAGCTTGGGGCTAAACAAGGAAGGGAAACTCAAAATGTAGTTCACATACATGTGAATACATGTGATCACAGGGGATCAAAAAGTACACCTATCATTGTAGAAAATGAAACATATGTGATGAACCACAAACAAATTACATTACATTCTCTATTTTTTCAAAGAAATAAGGAGGGGGGTAGAAATGATATAAGGAGAATGAAGAAGTAGTAAAGCATAATGGTAAATGCTTTATTGAGAAGAACTGGAAAGATGGTCAGAGTTCTAAAGAACCAAATTTACGGCAAAGAACTGAAAATAAACATTACCAATGAAAAACTGGACTAGAAATCCCAAAATGTGGCTAGATTAAACAAAATATAGGAAATAGTCCAACAAAACTTAAAAGTTTTAAAAACTTAAACTTACACAAACACACACACATACAACCTGAGACTAACAGGAACGGCTGAGATCACAGAAAGACTGAGTCTGAGGAAACCGACTTTACAGAAACGACTGTGCTGGGGTCGGCGTGGGGCCACACAGAGACCGCGGAAGGGGCACGGGAGCACAGCTGTGCGCTGCCACTCAGGAATAAGTCTTAGGCACTCAAAATACCTCCTCTACAAGGAAAGAAAGGTTCTGTCCATGGTTAAAAATATTCAGATGAACCTGGAGGAAATAATGATTTCACATTAACTCTTGAAAGAGGAGAGGGATTAAGGAGAGACATGCAAAATGCAAAGCATATGGCAGTTTTTTTTTTTTGAAGAGAGTAGAACATTTAAATCTATAGGATCTAAAGAAACTTATCAAAAAAAGCCTACAGTTAAACAGATAATTATACACTTCAAAATATATGTAAGCAAACAGTAAAATGGTCTCAATTATTAGGTTTAATGTCAAAATCTCTTCTTTTTATTGTCCATAAGATTTTCTTCTTTGCTATTAAAGGACTCTAAAACCCTTATTTCAGGAACTTATGAAAGTACTTTCCCTTCAGCCCTGATTCCATGACAGCCATCACATGAACTCACCGCATTTTTTCGGACTATGAGACGCACCCCCCAATTTGGGAGGAAAGGGAGTGCGTCTTATAGTCCGAATGTAGCTTACCTGGCTCCCTGTGAAGGGGGGAGGGCACAGTGGCCTATGTTATTTATGTTATTAAATATTTTACCACACTTTTTGTTTCAAAAATTTTTTTCCTATTTTCCTTCTCTAAAACCTCGGTGCGTCTTACAGTCCGAAAAATTCGGTACTTCCTAAACACATCTGAGTCTGAAACTTGCTCAGACATCACAGTCACCAAAGGCCTTAGATCTCTCCTCAATTCCATTACTATTAACACGATTTTTTTCCTAAGCCTTCAAGAAGCAAATATGACAGGCTTTAGAACTATTTATTACACACTATCACAGTTAAAGTTTCATTAGTGAAAATAATTATTTCTCAAAGTGCTACTGTTTTAAGGCAGAACTGGGTTTTATATAATTAAGTACAATTTCAAGCATCTAGTTGACCAGTAGCCCCAAAATGTACTTACAAATAGCAGGACAACTATGTACAAAGTACTTACTTCAACAGTCTCAACTTTTTCCTCATGGGAATGTGGTATTCTTGGATGGATGTCTAAAAGATGTGGTGGTGAATCAAGATGTAATCTTTTGAGATTTCTTTTAATAACATCTTTGCAATTCAGTTCATCAAAGTTGGTTCTCCATAATAAAACCTGTTAAAAATTAATGACATTGACAATTACTGACTTGCATACACAAGCAATAGAACTGACTTTTTAAAAAATGAATATACAGAATTGTCCCTCAAAATAGGAAGACTAGATATATATTTCAACATTACTATGCCTCAATACTTTTTTAAGTGTGGAAAGGAGATATTTAGTTCTTTTTGAATTGCCTTCATGTCCAGTTTAGAAGTCATATTAAGAAAATAACATTACCTTATAATCCCCTTTCTTTCCCCAAAGCCCAAAACCCATTTTCTGCCTTGAATAAATCTGGTTATGAATGACTTTTGGGTATTTCAAGTAAATGAAAAATTGCTACATAAACAATTCACATTTACCATCCTCAGGAACCTTAACATGTGAAACATAAGACATAAAAAATACTAGGCAACAATTCAAGTGAAAGTGCCACACCAATACTGGACATACAGTAAGTGTCAGTCACATGTATATTTAAGTGTAAAGATGAGCAAAGAAAGTAACTGCTGTTTGAGTCCCAAAAATTATCAGAACTGGTACAATTCCAGTAGGAAATAACAGACTTCCTGGCATTAAGTTAAAATATAAACTCATTAAGACTCATCTTAACAGATACAAACTAGCTTGTTGTAAAAATCTCTGCTGAGGTCTTAGATTCCTTCCCCCTAAATTAATCAGAGGGAACTTACAAACCTGTGCATCTGCACCTCCTGATGAAAACAGCTCTCCACCTTTTGAAAATGAAACAGTAAAAACAGGACCCTAAGAAGTAAATGGAGATAAAAGAAAAAGTACTTGGTGATGTTTTCTCATGGCCAAGAGTACTGGGAATATTAATTTTTTTGTTCCTAATTTATGTAGACTGTACAACATGTCTGAGAGAACATACCAATTGCTAGCAGCTAATGCAGGCAGAGTACATGTAAAGCTAATGAAAGAACCAACCCAATTATATTAAACACATCTAAATTACATTAAAAGAAAAAGAAATTTGAATAAAAATTTTAAAATACACTTTTTTCCTTTAAAGTAAAGTTTGTACATGTGTGAATCAATAAGAATTTCTGTTAAGATTTTCTGGCTTTGGACTCCTCATTCAACAAATCACAAGCAGAAACTGAATGGTAACTCAGAATGATGAGAATAAAGCTACTGGAACAAAGGCCATTTTCTGACTACAGTGCCCTTCATGTGGCAACAGTGAGCCACCAGTAATTTTAAAAGCAGGAGATAGGAAGAGAGCTGTGGTGAAAATTGGTGTCACAAACACTTTGTAAAGTATATGACTGTCTAAACTCTATGCTGTACACCTGAAACTAATACAAAACAATATTGAATAAAAATTAATGTCACAATTGTGAGAATGATGACTTGAAGTAAGAATGAATAGTTGGAGGCCAGTTAGGAGGTTACTGTAATCATCTGGGTGAGAGGTGATGAGAACTTGAAATTGAGCAACGACTGTGAAGTTGAATACGACTATTACACTTGGCACAGTTATAGCCTCTAGGTCAATTTTTCAATCCAGATAAGAGTAATTACTTCTTCTTTCAAAAAATCGTTATATTCTGTTTTGCTAATGTGTCCTTAACCTACATAAGAAAACTTCTGGGGAAAAACACCTTATATTTTTTAAATAGACTATCTACAGATTTAGGTTACTGTAACCTCATAAACATCTCCTCCACACTGAAAAACTCCATCTCTGTGTATAATTTTTTCTCCTAAAATACTGTGTTTATCTTTCTTTTCTATTAGTCTATTTCCATGGATATTTTAATCCTTGGTTACTTTTATTGGCTGTTTATTCAGCTTCACTGTAACACAGCTGCAGAACAAATGACAAAGCAAAGCAGGAAGCCAGGCAGGATACATGAAGGTAGAAAAAACACCTTCTCCCCAGACCACAAAGCCCATTCTATTTCTGGGTATAGACTGCTTACGCTTGGTAAAAAGGAAGTAGTAGTTAAAAAAAAGAGGATACATTCTAAAAAATTTAGAGAAGTTTGAATATTTACCCTGAAAGGAAGAACAGTCTACATACGTAATAAAGTTTTCCTTTAGCGTGTTATATGCCAGGATGTGTATGTGTGTGTATGATTGAACAGGCTTAATAAATAGGACCTCTCTTCCCCACTGATTCTAAACCAATTGAGAAATAAGACAAAGGAATAAGGCATATGAGAGCCAAAATATCATCTTTCTTACTCTTAGAGGCTTGTAAAGAAAGAATGTGGCTTTATCTGTGGGCAAACGGGCTCTTTAGAACTGAATTCCAGAATGAGTCCGATTTGAGGGCCTAGTCACGGGCAATACTGGAGAGGGCAGGCCTCCCCACCAGCAGTTTCAGAGGAAAAGGGAAGGCAGGCTCACTTCCAAGAGTAGAAGGCTTTGGACTCTGCTTGTTAAATTTCTCCTTTGAATCGCACCACACTAGTGAAAGAAGTACCTGAGGGGGTGAGAGGCTAAGAGTGCCAGTTAGTGGGATGGCCTTCACATGAGAAGAAAGATAAGAAGTAGGGAAAAAAAGTTTATCTACCACCACTTCAGCAATGAAAACTAAACTACATCCTGATGAAGATAGTAATGAAGGATTAATTTAATAGCTAATAAAAGATACACATTGATTTTGACAAAAACTACAATAAATAATACTTCTAAGAGTTGCTTGCAGGGGACAAAAACATTGCCGTGGAAGCAAAAATATTTCTTATGATAGCAGTAATGTGTCCTACACTTGGAAACATAATAAAGACATATAATAAAATGGATCACAACTTTACATATATATAATTATAAAAAACAAAAATCTTAGTGCTAGTACCGTATGTCCTTGGAGTGTATATATGAGCCTTCCTTCTAGTAGGTCCAGAATCTTAAGTGTAGCATCTGAAGAAGCAGTGATGAGATAGTTACCCGAAGGATGGAATGATACACAATTAACTCCACAGCTGTGAACTGATTTGTAAAAAATAAAGCAAAAATTTTAGAGAACAACTTTTAATTCTAAAGATACCACTCTGCCCTATTAGCAATACTAGGTTGAAAACAAGAATCAGTTAGAGGTAATGTTTCCACAACACCAAAACAAATAAATAGTTGGGCACCACACAGCTAATGAAAGAGAATAGCTTTCAAAGTGAGAATGTGTCATAGAAAGATGATCTTGTTCATCATATAACTAAAAAATCTTCAGATCCATTACTGATATAGCCAATAGTTGATTACCACAGACTCACATAAAGTATACAACCTAGCTTAAGCTAAATTTAATAATGAATTAGTGGCTTGGTGCTAAGGGGTGAAGAGTGTGAACATGTATTTGGAGGACACAGTCTTGCCAGTTTGAGAATTCATTTCTGGACACCATCCTTCCAATAGGAGGCAGTATAACACTGTGATGGAAAGTTTGTAAACACATCCAAGACAGTTCTGTCAATTCTTTTTTAGCAAGTCACTTATCCTCTTTAAGCCTCAAATTCCTTATCTTTAAAATGGGGGTAATAATAATGCCACCTCTTAGGGCTTTTGTGAGGATTTAGTAGTGTCAGCTACACAGTTAATATTACAGTTATTAAGAGAAATGTGGATTTAACATAAATCCAATATAAACCAAGAAATTGATTCATTTCTCTTTTAACTTCAAAGTATAGGCACAGGAGGGTGTTGTTTTCTACCAGTTATAACAAGTATTTGTGCCAATTTCTATCCCAAATAACCAGAGTTTAAAAATCTCACAGTAATTTCTTTTTTTTCTTTCATTTTTTATGGTCCTGGCATCATTTTTAAGGTCCTTCCACCTTCCTCTCCACTCTGGCTTCTAGCCCAGCTTCTCAGACCATGTTGTTGATGGAAGCTAACTGTTCCTTAGTCAGTTCAAAGGTAGCTCATGACTCTTGTTAAGAGGGCCAAACCACACTGAGAAGGACAGTCTATCAGTTTAAGAGTTTCCCGGAGAAGTCCACTCTACAACTGAATCCTTCTGTTATTAAATTGTACCTTGATAATGCTGGAGTAATTTGTTCACTCTTATATCCCAGATTTTCACCGTATGATCGGAACCTGCTGAAGCTATGCAAGTACCATTAGGGTTAAAATCCACAAAATTTGCAAACCTAGGAGGAAAGATTAAGATGGTCTCATATTTTGATTTTTTAATTTAAACTGTAATAATTAAATGTATCCTTAGCAAACTACCTCATACAAATGCACAGATAGAATGGACTTACCCTACAGAATCTGTGAAGTTACTCACACACTGCTTACTTGTGGTATCCCAAATTTTAATAGTTTTATCCTCACTACATGATACAATTAGTCTTCCATCAGGTGAAAATCTGGAAATCACAAGAAAGATTGGTTTTGTGAAAGGCTCCTGATAATCATAATAATAGTCCCCCTACACAAGTCAGGCTGTGCATTTAAGTACCCAAGACCACTGCTACCATACCATGCAGCGAAGTCGTAGACTGCAACCAACATCTTTTCAACTAAAAATAAGCACAACAAATGACAATGACAGGCCATCAAAAGATCAAAATATACTATGTACATTAACTGAGTGTCTTCTTCCTTTTATTCTTTTATTTCAATAACTTAGTTTTATGGTATCTGTTTTAGGTCTTTGATTCATCTCTGCACTTCTTCCAAACCAAGTACCTTGCTTTTTTTTTTAGGTATATTTTATTGATTATGCTATTACAGTTGTTCTACCATTTCTTTCTTCCCTTTATCGCCCTCCACCTAGTACCCCTATTCCCTCCAGCATTCCCCCCTTTAGTTCATGTCCATGGGTCGTACATATAAGCTCTTTGGCTTCTACATTTCCTGTGCAATTCTTAACCTCCCCCTGTCTATTATGTCCCTACCATTTATGCTTCTTATTCCCTGTACCTTTTCCCCAATTTTCCCCTCTCCCTGTCCTCCCCACCGCCTGCCGCTAATTACCCTCCATATGATCTCCATCTCTGTGATTCTGTTCCTGTTCTGGTTGTTTGTTTAGTCTGTTTTTGTTTTTTAGGTTCAGTTGTTGATAGTTGTGTTCGTTGTCCTTTTACTGTTCATAGTTTTGCTCTTCTTTTTCTTAGATAAGTCCCTTTAACATTTCATATAATAAGGGCTTGGTGATGATGAATTCCTTCAACTTGACCTTATCTGGGAAGCACTTTATCTGCCCTTCCATTCTAAATGAAAGCTTTGCTGGAGAGAGTAATCTTGGATGTAGGTCCTTGCTTTTCATGACTTTGAATACTTCTTTCCAGCCCCTTCTTGCCTGCAAGGTTTCTTTTGAGAAATCAGCTGATAGTCTTATAAGAACTCCTTTGTAGGTAACTTTCTTCTTTTCTCTTGCTGCTTTTAAGATTCTCTCCTTATCTTTAATCTTTGGCAATTTAATTATGATGTCTTGGTGTGTTCCTCTTTGGGTCCAACTTATTTGGGATTCTCTGTGCTTCCTGGACTTGTGTGTCTATTTCCTTCACCAGCTTTTTAAAAAGTACTCTTTATTATCCTAATTTAAATAAGCCAGTCAGAGAAAGACAGATGTCATATGATCTTACTCTCACTCATCTAACAGAATCTAATAAACAAACTAACAAACAAAATAGAAACAGAGGCATGGATACAGGGAACAGGTGGACAGATCTCAGAGGGGAGAGGGGTGGTGGAGTGACTGATGAAAGAAGGTGAAGGGAGCCAAGGAACATTATGCATAGCCCACGGACACAGACGGTGGTGTGGTAAAGGCCGGGGGGTGGGGGCAGGGCAGAAGTGGGCAAAGAAGGGTAAATGGGGGACATCTGTAATAGTGTCAACAATAAAATAAAAAAATAAACAAGATAAGAAAGAAAAAAACGTACTCTTTATTTCTTTCTCCTACATCTGTCATTTTCCTGTATTATTACCCATATGATGCAAGAAAGCCTTTGTTATTCATACCAACCATATATTTAGCTTTTTGTAAAAAAAATGACTTGTGTGCTTAGAATTAAAATGAAATGACATCACTAACATAAGAACCAACTCCCAAACCTGAAGTTCCTGGGCATGGGGAGGCCAGAGAGCTCCAATGGACTGAAAGTAGGTCAAGTCATTTACACAGAACAGAAGTTCCTTCATGGACACACCCATCGTCCACATGCCCCATTAAAAAACAAATGACAAAATTCTCAGGCAACTTGTCTACTGTTTTTATGATCTCTTTTCATTTTAAGATCCTGTCTAAGGTTCTTTTTCCTCCTAAGTGCCCTTTTAGGACAGAAAAGCAGAAGGAAAAAAGAAAAAAAGAAAAATTTTAGACTACTAGGAAACTATGAATAGTATTTCTATTATTAATATTTTAGTGATTACAAAAACAAAAAAAAGACAAACTTAGGTCATAGACTGATTATGTTTCAATTTTATTTGTATTTCCCTCTATGTACAGATTACTATAAAAGTCATCAATTATGTGTGTGGAGTATAATTAAAGGCTTTTATTTTTATTTTCTCTTACTTTCTTCTTTCCTCCCTCTCTGTTCTTAATACTGACTTAAATATTTCTTCCTGACAGAAACTTTGAATCTGGCATTTATGGATTCACCATATTAAAAAAGAGAAGGGACAGCAAAGCACAGTTAAGTTATATGTAAACTAATCTAAAAATTCAAGAAAATAACCTTGCAAGAAAATCTCTTTCACGCTGACAGTTCAGTGTGACTTTATAATAACATATCTCTTTCACTAGAAAATGTGATGAAGATTCAAATATGAAGAACAGTATTATAGAAATGCTCCAAATACAAGAAATTTATTTTACACAGACCCTGGGGATTAAAAACTTACTCAGTGTCCCCATGAAAATAAACTTTACACAATAATGGAAACAACTAATGCAATGAATCAAATTGTATCTCTTACTAAGCTACTATATTTTGCCATGTATAATGCTCACTTTTTTGCCTAAATTTTTGAGGGGGAAATAAGAATGTGCATTATACATGGGTATAATGATTACATACCATGGGCAGAATAATCCCATGTATAATGCGCACAAAAGCATGGGTGCACATTATACACGACAAAATACAGTACCTTTTTAAAAATTTACTGAATGCGAATATCTCAAATGGTACATATATTTCTAAGAGATGACTAGATTCTTACATTT
This sequence comes from Trachops cirrhosus, assembly GCA_028533065.1. Taxonomy (NCBI): domain Eukaryota; kingdom Metazoa; phylum Chordata; class Mammalia; order Chiroptera; family Phyllostomidae; genus Trachops; species Trachops cirrhosus. The sequence goes on from CM052539.1 coordinate 74,493,349, forward strand.
TAAGAAAGCAATGATGAAAAAATAATAAAATAGCATGATCAGATTAAAAACAAAGTACAAAAATACTTACTCTACAACATTATCGGTGAAATCCTACCGACCACCATCATCACCACTATCCTGCTAACTCTAGAGAAACTCATTTAATCCTTAATCAACCCTATAATACAGGTGCTACAGCTAGCCTCCATGAACAGATGCATAAACTAGAGCACAGAAAAGATCGTTAACTGCCTGAGCCATACAACCAGGGAGATTTGAACCAGACACTTGGCTCTATAGCTAAATCTCTCAGTCACTCAGCTAAGTCTCTCACAGAAAGGAAAGTTTCCTCTACTGGCCAAAGTACTTAGAGCACAGAAAGTTCTGTGTGGCTTCTGTGTAACCACAGCAAGTTCTAAAGTGGAGAACCACAGTTAGTGCTCTTCAGATGCTAGGAGATGGGGCTCTGACTGACAGACTAACCACCAGACTATTATTGAACAAAAATCTGCGGGCACTACCATACACTGTCAGTGTTCTAGAGGACATTATGAGAAGGACATTCATTCATTCATTCATTCATTCATTCAAATATTCATTGAGCATCTGCCAGAACCAGGCACTGGGCACTGTCCTGGGTAACAGGAATATAGTAGCAAGTGAGACTAAGATCCCTGTCCTCATGAGGCTTTCAGTTTAGGGAGGAGAAAGGAGGGGAGGGCACACAAATAATAGAGTTCTAGATAATGATAAGACAAAAGGTACCAATTTATCATTAGACGCTCCATAGAAGAAACATGATTTTAAAGAAACTTCTGAATAAGTAAAAGGAGGCATATTGGCCAGATGGAATTCACCCTGACTGAGCAGGAGGGGCTATAGAATAAGAGAAATCTTTCATGCTAGAAATTTATCTTGAACAGGAGGGGTTTAGTCTGAGAGAAGCTTACCTATGCTAAAGAAAAGACGGGAATGGAAACATTAGATAGAGAATGGAGGAGGTGGCTAGGAAGAAGCTGGCATCAGAGAAGAGGTGGTTTCTACCTCTAACTCCACGTGACCAAAGAGGAATTCAGGGTTAAAGCCCTGCCCCTCCTTTGGATTCTACATTATAATCCCTGCATATGCTCTCTCTCTCTCTCTCTCTCTCTCTCTCTCTCTCCACACACACATGCACACACACACATTTTTGCCTTTGGAAGGGTTGAAAATGAAGATGGTGGTTTGTATCTTCTTGTCTCCCTTTTATTTTTAACTACATATAGCAAAAATAATAGCACCAATAAAACAGGCTTTTCTTTGTCCTGACTTTGATCAGGAGAGAAAAGTTCTTTCTTTGTCAGGGCTCACATAATATCTACTTGTGTTATTAATTTTAAGAATGTTGACAAATACAATTTCTACAGATACAATAATAAATTCCTAATTCTCTAATTCAGTACCACTAGCCAGCTTTTGAAATCTCTAGAGACTGTGCCACCAAGATGGACATTACATTAGTCCTCAGTGACTAACGGATCAGCAGGTGTGAACTGTCTATGAGGCATATGGGAAGTTAACTGAACTACCACTCAATTCTTCAAAATGTATTGGTATTCATTTGAGAGAATGAGGAAATATATGAACACTTTCCAGAAAACCTGGTTCACATATCTTTGAAAATGGCCCAAGAGTTATATATAACAGGAGATCTTTAACTTGGAACCTATGGAGTTCTCAAAATTGTATGTACAATTTAATGTCTATATGCATAGAAATAGTTATTCATTTATTAGAGAGCTAAATGGGTCCATGAACCATGAGAAGTTTTAAAGTGCTTTCATAAGAAATAAAAATTTTTATTGGGATATTTCTTATCATTAGAATAAATATTCTACAAAAACAATCTGCTAGACCTCAGGGCTCTGAGACCAGAGTGGGCACTGTCCATGGCCTTTAAGAAACAAATCATTACTAAGAGGTACTTTGAAGCCCACAGTATTCAATGTGGGGAGAAAGGGAGCAGAGAAAGCAGTGAAAATAAGACTACCTAGTCTGCACAGAGACCTAAATTGCAGGGTCAATTTTGCAATTGCCCAGCTCTGTAACCTTGTGAAAATCATAAACCCCCTGGCCACCATTTTCTGTTTCAATAATGTGAGAGCTTAAGATTGCATTCAGACTTAAAACTTTCACAGACTCATTTAAAAAAAAAGAAGAAAAAAAAAGCAGTCTCAGTATTTACTTTGATGGGATTGTGTTTACATACTGAAGGTGAAATTCAAGACAATAAGCAAAACATTTATGTTATTTGAAGTGTTGGTCAGCATTGGAAGAGAAACCATCTGTTGACTGCAGTAACAGGAATTTATTCCTGCAACTGCTGAGACAAAAAGCAGATGAAAGAGGTATAAAAGATTTAAGTATGATAATTATTTGTTGGGTCATCTACCATTTTTGTGCCCAGACTTCTCTCCTGGGATCTCCACCCTTAAGGACAATTGTCTACGGGGACAACTGTCTAAGGACAATTGCCTGTGAACCAAAGGGTCACTGGTTTGATTCCCAGTCAGAGCACATGCCTGGGTTGCAGGCCGGGTCCCCCATAGGGGGTGCGTGAAAGGCAACCATACACTGATGTTTCTCTCCCTCTCGTTCTCCTTCCCTTCTCCTCTAAAAATAAATAAATAAAATCTTTAAAAAAAGTTAAAGGCAGATATTCCCCCTAAAAATTAATGTTGTAAAAGCAAAAACATTGGTAAAGTTGTCTCATTAACCTCTCGTTATTTTTGACTAAGGATGCCATAAAGGAACATAAGTTATCTCAAAATATACATTATTTTTAAAAACACAGGGCTACAATAATTTTAACTTTTAGAAGAATTCTTTTGCCACTAAAATAGATATTTTTCACCTACATATATGTATTTCAAATCACAAATGTTTTCTTCATTACTCATTAAAGAAAAATTACTTGTATAAAAAACTAGGAAATATAGTAAGTTAAAAAATTCATAGACCCATCACCCAAACAAAAATCACACTTAATATTTTTAGTGTAATGGGTACTTTATATTTTGTTCTCATACAGGCATTTTTGTTATAATCATGAGTTCTGAATTTCGTCCTCCCTCTCCTCAACATAAACATGTTTTCACATAATTACTTGCATATATTCCCCTTTTAATGGCTACCTAATCATCTAAATTTCCTTAACTGGTTTTCTTTATTTAGAAAAACTGCTTGTTTCCAAAGTTTCAACATTACAAATTGTACTGAAAGCAATATCTTAGAGTATAAAGCTTTTTTCCTTTGAACACAAAAGGATATTTATTTAGAATAAATTTTCAGTTATGCACATTGATTTCTAATAGACTACACTAGTTCATATTTTAAAAGCATTAATATAATTCCCAGTAGCTGGCATATCTTAAAAATATTTCTATAAATCAAGATGCATAGTCATAAACAATGGTTAGTCCAGAGAACATAACAATTCATCTCTTTTTATACTACTGGGCACCATCTTTGTGCCCTATGGAGGAAGTCTGGGCTTCAGGGATAAGCTCATAAGTACTGGGCACAGACAAAGATACAGAATTTTAATTACTTAAGTCCATGGTATATATTTAAGATTCAAAGACTAAAGAGAGAAATAATTATTTACTGAGCCTCTATATTCATTTAAATACACTGTCCACGCATTTGGAAGAAGAACTTGGACTATATATAATATTAAGTTGTTCAATTCATCTATAATATGTATAAATGCACGCTGTACAATAATATCCAAATTTATATTTTTCCAAATAGAAATTCAATTATCTTAACTACATATTAAATAGTTTATCCACTTTCCCACCAACTGGAAATGCCATTTTTATCATAAAATATATATGAGTCTGCTTCTGACCTTTCTATAACCTTTTTCCTAATCCTGTACCATTTACCACAATATTTTAATTTCTGTAGTTTTATACTATGTTCTGAGAGCTAGCTGGACAAGTTCCTTCTAATTTTTTTTCTTTTCATTTTTTCCCTTGGCTGTTCTTGTACATTTAACTCATCCATATGAATTTTGAATTAGCTTCCCACTAAATTCTTCTGGCAAAACTTCCAGTCCTGGACAGGGGGAGTAATGGTGTCCCCCATATCCCTACCACAGACAATCATACAATGGGGAAAAATATATAAAACTACTGTTTTTAGACACTGTACAAAAACAGCACAGGGTTGTGAATTCTGACAGATGGAAACAAATGAGGTAAGCACTAAATCCAAACCAATTTCTACCTGGGAGCAATTTTCAGACCATGGCATGAGGACATAATGTCCAAGGAGACAGTAGCTGTAGTTCTGGGCAATGGAAACAGAAATTAGAATTCAAAACTGGTAAGAGGCTAGAATTTTGAGGGCATGGAGTAAGAGAGAAACTATGAAAAGCAGAATCCCCCTCCAAAATCTGCCGGTGAGTCCCACTGAGTCTTTGGTCAAATAAAAAAAAAACTGCTTATATACAGGAAACAAGGTTTGACAGAGAACACTTACAGGAGACTGTGAGCTGAACAAAAATTACAGAGGTTACATAGTACTGAGAGATGTTCAAGTTCTGAGCAGACTTTGCTGAACACCTCAGGCATCTGGCTGAGAGCCTAGGAAGGCCACTGTTACCATAGCCTAAGAGTAAAGGCTGCTCTAGATCCACCCTGTAAAGACTAATCTAAGCCCCAACAGACTCTAGTTGGGACAGCAGTAAGTTAATTGCTTGCCAGAACAAAATTCAACTCTTTTTAGAAGATGATAGAGTAATTAATAATCTCACTTAGCAATGATTGGGCATACAATAAAAAAATGAGACATATAAAGAAGCAAAAGTAAATTGACCCAGATATGACACAGATGTTGGAATTAGCAGAGAAAGACCTTAAAGCAGTTACAGTAAATATGCCCAAGGACTTAAAGGAAATGATGGGCATAATGAGCAAACAAATGCGGAACCTCATCAGAGAAATGAATAAGCTTACAATAGACTGGACACACATGCCGGAAAAGAACAACACTGGTGAACCGGGGAACAGGTCAGCGGAAACTAGGCACACTGAAGCACACAGAGAAAAAAAGATTTTAGAAAATAAACAAAGCCTCAATAAACTGCGAAACAACATCAAGTGGTCAAACCTATGTAAATTTGGAATCCCAGAAAGAGATGGGAGAAAAATTAGGGTAGCAAAATATAAGAAGAAATGACAAAATTTTTCCAAAAATCATGAAAATATGAACCTATCTATAGATCATACTGTTCAGTGAACCTCAAGAAAAATAATATATGAAACTATACCCAGGCTCATCAGAATCAAATCCCTAAAAACAAAAGATTAAGAAAACAAATCTTAGAGCAGCAGGGGAAAAAAAGGAACATTACATATAGGGAAATAAAAATGAAAATGATCACTGCCTTCATAATAAAAAATGCAAACCAGCAGACAGTGTAATGACATCTTTAAAGTGCTAAAAGGAAAATTATCCACTGAACTAGAATTCAACATCTCAGCAAAAATATTCTTGTAAAAGGATAAATAAAAAGTTAAGAGAATTTATCACCAGGCCTGCACTACAAGAAATTTACTATTTACAAGAAATAGTAAATGAAGTTGTTTAGGCTGAAGGGAAATGATACCAGATGGAAACGTGGATCTACACAAAAGAATAAAGAGTGCTAGAAAAGGAAAATAGGGGGTAAATACTGTGACAGACTTTTTTGTTTCTTATTTTCTTTAAAAGAAAATGGTTGCTTAATGTGTTGTAGGCTTATATAATGTGTGTATATAAGAGGTGGGTAAATGTAGATATATTTTTGTAAATTCCAACATTATAACTTTTAGAAGTTCTGACATTATACATAAAATGACAAAATTAATTTAAGAGTAGACGGTGATATGTTAAAGATGCATATTGCAGTCTCTAGAGATCACCAACAAACAAAAACACAGTGAGTAAAGCCAAAGCTCCTACAGAGAAAATATAATGGGATACTAAGAAATACCTGATTAATTTAAAAGAATTAAAAAAATAAACAAATGGGACAATAGAAAACAAAGAGCAAAATGGTAGACCTAACCCTAATCATAGGACTAGTTACATAAATTTAAACAGACTACACTCCAATTAAAAAACAGAGATTTTCAGACCCAAGTACTTGAAGGTAAAGTTATCCTCTGATAGTTAAATGAAATATATGAAATGCATTCAAAGGAGGATAGTAGCTACCTGTATGTAATAGCAACTTCAAATACTATGTGCAAATATGTGAAATGACTTTTGGACACAACCTAAAGGTGACTCCAGTATAATCCCAAGGAGAAAAAACTGGAATGTGAGGGTAATTAATAGCTGACATTACTTACATTCATTAACCTGTTTAATTTTCATGATGATTCTATGAAGAAGGTCCCTCTTTGTACACATTTTACAAAGGAACAAAGGCCCAGAGAGGTTACGTCATGTTCCCAGGATCACATGCTAGTGAGCCCAGGCTCTCACCCTGTGCTGTCTCTCTGCTGAAACTAATCAACAACACTGCATTACCTGAAAGAAACTGTGTCAACAGACAGGACGTGCCCAGCAACCACAGCCGGCAAGAGCAGAAGCGGTCCTGGTGTCTCCTGCCTGGCCCAGGGTAGAGAGTCCCTGACCAGCAGGACTGACCATGCAGATTCCTTGGCAGGTGTGTGTTATGTGGCAAAGACAAGGCCATCTCACTATCCTAACCTGAGAAAACTACCCATCAAAATTCTTTTCAACAAACTCTCTTGCTTTAGTTCCAGGGCCCATTGACGTCTTACTGTGACTTTCTTGGCAAAGGAAGAAGACCCTGACTAAGGCACACAAATCTTCCAGGACAAATGAAAGCTAGTGTTATCATTGTAAAGAAGTACCTTGGTACTTGGTTTATGTTTCAAACTCTTCTAAATTTCCTAAGTGTGATTCAGTTCCCTCTGAGCACTCTCACCTCTGGGTAAAGAGAGGAAACAGGATGCTGGTCCTTCAGACCTAGTCCAGGAAGAAAGTCTTGGACTAGGATGACCCCATCAAGGATGCGTTTTCACAGGGAGTTGCACAAACAGACTGAGAGGCTAAGCCTGAGTGGTTAATTGGGCCCTCTCAATTCTCTTGGTCTCTAGCTATAGTAAGTTGAGCCAAGAAAAATGATTACAATAAATGCATGAGAAGAAGCTCTAAACATATTGTAGAACACATTTATGCAAAGTTACCAAGAAGAATGAAATCTTTATTCATTAAATTTAACCCAATTATTTATCTAAGAACATTCTTCCAGAGACCTCTGCAGGATTTCATATGAATCCCTCCTTCCAAACAGTAAGAAAGCAAATGATTTAAAAAAAAAATCCCCTTGGAACAACAAGGTACCAGCCAGATAAAGGCATTCCATTAAGACCAGTTGTGCTGAGCATAAAAATTATCAATCTGAACAGAGGCAGACCAAAACAAAAAAAGAAAGTACCAAAACCACGTAAACATTCTCCATGCAAGATGCTCCTGAATTTGACATAAATAATCCACAAAAATGACTCCTCCCTGAAGGGAGGAAAACTTTCAGAAAACCTACTTGCATATTAGGGGTCATCTGTAGGAGACCATTCTGTGTGGCTTGGGCCCAGCTCCCACTTGGAGATGCACAGGACCGATGCCCACGGAGAGGTTCTCCCATGGGGAATCAGGCCTGCACTGTACCTAGACCACTATGAGTTTTGCTTTTGCTAAAACTCCGTCACCCTGTATTGAGACAGCAAGTGTTTACGGTAATTTCCTAAAATCCATGCTAAAACTCCCCAGTATGGAGTGTAACCAGTTCAACCACTTTTGCCTTTTCATTTGCAAATATCCTTCTTCTGTCATGTGATTAGCAGCATCACCTCCTTTGATTTCTGTAAAAGGTAACCACCTAAAGCGAACCTGTGCATAGTAAATGAGGACCATCATGTAATGTGCCAAGAAACTCAATAAAGGCTGGTCATGGCAAGGGCCTCGACTTTTGCTCCCCTTGAGAGAAAAGGCATGCTGTCCCTTTTCCTCCACCAGACTCGGTAGTCCAGGTGAATGTCTCGTGTCTCATCCCCAATGTGGCAGACCCCACATGAGCCGGGGTCTGCATCAGTCATCCTTTTATTGTTCATTCAACCCACATTTTTGTACAATTCTGAGCCTTCCTCAGTCTATAACTAACACTCTACAGTGCTTCTCACACTGTATCTGACTATCCTGAACACTATTCCTGATACCTGACTTATTAGCTCCCTCAGTTTGGTCAATGTCCCTATCACTCTCTACCTTATTATCCTACAGTATTTTTCTGCAGGGCACGTATCACCAATAATTTGTTTACTGTCTGTCTCCTTTTGGTAGAATGAGCTCCATGAGCACAGGAATTTTGTCTGTTTTATATCCTGTGGTATCTATAAAATTTAGAACAGTGACTGACAAGAGAATACAACATGAATAAAATATCTGCAATTCAGTCTAAAAGAGAAGAGAGGCCTAAACTGACAGACCTCATAAACGGGAGGGTGGCCGGCAGCATTTGGAAAGGCACAGATCGTAACAGAGCCTCACACGTGTGGGTGGCTATAACAAGGTAAATGGTGACAGGGACAAAAGATGAGGCTGTAATAGGAAGGCAGAACAACTTGCCAGGCCAGGAGTCACTGAGTGCTTTAACCCGAGGAGCAGCAGGATCACATTTGCATTTCAGGAAGGTCTGTTTGGAGGCAGACGAGCAGTGGGGAGAAAGGATGAATGAAGGCATATCCTAGTCAGAGAGAACATTTAGGAGGTTACTGCAGAATTCTCTACAAGGACCAGTGTTGCTAAAAATTAAGGCAGTGACATTGGGAGGGAGATAAAGCAGGTGTCTTGAGTGCTTATGACTGCATGTGAGGATAACTCCCACTTTTACAAAACTATGCTCCACTATCACGTCTTACAGAAAGTGCCTCAAAAAAGCAAAAAGAAATTTTTTAAAGCTCATGTCTCTCCCCTACTTCTCATTCCCATACCTCCACATACGCATGTGCTAATAATTTCAGGAATAGCTGTATCCAGAAACTATGCCGTGTAATTAGACAGCAGTTCATGCTGTGGTTACCTCACAGCTCTGCTCTCCTTTGAGTCAGCATCACTCTCAGGTCAGTTCTTTGCCCTCCACGGTGTCCCTCAGCAGCCAATAGGCTTAAATAAGCCTAAGGGGAGCACTTTCCATAGAGGAAAGTGCTGCAGTTCCAACAAGACTCACTAACTCGTAGAAAAGGAGATGATCTGTTCCTGATGGCAAGCCTGAGCCGAATGCCTGCTGCTGGAACTGGAGACAGGGCCAGTCCAGCGCATGTACAGCACATGGAAGGGCTGTGGGGGACGGCTGGTTCCTCAGGGAAAGCTCGGGCACCACTGCCATACAATGGGGAATGGGCACTAGGCAGACAGATGTGTGGAGTCACGCCGTCGCTTTCTTCTAGTGACCTGACAGGGGACCAACATTTGCAGTGGCTCCTGCCCTTTCCCGAGCTTCTCCCTAATGGTGCCCAGCTGAAAGAATGGCAAGCAGCCTTCCCACATCACTCAGTCCCAAACACAGTCAACCTGTATTTCTCATCCTCACAACAGTCCACTTGGAGAAGCCTCACTTTCCACAAAGGCAGAGAGCCATCAACTATCTTGCCCAATGGTAATGAGGTGGTGCAGGTAGGCATGCAAACCTTGGCAAGGACCATCTCACGCCAACCCTCTACCTGCAGAGTCATGCAGTTAAAAAGAAGAGCTCAGAAATTATCATGTTTCTTTCCAATTCCAAGCCTTCCAGTGTCTTCGTATTACCTGTAGGATGAAGTCTAAAATCTTTTCACATCACCCAGTGACCCTGAGCCCTCCCTGCCTTCTCCCCGACCTTATCCCACTTTACCTCCTGTGTCTGGCCACAGCTAAATAATAAATGTTTCCAGAGCACAGGCTACCGTGCCTACTCCTGCTGATTCACTCCATGGAATGGTTTCCCAACTCTTCCCATCTGATAATACGTTGCTGCTGCCTCTTCCCCTTCCCTTTCCCGTTTTGGGCCTGCAGTATCTTCCTTGGCATTTCCTCACACAGATAGTTCACTGTCCTACTCGGACACTCCCTTATTGTTTTGTGTATCATTTCCTCATAGGACACATCAATTTATAATTATTTGATTTTTTTCCCTTTGAACTATATATAAGCTCTTTGAGGCTAATACTTTTAGCTCTTCACCTATTGGGAACCGCCCTGACTCGTTTCAGAAGCTGTAACCCCCCCTCCATGGCAAGGCTGAGCAAGAGACCTTGGGACTATAAGCCACTAAGGAGACAGAATTTATCTTCCTGGCTGTGGTGACACCTCTGCCCCCTTTACTTCACCCTGCTTGGCTTCAGGCGGATGACTGGTTGGCCAATGACAGGTACGATTCCTCAAGGGAGAAACGACCTAAGACAGGCACGGTCATGAAGGGGCCCTCAGGGAAGGACTTGGAGGGCTATAGAAAAAGGGGGTGATGGACCCTCGCCCCTCGGCTTTGACAAAGAGTCCTCATTGTGTCTTCGAGAAGTCTCCTAATCTCTTGGCTGCCTTACTTCCCCTGCCTGAGTTAAGCCTGAAACAATGCGGGAAGGTGGGTGCGGTCCTGTGCTAGAAAAAGCGGGTTCCCTGGGGTAATCGGGCCTAAGAAAGAATATAAAAATCCTGTGAAACCTGCTTTGCTAAGAATGCACTCAATTTTCTGATAAGGGTCCAAGCATGAAATGAGTTTTTTCCCCAAAGTTTTACAGCCCTTTAGCTAACTGACCCTGACTCAGAATAACCCCTTGTAGTTCTTGGTACGTTATCTATTGTTTGATCCTTACTGCCTGACAATGATTAATGAGCTTTATCTGTAATCCTGTGCAAACTGAACCCAATAAAAGCCCATTCAGGAAAAGGCTCTTGTTCCTTCTCCTTTGAGAGATCGGCCACCTTTCCTCCCCAAGCAGATCAGGTCTTGGTAGACTTATTCTCATCCGTGGCAGCTGGGTGGGCCCTGCGGGCAGAGCCCCTGCCCCCACATTCACCTAACACAGATACGTGGTAAAGAGGGACTATGCTTACTGAAGGAATACTTAGAAGACTAAAATTTTACTTCATTCGTGACCTTTCAACCTTTCATAAATTCTTCTGTTTTTATTGTTATCTTTTCTTTACATTTATATTATATACAGATGATTCAATACAAGAGCAAGGAATAAACTACCATCTAAAATTTACACTAGGAAAAATTTTCTCTTATCTGAACAACTTGATAGGATTCCTTTTTGTTAAAAAATGAAAACACATCAGCCACTATCATTCCATTAACACCATAGCTGAATGAAACAGGTTAAACATATGCCCAGTTTGTGCTAACCAAGGTCACATGGCTCTCGGTGAGATTGATGTATACACAGGGATGACAATTATAAACCACCTTAAATTCTTCCTGGAAAGATACAGAGGCGGGTAAGACAAACTGGATAAATAGCAGCTATTTATATATTATTAGTCAGAGTGTTCAGGAAACATTCTGTCTTGATTAAACCAACATACAATGTTTTTGTTTATGTTGAGCTCTTTGATGAAGATAATAAAAATCAGTCTCTTTTCCAAACATATTCATAATTGACACACAGTGGGAGTTAAATAACTCTTCCCAGTACATGGCCCAGCCGCCCATCTGTTCTCAGGGCCTGATCTACTACATGATAGAGCTCTGTCTCCTCTTCTCACTATTGATACATAAATAACAACATATTTATTATTATAAAACAAATAACTGATTTGGCCAGCCTCTTGGGACCTCCTTACGTGGAAAACAAACTAGCAACTCAAGTAACAAAGTGTCTTCAAAAATAAATAAAAATATGTCCAATGATGATGAGGAAGAGGATGGCTAGGATTACCTAGTGATTATTATGTACATGCTCTTTATATATTATTCATTTAATTAACTACCATGACAACCTATGTGGCAGGTAACTATTATTATCATTCTAACTTTACAGGTAAAAAAACTGAAACACTGAAAATTTAGGTAACTCTTCCAAAGGTCACACAGATGGTTAAGCAGTGAGACTGGGATTTTTACCTACATATTTAGGTTCCAGGTCCATGTTCTTTACCCCACTGCTATATGGCATATATAGAAAAAGTAATGAGATGACCAAAGCCAAAAGAGGCTGAAATCTTTAGAAGAAAGAAACTTCTGTCTAAAAGTATGGCCTTCTGTTTACGTTTTCTATTTTTCTCAGACTCATTACTGTAGATTATAATCAACACCCCCTAAGCCATAATGCCCCACTGAGGGAGCATAACAGGGGTTAAGAGTGTGGGTTATAAGGCAAGACAGGCAGGGCTGGGCCCACACTCCCATTCTATCACATCTCAGCTGCGGCCACCTTGCAAAGTCGTTTCATAGAGGGCACAAAGCCAAGAGACTACAGGGTTCAGGTTTGTTTTTGCCCAGTGACCATGTCTGCACCAGCCCACTTCTAGTGAGAACTGTCCTCTCCTTCCATCACCAGAACCTGTGATTTACCAATCACAGGAACCCCGCCTCCTTGGCCAGGTTCACTGGTCTCAGTCAGGTGTCTGGCTGAACTGAGACAACCACAGCGTCTCACTGCCTGGCAAAGAGATGGGCATAGGGTCTGAGCTGAGAGTCATCCCCTAGTACATTGTTTTCTAACTGGAGCTAGGAAAAGCTAAAAGTCTGGTCACAAAGCTGTGAGGACTTCGGCATAGAGCTGATAGTGACCTCAGTGCCAGAGTGTTTGAAAGAATGGAGCCAGCATGTAGAGAGGCCTAGTGAGACCTGAGAGTGCTGGAGTCCCTGGTTCTAGTCCTTTCCCTTCCCACTACAAGCTTATCAGTCAGCCAGGTGACCACCTTGAGAGGAGAACAAGTGTTTCTTTCAATTCTGTTACTTCATCTATACAAGTTTAACTCGAACTCTGAATCTCAGTCTCCTCATCTGCACAGTGGAGAAAATAAAACAACAGCCCTACCAGGGCAGTTCTGAGGAGGAATGAGATACAAACTGGAAGCACATTACTAGCGTGTCTTGGGAATAAAAAGGGCACCTATGAAGCAGCACTTCTCCCAGCAGAATGTTACCAGCATTGTGGAGTCATTCTTGGTTCCTCTCTGTCACACCCAATGTGACAGCAAGTACTGTCAGGTGTAACTTCAAACTACTACATCTAGAATCCAGCCACTTCTCAAAATCTCCAGTGCCACTACCCGGGGTGTTCCAAGCCAGGATGGGAACTTCTGCAGCAGACTCCCAATACCTCCCTGCTTCATCCCTGACTTCTGGCAGTCTTGTCGTCATGCAGCACTCCAAGTGATCCCATTAGAGTGTAAGTTAGAAAAGGCACGTGGTCCAGTGGCATCTCCTCTCACCCAAAGTGTACATCAGAGCTGCTCCTGACCTGGCCCAACCTTACTGTGGGTGTCTCCCCTTCCCTCCCTGAGCTCTGCCCTCCAACAGCCTCCTTACTTTCCTTGATCAGCCAGTGGGCTCTAGCCTCAGGGCTTTCACATTTGCTTCCTCTCAGAAATTCCCTTCCCAAGTATCTTCAAGCCTCACTCCTCCCCTTTAGGCCTCTGCTCAAAGGCTACCCTCTTTGTAAAGCTTGCTTAACAAACTGTTTAAAATTGCAGCTCCCTTTCTAATCCAGCTGTTTTTTTTCCTGAAAACTTACCACCCTCTGACCTACCACATCCATTTTCCTATTTGTTTATTGCCTTACTCCCTTCTCTAGAATGTAAGCTTCACGAGAGCAGGGGGTTTTGACTATGTTGTTTACCACTGTTCTCATCAGAGTTGTGTTCCCAGGCACACAATAAATGTTTGCTGAATGAATGAATGAAAAGATGAACAAAGTGCTTTTCTGAGAGTTGGAGGACAAATAGACTACAGCAGGGGAAAAATGTAGAACTCTTATTATGAAACTTTTTGTACTTACTTGGCACAGCGTACCCAGTGTGTATGTCGGTACAAGGAATATAAGAAGCGCTGGCGATACATGTTCCATATTTTGATGGATTTGTCCTCAGAAGCTGTAGCTAGAAACTGGCCATCAGCTGAAAAGTCCACACTTCGAACTGGAGCTGTATGAGCTTTAAATTCAGAGGATTTTCCTCTCCTGGAAATAAACATTTATTACTTATAACATTTATTATTTATAACATTGTAATATTTATAACATTTGTTTTAATAGCTAATCAGCATACAGACTCTGAAACATATAAAACAGCTAACTTGCCCTGGCTGGTGTGGCTCAGTGGATTGAGTGCTGGCCTGAGAACCTAAGGGTCATTGGTTTGATTCCTAGTCAGGGCATATGCCTGGGTTGTGGGCCAGGTCACCATTAAGGGGCATGTGAGAGGCAACCACACATTGATCTTTCTCTTCCTCTCTCACTTTCCCTCTCTAAAAGCAATAAATAAAATCTTTTAGAAAATAAAAAAACAGCTTAACTCTTATAAAACTAACAAAAGTGTGAAAAAACATTGTGTTGTATCATACTCTTCATCAACAGTGCTTCAAGCTGGTTTCGTCAAAGTCACAACTGATACTTAATAAGACCCTGGTAGTCCCCACCCTGAAATGCATTTGCTGTTTATGTTCTAATTGGACGCTAGGGAAATAATATTTCAAACACATCTCTACCATGCATTTTAAGTTCCTGTTGCTCTGCTAGAAATAGCAATATATAGTTTAAAGAACCTGCAACCTAGAAAAGCTAAGATTGATTAAATGAATAGTTCCAAGGCAATATTTTCAAACTGTGGTTTGGTTACATGCAAGTTGTACAGACTGGAAGTCTGGGTTGGGAAGGAGGAAATGTCCCTTGAGCCATTTGCCTCTATACGGAATGTCTCTAGGTGATCCTGACTTTCCTATTTCCACAAGTAATGAGAACTGAGACCCCCAGGGTATAGTAAGGCTTTGCTCACTAGGCCCAATCTTACACTCACAAGCAAAACAAAGGATAAATGGTAACAACATAGTACTTTAGTTCTCAACACCTTGAAATTTCAGATTAAATGTTTTCTTGGCTAGAATGGGAGAAAGAGAATAGAAAAACAGATGGGGAAAACAATATGTGGCATTTAAAGAGAAGCTGTAGAAAAAAGTGTTAAATAATTAGGGGCAGGCTAGTAGATACAGCTGGAGTTAAAAGGTGACACTTGGGAAACACTACTTTGAGTCGGAGTTTTCAAGTTCCCAAGGCACTCTCTTTATACTACAGCTATACTCAGCAATTTTTCCATTCAGAAATTCATATCTATACAGGTGATATCTTACGAGGAAAATCGCTATAACTGTTTGAAAAAAGATCAGGCAACAGAATTTGCAGAAGTCCGGAAGTCACACTCAGCCGCTCCTCCTGCACCTCTTCCCACACTCAATAGGTCAACACACCTATTGAGTGACAGTGATATTGCTATCACTTCTTTCTAACCCAGCTACGCTTGCATTAAGGTAGATACCCTCAATACCCTTCACCTAGATTATCGCAAAAGCCTCTTAGCCGGTCTCCCTGCTCTAATCTTTTATCCCCCTCTAGTCACCTACATATCGTGCTTACTGCCTTGTTAGAAGTGCAACGGAAGCATGTAGAGCCCAGTGTAAATGTATCACTGGATGTCCTCCAAAAGACGGCACAACAAACAAGCTCTGCCACAGGGCGTCCTGCCACTTATGCTGAACTTTGTACTCTGAACAGTCAGGGTGCTTCAGATACATCTCTGGCTTTATCCTGACTTCCTCAGTCTGCACTACTTCACCAGCCTAGGCAGGCTGAATTGCTCCCTACGTCTACATCTATTTTGCTTATTTTATTATGCAGTACTTTAAAAAAATTGATCTGTTTCTCTCCTATTAAAGAGTAACTTTTTTGAGAACAGTAATGATGATTTGTTTATTGCTATAAGACCAAAATCTAGCATAATGTCAGCCACATAAAATAAACTCAATGCATTTCATTGAATTCTACTGGGAAGAGGTAATACTTAAAGGTTCTTAGATCCATCCTAGTTTACCCTTTCAGTGGTCTAGATAAGGCTAAGGTGACTGTCATAAATCTCCATTACCCATCACCTGATGTATGATATTATACCAAGAATAACTAAAATCAATATTTAAGAAAATAGGAGGGAGCATTCAGGGACTAGTTCAGCGAGGTTTCAAGGGAAAGTCCTGAGTAGAGGTCAGAGTAGAGTTTGGCCTGAATTCTGGTGTATGGCTTAGAGAAAACAAAGAAAAGCATTGGTGTCTGCTATCACCAGGAAGACAAGAGACAGTATTATCAAAATCTGCCCTGCTCTTCAGTTCTACACTGCACACTCCAGCAGGCTATCCTGCTGGCCTTCCTGCTAAAAGGCTCTCCTCTGAGCTGGTGCCTGGCCTACCCACTGGATCCGGTCTCAACAGGAAGCATGTGTAAAAAAACACACACACAGAGGGAAAAAAAACAGGATAGGAGTGCCTAGTGTTTGTTGTGTCAGTGTTTGACTGGCACCTAGTTCCTTACCTCGCCCTAATGTAGGCTCCGCCCTTGACATGTTTACCTGTCCTTTCTGCATGAATCCTCTTGACTGCCCCCCATGACACAATCCCTGCCAAACCTGCTTCTACTATTCTTTCTTAGCCTTCCAGCCACCTGCTGAGGTGTCTGTCAGAAAATCTAACTGCCAACAGTTCCTCTCATCCCCGTACACATACGCCACTCCTTCCCCCAGGAGGTGGAATCTGCCAATTTTTCCTCCCGTGAATCTGGGCTGCTGGTGTGAATTATTTTGACCCACAGAATGGGAGCAGAAGTGACACTGTGCAAGTTTCAGGCCTGGCCCTTAAAAGGTCCAGCAACTTCTGCTTTTACTATCCCAGAACTCGCTGCCACGCTGTACGGAAGTCCCTGTCCTGCTGGAGAGATGGCACATGGAGTACCAAGCTGCCCCAGCTGACAGCCAGCACCAAAGTCCTCAGCATATGAATGAGGTTTTAGACCCAGCAGCCTTGCTGTCAGCTTAACGAAGCTGCGTGACTGATGGCCAACACCAAATGGGGCAGAAGAATCAGCCAAACAACCCACAAAATTGTGAGAAATGATAGTTACTGTATTGTTACTCTGTTTCAAAGATTGTTACACAGCAATAGAGAACTTGATAAATGAGTTTCCTTCCCATTGCCATGATCCACTATTGCCCTGGCCCTACTCTATGATTTAAAAAGAGGAACAAGAGACATCTACACAAGCTTAATTGCTGCATTTAGATTAGCAGGTGCAGATTAATGATGCAGTGTCCTTTTAGCTCACGTACCCCTGTACAGTTTGTTCACTGAGGTTTTCTTGAATAAGAAATAGGTGACTAAGGCTATGTGGTGCTGATCCTAAAGTTCCAAAATTAAGGATTTTATAAAATGCTTTCCCTTTTAAACTTGAAACTAGTCTCTCTCCCTTACAATTCCCCTCTATATTATCATCCACAGGGTCATTATGACATGTCACTTCAATACTCTGTGCTACCATCAGGGTCATATTCAGATTTCTCAGCATGGAGTTTTCCTTGGGTGGTCGTGGGGCAATGCCCGGTGAACTTTCCTTCACTGGGAATGCCTGTTCAGTCACATGCTACCAATCAAATCCTGCCAGAACAGAGTCATAGGAAATGCTCAAATTCTTATTATCTGAAATATTTACAGGGGGAAATTAAATAATGTGTGGGACTTGTTCTAAAAATACTATAGCAAAAAAGGAGGGAGAATAGATGAAACAAGACTGATAAGAGTGCTGATAACTACTGAATCTGTTCAGTGCACATGGGGTGGGGGAATCTTTGTGTCATTCATTCTCTTGTCAAGTATGTTTTAAAACCTACATAATTAAGAGTTTAAAAACTTCAAATAAATTTGTAGCTCAATAATTGCTTAAAACAGATGGGCTATCAACTAGGGTTTGAAAAGCGTCTTAAAGAAAGATCTGTTACAATGGAATAGGACCTTTCAACAAATAAAACAATTTATACTTTTGTCAGAAATTTTCTTTAACAAGAATGTTCTGGGGCCTAATAATGAATGATATGCATCAAAGAATACTTCTGACACAGGGGTTTTTAATGGGTACCCAAAGGTCCCTGAAGATCCATGAATGGGCTTTAGGAGATTAATGAACTGTACAACTTTTGGTTACACTTACCAATGTGTATCTCACTGGGTAGACAGTCTAAAGCTTGTGTTGGATTTACTAAGGGATTGATAACTATCACTCCTGCCCAATAACTTAAAACATGTTAAGCATACATATTTCCATGGTTAGAAATAGAAGACATAATTATGAGTTACAGATGAGAAAAAACTGCTTTAAAATAGTTGACTTGACACCTGTTGAGTGACTCAGACTAAGTGCAGTTC
Organism: Trachops cirrhosus; assembly: GCA_028533065.1. Taxonomy (NCBI): domain Eukaryota; kingdom Metazoa; phylum Chordata; class Mammalia; order Chiroptera; family Phyllostomidae; genus Trachops; species Trachops cirrhosus. The sequence continues at coordinate 74,511,830 of CM052539.1, forward strand.
AGGTAACTGGGGCATCTGGGTCTTCCTGAGAAGTACACCAGGAGCAGCCAGACTCCAGTTTTCCTCCACATTTCTAAATCCAGAGCATATCAGGCATTTGTTTCTTACTTATCAGGAATCCAGAGTCTAACAGTTCTGTCTCGTGAAGCAGATGCCAGTAAGTTTCCAAGTGGAGAAAACTGCACGCTGGTTACAACATCCTTGTGACCCACGTATCTGAAAGCTCTAGTTTGTGGCCTGAAATTCCATAGCATAAGAAATGTATCCCAAGAAGCAGTAGCTATCAAGAAATAGAAAAAAAAAAACAGTTTGTTAAAACTTAACATGTAGAGATGTCTTGTTTTAATGAATAGTGTATGTAATAACAAGATGTTCATGTAATAGCAGGACTGAAGGTTGTAAGACTAACCAGTAATGGCAAAAATATTTTTGAAAGAAACACAAAGCTACATCATGAATATGCAAGCTTGGCCGTGTCCTATGTAAGCATGCAGTGGGATTACGGCCCCTGTGTTGGGTTAGAAGTCAGTGACCATTAGTTAGAAGGAGGCAGCGCAGTGCCACAGAGCACACAGGAGCAGGGGTCAGTTCTGTCTCTAACTCTTAGGGTGACTAGGGAAAGTTACTGTGTCATGAGGACTGAAGGGTTTTCCTGAGAGAGCTGGCTGAGACAATTAAAAAAATGGTTTTGTGGAAATAATTTCACATTTATAAAAAAACTACCGGAATAATATGAAGGACATTAAAACATACATTACCAAATCTACCTTTTGTTAAAACTTTGCCCCACTTGCCCTGGCTGGTGTACCTCAGTGGACTGAGTACCAACCTGCAAACCAAAGGGTTGTGGTTCAATTCCCAGTCAGGGCACATGCCTGGGTTGCCCCCACACATGCTTGCTCTCTCTGTCTGTGCATGTGTATACACACACACACAGGGCTTTTCCCGAACCATTTGGGAGTAAGTAAAGTCATCACTATGGCACTTTGATTCCTAAATACTTCAGTGTGTTTTTCTAAGAACAAGGATATTCTCTTACATAGCACAGTTATCAACTTCAGGAAATGTGTCATTGACAATGCTTTAACCTATCAACTGTATTCCAATTTTGTCAACTGACGCACTAATGTATATTATTGCTAGACAAGGTAATCTTAAAAGTCTCTTTCTGCTCTGTTAGTTTATGACATTCTACAATTAATAAAAGAATTATGTATGTCAGACATTAGCTTAAGGCTTTAGGAAAAGGAAAACAAATGTAATCAATAACAGAACTAAATGCCTTGGATAAAGAACAAAGAATAAATGAAAGCTTGGTCTAGCTCTTGCCTACAAATCCAAATTTACATATACAAGTAGCCCCCAAAATAGCTCCAAATAATAGGAACCAGGTCAATAAGAATCATTAACTGTAGGATGCTTAGAAAAAAATGTAACTTTAAAAATTTAAATGCAATCAATATTACTGCTAGATGAGATACATAATGTCACTGAAAAACGTGTAAATTCTTTAGCCACAGATAAAATTCATTTGGGCTTACTTAGCCTATGCACTGTTTCCATGTAAAACAGTTAAAGAGAGTTCATAAGTTTCAAACTATAATACTGTATACTACTCTCTTTTTAAAAAGTACAAAGAGTTGATGTTCCACCACAGCTCATCAAATTATTAAATATTTATATCAGGATCTGAATTATCTGAGGCAAATGTAGACAAAATAGGAGAAAATAATGAATTGTCATATGCTTTATACTTAGGACCGTATTTGTATTCTAATGTATTATGTTGCAAATAAGATCTACAAAAGGAAAATAGGACACAGTCCTTTACCTGAGGGAATCACAATATCATAGAGGAGAAGGATCATTAGTAATGTCATACACGTTCAAAGGACTTTTACATATTATTAATTCTTAACGTTATATGGAGTGTGTAGTGGTACTTCCCAAGGACATTTCAGTAGACATTTGAGTCACATGAAGAGTGATTCAGGCTGAGATATGGAGAAAGAGCACTCTGGGCAGAAGAAACCCCACAAACAGGGGCCTGACACAAAAAAGTACTTGATGACCAAGGAACAGTAGGGAGGCCAGGGTGTCCACAGTGGAAAGGAGAAAAAGAGGACACTGAGATGGAAGCAGAGAAACAAGCGGATGCCAGCTAAGGAGCCATGGTAACAGGTGTATGTTCATTCTAAGTGCAATGGAAAACCACCAAAGGATTTTGAGCAGGTGAATCTCAGGCTGATTTAACAAAATTGCCTCTCTGACAATGAGAAAAAGATGGTCTTTTCAAAAACTGATGTCAGGTCAGCTGGATATTCATTTAAAACCTATTTGAGGAAATAATGGCTGAAAACTTCCCTAATCTGGTGAAGGAAAAGACACACAAGTCCAGGAAGCTCAGAGTTCCAAATAAGTTGAACCCAAAGAGGCCTATACAAAGACACATCATAATTTAAAATGACGAGACTTAAAGACAAGGAGAGCATCCTAAAAGCTGCAAAAGAAAAGCAGATAGTTACATACAAGGGAGCACTAAATAGACTGTCATCTGATTACTCAACAGAAATATACATACATATATATATATACTGCCTCCAAGAGAACCATCTCAGACTGAAAGTTATATACAGACTAAAAGTAAAAGGATAGAAAAAGGAATTTTACACAAATGGAGAGGGAAAAAAAGCTGGGGTAGCAGTACTTATATCCGACAAAATAGACTTCAAAACCAAGGCTATAGTCAAAATAGACTTCAAACCAAGGCTATAGTAAGAGACAAAGAAGGACACTACATAATGTTAAAGGGAACAATCCAACAAGAGGGTATAACCCTAGTAAACATTTACGTACCCAACATAGGAATACATAAATATGTGAAGGAAATCCTGATGAACATAAAGGGAGAGATCAACAGAAATACAGTTATAGTCAGGGATTTTCACACCCCATTGACTTCAATGGGTAGATCTTCCAGACAGAATGTCAACAAGGAGACAGCAGCATTAAACAACACCCTAGATTAAACAGATTTAATGGATATATTCAGAGTATTTCACCCCAAAACAGCAGAATATACTTCGCAAGTGCACATGGAACATTTTCTAAGATAGACCACATGTTAGGACACAAAACACGTCTCAAGAAATTTAAGAAGATTGAAACCATATTAAGCATCTTCTCTGACCATAATGTAATAAAACTAGAAATTAATCACAAGAAGAAGACTGACAAACACATAATGACATGGAAGGTAAATAATATGTTATTAAGCAATGGTTGGATCAACAACAAGATTAAGGAAGAAATCAAAAGATACCCTGAAACAAACGAAAATGAGGACCTAACTGTCCCAAATATGTGGGACAACGGAAAAGCAATCTTAAGAGGGAAATTCATGGTCTCACAGGCATATCTCAAAAAAACAAGAAAAAGCTCAAAAACAATCTAACTTTACATGTAAAGGAACTTGAAAAAGAACAACAAAGTCCAAAGTAAGTAGTAGGAAGGAAATAATAAAGATCAGAGAATAAACAAAATAGAGTCTAAAAAAAATGATACAAAAGAGCAATGACTCCATCCAAAAGCTCATTCTTTGAAAAGATACACAAGATTGACAAACCTTTAACCAGACTCATCAAGAAAAAGAAGAGAAAGGACCCAATTAAATAAAATCAGAAATGAAACAGGAGAAATAACAGCTGACAACAAAGAAATACAAAGGATTGTAAGAAAATATTATGAACAGTTATATGCCAACAAACTGTACAACCTGGATGAAATGAATAAATTCCTAGAAACATACAACCTTCCAAAACCAAATCAGGAAGAATCAGAGAGTCTGAATAGACAGATTATACCTAGTGAAATTGAAGCTGTGATAAAAAAACTCCCATCAAACAAAAGCCCTGGACCGAATGGCTTCACGGGTGAATTTTACCAAACATTCCAAGAACTAACACCTCTCCTTCTCAAACTATTTCATAACATTCAAGAGGAGGAAAGGCTCCCAAATTCATTTTACAAGGCCAGCATTATCCTAATTATAAAACCAGATAAAGACACTGCAAAAAAGAAAATTATAGGCCAGTACCCCTGTTGAACACTGACACCAAAATCTTCAACAAAATATTAGCAAACTGAATACAGCAATGCATTAAAAAGATCATACAGCATGATCAAGTGGAATTTATTCCAGGAATGCAATGTTGGTACAATATTCATACATCTATAAATATGTTCACCACATAAACAAAATGAAGGATAAAAACCTGTGATCATACCAACATACGCAAAAAATCATTTGATAAAATCCAGGACCCCTTTATGATAAAAACACTCAGCAAAATGTGATGACAACATACCTAAACATAATAAAGGCTATACATGACAAACCCACTGCCAGCATCATACTCAATGGGCAAAAACTACAAGTGTTCTCCTTATGGATCAGGAACAAGACAGGGATGTCCACTTTCACTTCCCCTATACTGGAAGTCCTAGCCACAGCATTCACACAAGAGGAAGAAATAAAAGGCATCCAAATTGGAAAGGAAGAAGTAAAACTGGCATTATTTGCAGATGACATTATGTTGTACATAGAAAACCCCAAGATTCCACCAAGAAACTATTAGAACTGATAAATACATTCAGCAAAGTAGCAGGATACAAAATTAATATCAGGAAATCTGTTGCATTTTTATACTCCAATAATGAACTACCAGAAAGGGAAATTAAGAAAATAATACCATTTATATTTGCTACAAAAGGAATAAAACACCTAGGAATAAACCTAACCAAGGATGTAAAAGACCTGTACTTGCAAAATTATAACACACTGAAGAAAGAAATTGAAGAAGGTGCAACTAAGTAGAAGCACATACTGTGTTCGTGGATAGGAAGGATTAACATCATTAAAATGTCCATATACCCAATGCAATCTATAGATTCAATACAATTCCAATCAAGATTCCAATGACGTATTTCACAGAACTAGAACAAATATTTCAAAAGTTTATATTGAACCACAAAAGGCCCCACATAACAAAAGTGATTCTGAGAAAGAACAAAAAGTTGGAGGAATCATGCTACTAATATGAAACTATACTATAAGGCCATAGTAATCAAAAGAGAATGGTACTGGCATAAAAACAGACACATAGATAAATGGAACAGAATAGAGAGACCAGAAATAAACATACACCACAATAGTCAATTAATATTCAACAGAGGAAGCAAGCACATGCAATGGGCTAAAGACATTTTATTTAATAAGTGGTATTGGGAAAATTGGACAGATATGTGCAGAAAAATGAAACTAGACCACCTTCTTATACCACACACAAGAATACATTCAAAATGGATCAAAGACTTAAATATTAGACCCATATCCATAAAAATCCTAGAAGAAAACATAGACTGCAAAATCTCAGACGTTGTGCACAGCCATTTTTTATTGGATATATTTTCCCCGGTAAGGGAAACAAAAGAAAAAATAAACAAATGGGACTACATCAACTAAAAGTTTTTGGACAGAAAAGGGAATCATCAATAAAATAAAAAGGCAAGCCACAGAATGTGAGAACATATTTAATGATATATCTGATAAAGGGTTAATATCCAAAATTTATACTACTCAACAACAAAAAAACAAACAACCCAATTAAAAAATGGGCAAAAGGCCTGAATAGGCACTTCTCCAAAGAGGACATAGAGATGACCAATAAACATATGAAAAGATGCTCAATGTCACTAATCAGAAGAGAAATGCAAATTAGAACCAAAATAGATATAATCTCATAACTGTCAGAATGGCTTTCATCAAAAAATCGACAAACAACAAGTGCTGGCAAGGGTATGGAGAAAGAGAACATTTTTGCACTGTTGGTGGGAATGCAGATTGGTGCTGCCACTGTGGAAAGCAGTGTGGAGATACCTCAAAAAATTAAAAATAGATATGACTTTTAAGCTAGTGATCCCAGTTCTGGGAAAATATTTGGAGGAACCCAAAACACTAATTCAAAGGAAGGACATAAGCACCCCTATGCTCACTGCAGCATTATTTACAATCGCCAAGATATGGAAGCAGCTCAGGTGTCCATCAGTAGATGAGTGAATAAAACAACCACGGAACATTTACACAATGGAATACTACTCAGCTGTAAAAAAAAAAAGAAAATTTTACCCTTTGTGACAGTATGGATGGACCTGAAGAACATTATGCTAAGGGAAATAAGCCAGTCAGAGAAAGACAAATACTATATGATTTCACTCATGTGTGGAATCTAATGAACAAACTGAATAAGGAAAATACAGAGAGACTCATAGATGGAGAACAGGATGACAGCTAGTGGTGTGGGGGATGTGACTGTGGAGGGATTAAACAAAAGGGACAAAGACTCATTGACATGGAGGATTTTGTTAGTGATTGCTGGGGTGGGGGAGGAAGGTATCAGGGGACTAAACGGTAATGGAAAAAAAAATTTAATAAAGATTACATAAAAAATAAATGACATAAAGACTAAAAAAAAAAACAACAATTCAAAGGATCAATGAATTCAGGAGCTGGTTCTTTGAAAAGAAAAACAGAATTGACAGATCTTTAACTAGACTCATCAAGAAAAAAAGAGAGAGGACCCAAATAAATAAAATCAGAAATGAAAGAAAAGTAACAACCAATACCACAGAAATACAAAAGATTGTAAGAAATTACTATGAACAACTATATGCCAAGAAATTGGACAACCTGGGCAAAATGGATAAATTTATAGAAATATATCATTTTCCAAAACTGAATCCAGAAGCAGAAAGCCTAAACAGACTGATAACAACTAAGAAAATTGAATCAGTAATCAAAAAACTTCCAGCACACAAAAGCCCTGGACCAGATGGGTTCACAGGCAAATTCTACCAAACATTCAAAGAAGACCTAACAACTCTCCTCCTCATAATCCAAAAAATTCAAAAAGAGGGAAAACTTCCAAACTCTTTTTAAGAGGCCAGTATTATCCTAATTCCAAAACCAGATAAATATACAACAAAGAAAGAAAATTACAGGCCAATACGTCTGATGAACATAGATGCTAAAATCCTCAACAAATTACTGGCAATCCAAATCTGGCAATGCATTAAAAAGATCATATACCATGATCAAGTAGGATTTACCCTAGGGATGCAAGGATGGTTAACAATATTTGCAAATCAATAAACATAATACATCATGTAAACAAAATGAAGGACAAAAATCACATGATCATATTAATAGATGCTGAAAAAGCATTTGATAAAATCCAGCACCTACTTATGATAAATACACTGAGCAAAGTGAGAATAGAGGGAGCATAACTCAATAAAATAGAGGCCATACACAAAAAACTTACTCCCAACATCATACTCAATGGACAAAAACTAAAAGTGTTTCCCTTAAGATTAGGAACAAGACAAGGATGTCTGCTTTCACCACTTTGATTCAACATGGTACTGGAAGTACTGTAAGCAATTAGACAAGAAAAATAAAAGGCATTCAAATTGGAAAAGAGGAAGTAAAAGTGTCATTATTTGCGGATGACATGATATATAGAAATCTCTATAGTCTCCACCAAAAAATTACTCAACCTAATAAGTGAAATTGGCTAAGTAACATGATACAAAGTCAATATTGAGAAACTGATGGCATTTTTGTATAACAATAAACTATAAGAATGAGAAATTAATAAAAAATACCATTTACTATAGCAACAAGAAAAATAAAGTACCTAGGAATAAATTTAACCAAGGATGTAAAAGACCTATACTCAGAGAACTACAGAACACTGAAAAAGACATCGAGGAAAACATAAATAAATAGATGCATATGCCATGTTCATGGACTGGAACAACTAACATCACTAAAACAGCCATACTACCTAAAGCAATCTATAGATTCAATACAATTCCTTTTAAAATACCAGTGATATATTTCACAGATCTGGAACAAATATTTCAAAAATTTATGTGGAACCAAAAAAGACCCTGAATAGCCTCAGCAATCTTGAGAAAGAAGAACAAAATAGGAAGGATCACAATACCTAATATTAAACTACACTACAAGGCCACTGTAATCAAAACAGTCTGGTGCTGGCATAAGAACCGACACATACATCAATGGAACAGAATAGAGAGCCCAGAAATAAACCCATCTGTATTGTCAATTAATATTTCACAAAGGGGGCATGAGCATACAATGGAGTAAAAATAGTCTTCAATAAATGGTGTGGGAAGAACTAGACTGGTACATGCAAAAAAAAAAAAAAGAAAAGAAAAGAAAAAGAAACTAGACCACCAACTTACACCATACACCAGAATAAATTCAAAGTGGATAAAAGACTTAAATATAAGTCGTAATACCACAAAAATCTTAGTGGAAAACACAGGCACTAAAATTTCTGATATCCCATGTAGCAATATTTTGCCGATATATCTCCTAAGGCATTGGAAATAAAGGAAAAAATAAACAAATGGGACATCAAATTAAAAAGCTTCTGCACAGCTAAAGAAACCATCATCAAAATGAAAAGGGAACCAATTGTATAGGAAAATATATTTGCAAATGATACCTTGGACAAGGGTTTAATATCCAAACTATATAAAGAACTCATATGACTCAACACCAGGAAGACAATCCAATTCAAAAATGGGCAAAGGACCTGAATAGACACTTTTTCAAGGAGGACATACAGATGACCCATAGACATATGAAAAAATTCCAACATCACTAGTCATCAGAGAGATGCAAATTAAAATCACAATGAGACATCACCTCACACCTGTCAGAATGGCCATCATTAATAAATCAACAAAAATAAGTGCTGGCAAGGGTGTGGAGAAAATGGGGCCCTAGCACACTGTTGGTGGGAATGCAGACTGGTGCAGCCACTGTGGAAAACAGTATGGAATTTCCTGAAAAAATTAAAAATGGAACTGCCTTATGACCTAGCAATCTCTGCTGGGAATATATACCCTAAGAATCCTGAAACACCAATCCAAAGAACACATGCACCCCTTGTTCATAGCAGCATTATTTATAATAGCCAAGCACTGGAAACAGCCTATGTGCCCATTAGTAGATGAATGGATTAAAAACCTGTGGGACCTTTACACAATGGAATATTACACAGCATAAAAAAGAAATTCCTACCTTTTGCAACAGCATGGACAGAACTGGAGACTATTATGCTAAGCGAAATAAGCTAGCTGGTGAAAAACAAGCAGCCTATGATCTCAGTTATAAGTGGAATCTAATGAACAAAATTAACTAATGAGCAAAATGGAACCAGAGACATGGAAACGTAGAAGAGACTGACAGCTCTAAGAAAGGAGGAGAGTGGGGGGAAATGGTGGAAGGAAGGGAAAAAGGGATTATCCAAAGGACATGCAGGAATGACATATGGCCATGGACGATGGAGTGGAGACTAACTGAGGGACTGAGGGGTGGGCTGAGTGTAGGAGGTCAAAGGTGAAAAAAATTGGGACAACTGTAATAGAATAAATAAAAGAAAAAAGAAAGGAAAAACTTAAAAAAAAGTAACTCGACTCTTACATTTTATGCTATACACACATACAAAGTTCCATATGGATTGTAGGTCTAAATATGATAGGTTAAATAAGCTTTTAGATGAGAGCATAGAAGAATACGTTCATGCCATAGGGATAGGCAAAGATTCCTTAAACAGCATGAACATTACTAAATTACTAAAGGAAACAATTAATAATTCTTACTATACTAAACTAATACATTTTGCTCATAGAAGAAAACTACTAAGTAATTGAAAAGGCAAGCCAAAGCATGGAAAAAGATACTTAAAATACATACATCCAACGTATAACAAAGAATCTATAAAGATTCCTATGAATCAATTAGGAAGGGAAGGAAAGTAGGCAAAGTGCTTAAATAGGTACTTCATTAAACAGGATATCCAAATGACCCATAAACATGAAAAGGTACTCAATTCTGTTAGTCACCAGAAAAATGCAAATTAAAACCATAGTGAGATATTACCAAACACTCATCAGAATGGCTATAATGTAAAAGAGAAACCATACCAAATCTTGGCGAGGATGTGAACAACTGGAACTCCCAAATAACACTGGTGGTTGTAACAACTTAGAAAAATGGTTTTTGAAATATCTAATAAAGTTCAATATATACTTGCCATCTGATTCAGCAATTCCACTCCTAGATACATACCTGACAGAAATTCTTATGTATGTTTAGCAAAATGTGTACAATAATGTTTGTGGCAGTACTATTAAAATAGACCGAAACTAGAAACCCAAATATGCATCAAAGTAAAATGGATATTTAAATTGTGGTATGCTGACACTATATATATACTGTGTAACTGAAGTTCATTTATATGAAGTGCAAGTAGTATGCTCATCTATGGAGTTAGAAGTCAGCACAGAGAGGATCTGAGGGGCAGGGAGGGAGGACAGCAGCTGGAAGACAGCACCAAGGGGGTACTGGTAACATCATGTCTCTTACTCCAGGCGTTGGTTACATGGACAAGTCACGCTGTTAAGATTCACCAAGTTGTTCAATTTTGGTATATATCTTATACTTCAATAAAGCATTTAGAAAAAATATAATTCTGGCTGTTGTGTGGAGAACGGCGTTGGGCGGGGGCGGAGCAGAATTAAAAAAGGAAATCAGTGAGGAGGCTATTGCCACAACATAGTCAGGGGAAAGTGGTGGTTTGGACTAGCCTAGAGGCTGAGGAAGGGCAAGGTGTGCTGTAAAGGTGAAGCCTCGGGGGCTTGCTGATGGATTACACGTGAGGGAGAGAAGAGAAGAAGCAAAGCTGCCGCTTTTGGCTTAGGCACCCAGGTGAATTTCAGTGTCATTCAATGAAATTGAAAAAACCATAAGAGGAGAAGGGTGAGAGTAAGGCAGAAGGGGTGGGAATTTGAGTCTTTTTAGAATATACAGTTTAAGATGCCCATTTGACATACAAGTTAAAATGCCAAGCAGAGTGTTTGTTGGACATACTCACCTGGAGCTCAGGAAGAGGTTTTAACTATACGGTGTAGTGGTTTACAAAGCAAACTATTGAATTCAACTTCCTGATTGAAATCCTGGCTTGCCAGTTGTGTGCTCCTGGGTAAGTTACCCACCCTCTCTATGACTGGGGCTTCATCTGCATAATGAGGTTATTTCAAGTATTAAGAGAAATTATAGTTGTCTGGCACATAGAAAACACTCCCATGTCACCATTATTACTAGATACTGTTAGCAGCAGCAGCAGTCTAGAAAATATATTAAAGGCTGGGAGTAAATGTGAACACTCAGGGAGTAAGCACTCACCCTGGAGAGAAGAGCAAAGGAAGGAGCCATAAATGAAGTAGGAGAGGGTGAGGAGATCCTGGTGTCCAGAAGTTCAGGAAGTACTCCAACAGGGTGATGAGCTGTGTCAAACGCTTCGACTAGATTTAGTAAGATCAGGCCTGACCAGGACCCTCTATATAATGTGTGGGGCCTTAGGTAAAATGTAAATGTGGGGGTTCTTTGTCAGAAGAGGAAAAGGGCACTGGACCTAGAGTGGATATTCAAAACATAACTTTAGAATTGATCCATACCTACATTAAAGCGATACTTGCTATTACCAGCATGAGGCCTGCTGAGAAGTGACAGAGAGCAGGATGAAGGACCGAGACAGCCTCATCTGAGGGTCAGGTGGCATTTCAGAGGCCTACTAGTGATGAAACACCAGAAGCAGAGATGTCCTAATCAGAACCGTGTGGCCCAGGGTACACTCTACATTTTCTTGCAAATTTTAGGAAAAAGACCAACAATCTATAAAAACTCCATGAATGCATTTTTATTAAAACTGTGAAAACCAACAGTGAATTTTCCTCCTTACTTTCTTAGCCTCCTCCCACCAAACTCTAATGCCACAATGATGAAAGGTATTCGACTATCGTTGTTAGTGCTGTACAGTGTCAACTTGGAATTTGCTTTCATACATTCCCACTGGACCATACCCTCTATAAACAGTGCCTCATAACTTAAAATGTCAAAGCCATACCATTGGTCATCTGACTGGTCTACTTTGAGATAAAATATCATGGGGGAGGAGGGAAGTTAAGAGAAAAGGTTAAGTGTATATTTACCCATTTAAAAAAACATTTATTTTCTATAACAAATAATTCATTGTTTCAAGAAATCCACATTAGGAAAAAATAACAAAGTCCATGCTCACCTAGAACAGTGCTTTGTTTATGAAGGTACCACAGGGACATACTAATGGAGAACATGTTTGCTCTCCACAACGTCCAAAAGGCCAGCAGTTACAATGTTGCCTTAAGTAGCAATAACTTTCTTTAGTCAACCTCAGCTCTCCCGTTAATTTAACCATGATCAACTACCTATCTAGAGGTCCACTCGGCCAGGAATACCTTTAATCTGGAAAGGAATGGTACTGCCTCCAGTTTTTGCATTTGTTGTTAAATTAGCTTTTCAAATGTTAATGTACAGGATATAGAATTCCATATTTACTAAAGAGTATTTACCAAAATCTCCTTCCAACCCTGGCCCCTGATTCCTTCCCTAGAGGCAACCAGTGTTAACCATTTTCTTGCAAATCCTCCTGTGTGTTTAAACAAATGTGTGTCAATTGACATGTATATTTTATACAAACAGTGACATGCTACTCCCACCATTCTGGATTTTGCAGCTCCATCTTCCTCTTGCCCAGCCCACTTAGCATATAATAGATTGAAAATCATGCTTTATTAGTACATAGAGCTGCCTTATTTCCCCCTAATTTTGATAAATTTTTATTCTGACAATACAATTGCCAGAATACAGTACAATTACAACGCAGTATAAGAAATTTATATAATTTATTGACCAATGTATCCCAATAATAAAAAAATGCCCTTATATTCTGTACTTTAGATTTTGCTCTTGTTGACATTTTGTCCATTTGTTTTATCATTATCTCTCTACATAAACAATTTACATATGTATATCTTTTCTTATCTAATTGAAACATTAGAAACACATCTTTTAACTACCAAATACTTCAGTATGTATTTTCTAAGACCGAGTATATTCACTGACATAAACCATAGCAGAATTAACAAAGTCAGGAAATTAAGTGCTATTTAATATATTCTCATTATCTTCAGTTCATACATGGATTTTGTCAATTACAGCTACTTTCCCCAGTCCACGAGGAGAGCCAGAATATGCATTGCATTAATTGCTATGTATGTTTAGTCTCCCGTGAACTAGAAGGATTTCCTAGGTTATTCTTTGTCTTTACTGACCTTGATATTCCTGAAGATTGCTGGCCTGTTATTCTTGCAGTATGTGTAACAATTTCCCCCCCGATACTACCTTGGGTGTTAGATTCAGGGTATATTTTTATAAGAAATTCATAAAATTTATGTTGTGCTCTTACCAGTGCATCATATTAGGATGCATGTGAAGTCTGTCTGTCCCAGTATTGGTGAGATTCACTTTGATCACTTGGTTTAGGTGGGTTTTGCCTTATAAAGTTTGTATATTTCCCCTTTGTAAGTAGTCTGTGGGGAGATGCTTTAAGACTATATCAACATCCTTTTCCTTAACAAACTATCACACACTAATTTTTAGCATCCTTTAATGATTTTCCAATTCATCATTATTTCTATAATTTACTAATTAGAAATTACATTAATTAGTAATTAAATTATTTAATGACCTAACATTAAATTTTTTTAAAGATTTTATTTATTTATTTTTAGAGAGAGGGGAAGGGAAGGAGAAAGAGAGGAAGAGAAACATCAATGTGTGGTTGCCTCCTGCACACCCCCCTACTGGGGACCTGGCCTGCAACACAGGCATGTGTCCTGATTGGGAATTGAACTGGTGACCCTTTGGTTTACAGCCAGAGCTCAATCCATTGAGCTACACCAGCCAGGACAAATTTCTTAATTTATTATTATAAAATAAAACTTCCCCTTTTCCTCCATTTATCATTTATTCATTTACTTATTTATATCAGGGTAGACTCATAGATTATTTTACTCACGTTGTAATCCACAGTTACCATTATTTGACTCATATAGTTCCATATTTGCCTACTGCGAGCTCTTAAAGCTGACCTTCTGATACGTGTCCATCGTTCTTTGAGTACTTCCTTACTTCTGGAATTACAAAATGTTCCAAGATGTGCTTTCCCTGCCTCAGCCCTGGAATTGGCCTCTCCCCTCAAGAAGCTCTGATTGCTGTTAGTGGAGAATGGCATTCAGAAACCAAGATCTGGGGACTATGCTCATTGATACTGGTGCATCAGAGAACAGAACTCATAAATAAGATATAAACAGAAATTTCAGTGAGCAGAAGTAAGAAATTAGATATAAATAGAAGGGTGTTATAGATATAGATATATAGACAAAGATATAAAGATATTAAAAACCATGAGTTCATTCTGTTAACTCCAAGTCCACTGTAACAGTATAGAATACATATAAGCTCTGCCTCTTTTTGTGTTTATAACTCTCCCTCCACACAAAAACTTGGCTCCTATTATGCTCGATATATTCTTGTTCAAACCTAGAATATACAAATAGTAGAACTGTAGGGTGATAATCATTAACCCACACCTCTTCAAATAGCAATCCCACTAACCAGAGTTCAGGATTCAGTTTTGCTCCCCTGTCAGACTTGGTTTTATTCTTAACTTAATTTTGAAATTAGGTTAATGCATGCCCTTTATACCAGGTGTGGTCCTGACTCCTAAAGCCTGGCCTTCCTGGTGTCTTGACTGCATGCCTGTGGTGCTTGGCCAGATTTTCCCACTTTGTCTCTGAGAGAGACACAGGGACATCCAGCCCTGCATGGTTGCTGGGATCACCATTCTGCTTCCAGCCCAGGATTAAGCCATCTCTGCTAGACTTCACAGATTCTCAACGTGCACACATGTCACTGGTCTCTCCATCAAAATTACAACCCCCTACAGACTTCTGTGGCTGCTTACCCCACTCAGCAAAAGCTTCTCAGGAATCCTGCCGTGCAAATTTCCACCCGATCACTGCCAGAACTAGGACCTCCGAGGCCTCAGTGCAGCCAGGCTGTCACTCTGTTTAGGCTCCACCTTTCTGCTGTAGAGCAGGTACAGTGCCCCTAGGAAGAAAGCCCAGGTGAGGAGGGCTCACCTTGTGTTTCCCTTCTTGAAATGATCACAGCTTTGTGCTCTCTGTTGGTCGGTACCAGAACACTACTATCTCATATATTCTGTTTTGTTTTCCAGTTGATTCAGCTGGAGGGCAAATTTGGTTATCAATTACTCTGTCGTGACTGGAGGCAAGTCTGCCTTATTCTTTTTAGTAGCTACATATACTCTATTGTGTACCTTAATTTACTGAACCAGTCTACCCAGTCTACCCTACTTAGATTGTATACAGAGCTTTTACAAATGATGCTGTAATGTACGTGTCATTTCTGACATGTGCAAATATATCACTATGATACATTCCCAAAAGAATTACTGATAAATCAGAGAGTACACATTTTAGAATTTACTAAAAAGGTCTGTGTTCACAACATGGTATCTTTCACAACTTTATAAATTTGGATTATATCTCTCTCAAGCTTTTTTATTCCATATTCAAGAGAGTTCTAATAATTCAATCAACTTCATACAGAAATTCTTGAATTTTTCAATCATTTCAGAAGTCCCTCTCTATATTTTCTACCCTCATTATGCCCAACTTTAGAAGCCACCGACCAGAAGTAATCTCAGCTCTCTAGTTTGACAGCACCATGATTCCGTACTTTCTGTTCCATTTCCAGGCTCAGGCTAGTCTTTGGGTCACAAAAGAAAACACTGCCTGCCTTCTTCAGGGAAAAATAAACAAGGCAATCTGCTAAGGAAATCTATGAGGAGTTCCTTATAAATATTTTTAAGATGAGAAAAATATAATGTAATCTCCAGGCATACACATCTATAAGCCAAGAAAGAAGAGGGTTACACAATAAAAAAAATTCTAATCTTAACTGAATTCTAATACCCTACCTAATATTTTGAGAATTAGTTTATACTATTCTAGCATGGTATAACAGTATAATTAAGTGATGGTACAAACTTAAAATTTCTTTACACTGAATGAGGGAATAATTAAGCACGTTTTCCTACTAGCTGGACACTAATCAGCTTGCTAGCTTAAGCATGGTCTAAAACAAGCTGTAGGAGCTTAAAAAATAATCTTTGGTAATGACAATTTGGAGAAATTTAATTTAACTTAGTCGAATTCCACATCTCTGTGGAGACTGATAATGGTAACATCACAAATCTTTACTGAGTTGTGGGCCAAGTAAAGGTTTGCTTTCAGCATTCTTTTTTTTAATCCTCACAACAAGGCACGTGGATGTCATTATTCCTTTTATGAACAAGAAAACGAGTCTTAGGGAGGTTAAGTAACTTGTCCAAGGTCACACAGATGGAAAGCAGTAGAGCTCTATTTTAAACCAGTTCTATCAGACTCCAAAGGTTGGTCACTTATCTATAACCCAGTGCTTCTCAGAAAGGATTTATGGATTTATTGGGATTTATGGATTATCTCCTCTAGAACTACTGGGGAGCTTAAAATGTGTATTTCTAGTAGGTTACATTCTTTGGGGTGAGACCCAGGGATCTGAATTTTTCATCACTTTCTTAGTTAAATCTCATATATATAGAAATGTGAGAATTACTGCACTCTGCTACTCCTCTCAGTGAGTACACTAGATCACTTTAGCACTTGGAAGTAGGTCTTAAAACTGTAACAGTAGGAGAAACTTCAACAAAAGCTACTACACAGGTTGCCACCAAGAACCATATTGGAAAAAGAATTTCTGGCACACCTTCAGTATGGTTTCACTATGAGGAAATAACTTAAAAACTCCAATTTTAATTCTCCTCTATTCAGTCAAAAAAAGGAAAAATTAACTTGCTTTTTACAATCATGTATTCTACAAACACCCACACACATTGAATGGGGACTGAGTCAACGACAGGGTAAACTTTGAGAAAAAAAGAACTTCAATGTTAAAATTTTATAATTTTAAATGGAAACTTCTAAATTGCAGCTTGAATTCTGTGTGAAAATACTTGTAAGCTCTTCTAATGTTTTGCATAAACTTGAGTGTGGCCCTCTGGGAAAGAGATGGATGAATCTAATGAAAACGATAATGGCTCCAGAGTCCTACTCCAAACCAGGCTTAGCCAGGCTCTGCTGCTCATTTGCTACACAGCTTCAGGAAAGTTGCTGAACTTTCAGTTTCTGCATCCACAAAAAGGGACGACAACAATTCAGGGGTTACTGTTTTTTCCCATCATCTCTCCTCTCTCCTCTGATCACCCCTCAACCTGCCCTGTGAAACCCAAGAGCCCACCACCTTCCAAGAGGCTATCAAGAATAAATTCATCATATAAAATACAGTCTAGGGATTATAATCAATTAATACTGTAATATTATGTATAGTGTCAGGTGGGCACTAGATGTATGAGATGATCACTCTGTAAGTACATACATGTCTAATCACTATGTTGTACACCTGAAACTAATATAATAGTGTATACAAGCTCTAATTTAAAAAAAAGGTTAAAAAAAATAAAGCCATCAAGCTTCACGTTCTTTCTCCTCTAATCATGACCGGATGTTTAGCCTAAGCCCCTCTGGTCACCAATCATCGTGTACTCTCACTCCTATGATGCCCTAGAGAGCCCCTTAGCTTAACCCGACACCCATGCCCTCTCTCCTTCTCAACAGTTACCACTGGGCCAGAGGAGCACCTATCAGACGGTCTCCCTTATATCCAAATCTTCCTCTGGAAGTCCCTCCTGGCCCTTAACTACTTAAACCTTGATCCTGCTTGGGGACACCAAGTTGCTGAAACCCTTTCAAGAAACAATCATTTTCTCTTTCACACTTCATCTACTTCAGGACAGACTTTCTCTCCATTCCCACTCTTGGTATTGGTTCATTCAACAGGTATCTCACCTGTTGGACAGGTAAGCCCTTGTGGGTGGGGCAGGGGAAGTATTAAGTAACAAAGTAGGCAAAGTCTCTAAATGGGAGCTTAGATTCAAGTGGAGAAGAGGGAAACAAGCACGACAAGAAAGATAAAGCAGGAAGTCCTAATGAGAATTTTGTGTGGGGGCAGAATACTTCAAATGGAGTGATCAGGAGCATTTTTAAGGGGAGGCATGAAGGACAAGAGCTAGACAAGCAAAGAGTGAGGTGAAGAACATTTCAGACCAAGGGGGCACAAGTACTCTTCTCCCATGCTTCCTCTGCAGCCCATTCTGTGGTCACACCCTGGGTGTCACCAGCAGAACCTGAGTACGTCCCACATCACTAAATAAAACTCACCATCCTCTGGCTACTTGCTTCCTTAGTGCTCACTTGTTCAGTGGCTTCCACTACATCCAGAAGTCAAATCCACTGACCTATGACCCCTTAAGGTTCTTTTCACCAAATTCTTTTAACTCTTCAATTAATTCCCCTCTTACACATACATATAATTCCTTGACTCTCCCTCCTTCCTTCAGGCTAGCTTGGCAAAATCCCAATCACTCTGCTTTTTCTGAGACTATCTCTGTGCCAGTGAGAATTGTCAGACAAAACCCCCAGAGTGGGAACACTGTAAATTCATGATCACGCACTTCACATGGATCTCCCACGCTGCCCAGAAGCACTCAGTTTGGTAATAGTTCCCTCTACCACTGTCTCTAACGACTATTTGATATCTTCTCCTCTCTTCAACATTTTTACCCTACTCTAGGCTGTGGCTCTTGTGATACCCTACTATAATGGCTTTCCTTCCTATCTTTCTGACTATTCCTTCTTAGTTTCTCTTGGCATTTCCTCTTCTGATTTAAAGGTTGGATATCTTTAGGACTTAGACATGGGCCATCTGACCTTATTGTTCTAAGTTCTTCCCAGGTGATCTATTCCCATGACTTTAAATATCATCCTATGCTAGTAACCCCTAAATTTCTCTCTGTCCCGACCACTTCCTAACTTTAAAGATCACCATCCTAGTTTGAACCACCATCATCTCCTACTGATCTTACTGTAATATTTCTCGATTTCTCTACGGATAGTTCCGTCTCCCATGGTAGCCATAGTAATCTTTTTGAGGTATAAATGACCATGTCATTTCCTTACTTAAAACCCTTCAGCAACTTCCCATACCTTTCAGAAAAAAATCCTAAAATATGGCCTCTTGTTTCCAATGGCTGCCATAAAAAATTACCAAAAACTTGGAGACTAAAAACAGAGATTTACTCTCTGACAGTTCTAGAGACTGGAAGTCTAAACTCAAGGTGTTCGCAGTGCCACACTCCCTCTAAAGACTCTAGAAGAGAGTTCATTCCTTGCCTCTTCCAGCTCTGGTGCCTTCAGGAACTCCTTGGCTTGTGCCTTAATCACTCCAATTCTCTGCCTCTGGTTTCACATTGCTTTCTCTTATCTACTTTGTGTATATCTTATAAGAACACCCATCATTAAATTTATCACCCAGATAATTCTAGACAGTTTATTCTCAAGATCCTTAATTACATTTGCAAAGATCTGTATTTACAAATACTGTCACACTTACCGTTCAGGGGATTAGGACAGGGGTATATTTTTAGAGGGTCACCATTTAACCCACTATAGCCTGCTTGCCTCCATGGCCTTCCCCAAGCTGCCTCTGCTTCCCCCTGCAATTTCATCTCCCAAAGTTCTCTTTCTTCATGTACATGCTCTACCCATCCTGGCTGCCTTTTACTTCCTTGCTTGAGGACGAGCTCTTTCCCATCTTTTTTACATATGCTATTCTCTACATATACTATTCTCTCTCTAGTCTGTCTACCTAACTTCCCCTTCAAGTCTTGAATTAAATTCAACTTCCACAAAGAAGTGTTCTTTGACCCCATAAACTTAAGTGTGTTGGCACAGTTATCATTCCTCAAAGAAACCTTGTTTCTTATCTTCACAGCCTTCAATTATATTCCTGTTTCAAGTTGCACCTACTTAAAATTTGTGTGTTCCTGTCATTATCTGTCTCTATCACTAGGCTGTGAATTCTTCATACCATTTCTGGCACACCTGTTTTAACTTCCGTTTGTACACACGAGCACAGGGCAGCATCTGGCACACGTTAGCAATAACTAAATAAAGGAGTACTGAATAAAAAGAGTACTTCCTACTCCCTTTTTGAACAGGATTAGGCTCAGTGCAAATAAAAGGGTTTGGAGGGTAACCAGACCACTGAGGACACTGCAGGCCTGCAGTAGACATCTCTCCCAGGCCAGCCTGACAAAGTGGCCAAAGTGGACATAAAATGGAAAGTAGTACCTGATTATTAGCAAGTCGTGTGGACTTCTCTACTCTTCAGTTCTGCCATGAAGAAACTATATACCCCAGGAACTCATTCACCTTTTATAATAATCTCTATCTCCTGTTCAAAAGGATTAATTGAAGTTTTTCTGAATTGCAGGAAAAACTCCCAATACAAACTGATTTCCACTGGCAGCTTAATACTAAGTTGGGAGATTCACATTATATCTAACTTTCTTATTCTACTGAATTACAAAATGACTCAAATACTAATAATAAATATTGCTGGCCTGTTTTGAAGTCTAGTATGCACACATGGACATAGAAAAGAAAATCTTTTCTAAGACACATGGAATTCTCCAGTCTCTTTCTTATCCTGAAGTTTTTTTAAATGGGAATATAGTTCACATACTATAAATTCCCCCTTCTCAAGTGTACCATTCAGTGTTTTGTCTGATTTGTATCATCACTGTTGCTAAAATGTCACTATCTAATTCCAGAACATTCTCATCACCACCACGTCTCCACCCAAAAAAACCCATCCTTGTTAGCAGTCATTTGCTGTTCCTCCTTCCCCCACGCTCTGGAAACCACTCATGTACTGTCTCTACAGATTTTACAGTTTGTTTTTTTATATTCATTAAACTAACAGAGACATGAAATGATATGCACAAGGTTGCAGTAACCAGTAAGAAAGACTTTAACACACATTCACAGCAACTTTTTAAATAGTAAGAAAAACAAAAGATCAGTGAAAATATGTTTAGCTCAAGTATACATATCTTAAATGTGGCTATGACATCTGATGTATAAAACGGAGTCCTCAGACTAGTAATTCTCAGGCAGTGTGTCGGGCTGGGGGAAGGCAGGTGTGCAGGGTGTTAGGCAGGAATCACTAAAGAGGAACAGAGATGCTACTGGTGAACAGGAATTACACTGAGGGTCAGTGATGCAGACAGAAGGTTGAAAGAGTGTGAGGCTACAGGGTTTATAGGACAGACATATTTTTTTTTCAGCACAGGATTGTGAAATTAGTGCTAATGTGTCCAGGTGCCCACTTGCTTTCTTTTATAGTGCTCTCAATGGGTCCCAGAGATCCCTTATTAATCTCGGGGATCTGAGATTTGTTTGAGTAGTTAATGCAAAACAGTGCTAACATCACTTCAGAATACTTGCTGGTTAATGACACCTTGCAAAATAATATAGAAAACTTGACTTTTCTATATTCTACTATCTGCATTCTCAAATAAGTTAAAGAATTAAAAGCTTAATTTACTTCTGTTACTACCAATAAATGTATACACAGAAAAAGTGATCCTATAGACTAAAATAATCAGAATCTGTTTGCAAAAATAATTAGGCACACATTTTATTTTTTGTCTTAATTAGTATTGCAAATACCATTAACAAAAGGAAAACATGATGGAAATCACTTGTTCATCACATGGAAGAAAATTCATCATTCAAAAGAGATTAATCCAAACCTCAACATTCTCTGTGCTTATTTAAAAATATTATTAAAACAGCAATTCAAAAACACAAGTCAAAACTAAGCATTTTATCACTTCAAACTGAGATCATAAATCAACTAGGACTATACAACTTAAGAATAACCTTTTGTTTTTATCCTAGAAAAGTCTGATTTGCCAACATATAATGAATACAAATTTTCTTTTACAAGTTATTTTGTTATAGAGATCCTGCAGATGACTAGCTTATTTTTTTTTATAAAAATGACTTTTAAAAATGCCTATTTAGCTAGTCAAACTATTTATAGCCTTGGATACTAGATAATACAGTGACTGATGATTTTAGGTTGAAATGTCTTTTTTACCAAATATTTTACTAAAACTGTTATTGATCATGTAAATTAACTTAAAAGGTTAACTCTTAATTGTCCACCACAAAGGAGAGCTTTGGTACCAATAAATTAGAAGGCATCTAAATGTATTTAGTTTGCAGTTTTATAGTGTGTTTTTGGAATTAAATTGGAAATGCCTATGAATGAAAATATTAAAGTCTAATTCATCTCTTACCTACAGTATTGTGGGGAATGAACAGCCTAACTGTTCCAAATTATTGATATAAATAAATCACTAGCCTAAAATTTCTTCCAAAAAGATTAATGGGTCACATCCTGAAATTCAGAACAAAAGTAAATACTTACTAGAATTAAGCACTACTTTACTTTTCAATGCTCCCTTTCCCTCTTGACATGAGTAGCAAGGTACTAGAATAAAAATAATTCCATTAAGTACTTCAAGAATATGTCACTTTTAGTTCTCCCATTTGATAGGGGGCCAAGTAGAACAAAAAAAAATAAATTAAAAAAGAGCTAATTTAATAATTTAAAAAAGGCAGACTGAGGAAGGGGAGAAGGTGGCTTTAGGTAAATATCTGTTGTTAGTCATCCCTTTTGTAAAATTCAGACACTGTTACAAACCTTCCTTAAACTATAGCCAGGGCTGTGCACCTTGCACACGGAATCTGGACAATTCTTTGATAAACTGAAAGGTTGCCAGATAACTTACAGAAAGTTAATAACGTATTTTCATTTTAAGAAGCAAAAAAGAAAGAAACTATTCAAAATACTGAGTGATTTTACATTTCGAAATGGCCATCCCAAAGTCGCCACTTTTTAGGTCATTAAGAAGACACTGAAAACAACTTTTCATGAGTACTGTGAACTAATTCTTGGTGGAGCATGCGTTTTTCATAAACTTAGACCAAAGTGAACTAATTGAGATTTAATTCTAAATTTAGCCTGTGATTTCTGGCTATAACATTGGAATATAACCAGTAATAATACTTTTGTTTAAGTATGTTTACTTTTCAAATTATTTAGTTTGGGAAGTATTTGTATCCTTAGTCCAAAAGATTACTTACAGTTTGAAAGATTAAAGATAAAAATAAAAATTGGTTCAACAACTGCCAAATGAAATTAATACAAACACTGACCACAACAAGTTTACACTCAATCCAAAATAAACCACTGCAGGGTGAGCTCAGCTCACTTAAGTATTAAAACCATTTCTCTTTTCTAGCTTCATAACCGGGCCGAATGTTGCTCAACAACATTACCTATGTTAAGAGTGAAGAGATAAAAAGTGTTGTAAAGATTGCACAGTAACTGAATTTGAGATGAGATGGGTGTAATGTATAATCATAACATTTCAGAACTGGACGGGAACTGCAAGAGCGAATCAGGTACCCACATGTTACAGATGAGGACACTAAGGCCCAAACTGAGTCATTTGATCAAAGGAGTTGACCGAAGTCACATTCCTGGGCTGAGCCATTCATTCATTCAGTCCTTCTCCTACTTCCTGAAAGCTGCCTAAGTGCCAGGCTCAGTGGTAGGTGCTACAAACAGGCTGGAAGGCAGCATTCACGAGTGTACAGACATTGGTGAACACACAGGCCTTTTTCCTAGTCTTCTTAAGATAAATCCTGAAATGCCCTAATCACCAATAACTACAGAAGAGTTCCTCCGCCTTTGCAAAACCAGGCCCACTTTCAGTTTCACACATTTCAGTAAACAAAGTTGGTTTAACTTCAGAGAGGCCTCAACTGTATTTACTTTAAGTGATTAAGTGTTAACAAAGGGAAGGAAATGCAGTATCCTGAACAAATCCTTTTCTAATACATTCATAACTTAAGGAAGTGCAATGAGAAAATGCTCTAACACACAGAAAGCTTCACAGACAGGACAGGTTATGAAAGAAAAGTGATTAGAGGTATCAGTATAGATCATTAAGTCCAATAGTTCAAGTTTACAAAGTGTGGAATGTAAAGACCACCCCATTTTATTCAGATGTGAGTATACATTTTTAAGATGTCTAAATGTTAAAAAGACCTCCAAATTCACATTCAAACTGATGCCCTCTTCTAATTAGACACATATCTAAACCAGGCCTTTCTCCTTAAAATAAACTTTCTTTGATTTCCATTTGATTTTTAAAAAATTAGAATAAAAAAATAAACAAAACCTAAAATTTAATGTGCTGGCTAAAGAAATTCAAATTCTATGTACAATCAAAAGAGTTACAGCTCAAACTGCACATTTATGAGTTTTGTTAAACAATGACATGTGCAGTGAACTTACCCACCAACATGAATTATCTTATTTTACTTGGACTTTTACATTCTTTAATATCAAGTCTGGCACTTAAATATTTTGTGTGTATCTCAATTCACAGTCAGCTTCTTTAAGAAGAAGAAACCATATTACAGAGCTCTGAAATAAAACGACCCATAAGTAAGGCACTTTCAATTGTTCAACAGCAGCTGTCTGTGCATCAGTTTCAGTGTTCTACACCAAAATGAACCACAGATCATGCAGAGCTCTCGCAGATGAACACAGGGCGATTTTTGATAAAACACAATCTTCACTGAGGCTCTTTGACTTTCCTGAATATATCGTCAGCTTGGGACCAAAGTGCTGTTGTGCTCTTTTAGTTCTCAAACTTCCAGATTTGATTTTTATCTACAGCATCACAAGTTCTCATTTGAACATCAGCTCGGCCCTCAGGTGTCCTATAAGCACTAAGACACAGTCCTGAGAATGGATGAAAAATGGTTCCATCTTCTTTAAAATGCCAAATGATGTTTGTTGGCACAGGGAACCCATCTTTTGGACAATTTTGCATTCCTACATGATTTTTTTGCTCAGGAACCTCTGCACATAACTCTGTCACAGAATTAAACCTGATTTCTTTGTTTGAAGTATATTCAAAGAACTGATTGCCTCCTTGACCATGGCATCCAAATAGTGAAAGGTTAGCACCTGTGGGGTTGTTGTCAGGAGAATTATAATCTAAACATTCAGAAGAGATGCCCATACTGCGAATAGCTCCGTGCCAGCCTGGCCTATCCTCTGGAACATGTAAATTCGAAAACACATTTTTCAAATACCAGTCAAAGCTCTTGCAATTCAGCCGTTCTCGTAGTAATTTTCTTTCAGAAATATCACCATAAGCTTCTTTCCTTGCTGGAGGGTTTCGACTGTAGAAGTGCTCTTTGTACTCATCCATCCACACTTCTGCAGCCCGAGCAGTGTTCTGCAGGAAATTGGGTCGAGCATAGGGAGCCCGCTTAGGGAATACGTGGCCTACGTGGGAACACGGGTGGATCTCCAGTTTACCTCCACACTGCCACACCCTGAAAGACAGCTCCAGGTTTTCACCTCCCCACACTTCCATTCCAGTGTCGTATGTTCCAAGGTACTCAAAGTATTTCTTGCTGACAGCAAACAGTCCTCCAGCCATGGTGGGTGATCTGATTGGGTCAATTCTCGATTTCCGCCTGTCCCTTTCATGCTTGGGAACAGAGTGCCACTGGAACGTTAAACGCCAGTCAAACCCGCCAATCATGGGTTCCCCGGTCTGCATGTAGAATTCAAAAGTATTCCAATCAATGGTATCTATAACAGGACAAATAATTACTGTTTCATCCTCATCGATCCTTTCCAAAAGTGGCTCCAACCAACCAGAATTACACTCACAGTGACAATCCAGGAAAGTGAGAACATCCCCAGTAGCAAAAGTGGCCCCAATCAGGCGGGCCCTAACCAGCCCCTCTCGCTTATTCGTTCTAATCAAGCGGACTCTATCCAGATTGCTGACATACGTTTCAAGTTGTGTCTTCAAATAAACTCTGTCACTCAAGTCATCAACCAAGATGATCTCCTTCAAAAGGACTGCAGGAGAAGTTTCTAAAACACTGTGGATGGTGCGGAGCAAAGTCGACCACGCTTCATTATAGAAAGCAATGATAACAGAGGTGGTGGGAAGTCGCCTATAGTTAAACTTCTTGGATTTACACTCGTACATTCTTTTATCCTCTATGTGGCGGTGCAGGGAAATTTTGTCACTGAGGTAAATATTAATGGCATATCTCTCAATGAGTTCTTCTTGCTGCTTCAGTTCAGCCTCGTTGAGCTGGAGTCTGCTGGCTCTCCCCCACTCCCCAAGTGCATGGGAATCTGCAGGGGGTTTCTCATACAGCGGTCGGGACAAATCCTCTGCCTTTTTCTCGGGGTCTGGGAGCTGCCGTGGCCCCCGCTCCCAGGCAAGGCCAGTTCCAGAGGAGGCATGGAAAGTGGAGACCGAGAGTTCCACCAGGACATAGGCCACAGTTAAAAGCGCCAGCAGCAGGCAGCTTTTCCCTGCCCAGGTCCACCTCACGGCCATTCGGATCCTCACAGCTAGGGCGCAGACCCGGCCACCAGAGTCACCACGCGGGGGAAGAACTGCGGGATCCGACACTTGAGTCCCGGACTCACGTAGGAGCGAACTTCCCAGCCGGTCCCTCCTTTCCTGCAGGCCCTCGACTCCTTTCCCGCCACAGAGGTTTCCCAGGAGTCACCTTAGACCTTTCAGCCATCCGCCTCCGGCGCAGCCCCAGCTCCTTTCTCCCCACTTCCTCCTGCAAGTCTCTCAACTTTTCACAAACTCTCTCACCGACACCCCACCCTCCCGGCGAAGACAAAGCCCTCCCCTTCCCACTCGCTCCTCCTGGTGGTTAGTTCGAGAAACTCTCCAGCCAGGCCCCAGCCTGCAAGCAACTGTGCAGGCGGACGGGCTGCGGACCGTGCTGACAGGGGGTCCAGGCTCCTGACCCCTTGGGCTCAGACTGCACCGCTGCTCGGGGCTCCATCGAGTCCCCTGGCGCCCCCAACGCCCCCCCTACACACACATACAAGTCCTCAGTGGTTCTCCCGGGGGCCCAGCATGGACAGAGACAATGTTACCGACCGGCTGAGCGCTTGCTCCATCACAAAAAGAAAAAAAGAATAAAACTTACCAAGTTGTTTGCCATTGGGACTAAAATCCACGGAGGTTATTGCAGCTTTATGGCCCTTAAAGTAACGCTCCAGAACAGGATCCTCCTGGGAAGGAAAGTTACCAGATTTTGAAAGCAGGTGCAGACCTCGAATCCCGGGGGTCGGGGACGCACGCTGTCCCTTCCCACGGGGCGCGTCCTGGGAACGGCCACTGACGCGGTGGGTCTGCCGGCAGGACGCCCCGCGTGAACGCACGCGGGCAGCCCCATAGGGAGGCGCAGGGCGCCCGCTTCCCCAGCACAGCCCGCCAAATCCTCGGTTCGAGCTTCCAAGAATCCAGCGTCCTGGAGAAACCACCAGGGGCGGCTCTTTGAAATGCTGGTTCCCAGGCCCCGCCCGTCGGCTTGCAGTCAGCCGGTCGGCTCCGGCACTTTTTAAAAACCTCCCAGGTGATTCTGACGCAGACGCTCTACGGAAACCCTCCGAGAATTCTGGGGGCCATGCTACTGCAGGGGCTTGGTGTCCCACTCCAAGACGCGGGGAGCAGCGCCCCGGAGCCAGGCCAGGGCTGGGTGCCCCCGACACCCCAGTGAGACGCGGGAGCTCGGGGCGAGGGACACGGAGGTAGGGGTTCTGGACCGGGCAGCGGACACCTGCCTCCACTTCCCGCCAGGTGTGGGCGCGGCCCAGACCTGGGCCCGCGGTACCGGCTTTGGGGAGTCGCTCGCCAGCCCGTCCTTACCGGGGCGGAGGCCATGGGGGCAGCGGTGAGCGCCCGGTTCCTGCCGGTGGGGGAAACCGGGGAAAGGAAGGGGATGGGGTGGGATGGGGGACCGTGCGGCGCCCGGAACCGTCTGCCCGCAGCCGTGGCGCCTCCCGGTCACTACAACAACGGCGGCCCAGTCAAACCCCGCGCTCCAGGCGTGGCCAGCGGAGCCCCGAGGCTCCACCGGCGCCGGGAAGAGCTCGGGGTCCTCCAGCCCACCGGCTGGGTGCCCCTGCTTCCGGTGCGACCACCCACTGAGGCCGAAGTTTATTAACACTCACGCTCCTCTCGGCTAGAAGCCCAGAAGGAGGGTAGTCACCGCGATAGGGATGAGACCGACGGGAGGGCAAGGGTAGGGTCTGTGATCGATGCAATCAGAGCTCCATTACTCGTTAAAGAGACAGCGCCTGGGACTTTCGAGGGGGTGCCGGAGAGCTTATTGAGACGGGGGAGGCAGATTTGCTGTGAAGTGGGGCAGCTTGCTAGATGTTAATGTACGTAGAGGACCTAAACCTCTGGATAACAGATTTGAATTTACTTAAGTACTATTTTTCACACAATACTCTGAGTGATAGAAATATAGATAATGGGTAAATGGGAATGAATGAATGTTGGTCATCCACTTAATGTTTTTCTGTTTCTATTCTAATCTGCTCTTTGTATGTTTTAGAACAGCCAATTTATGCAGCAGCCTATTTGTCTTTAGGAAGACTTAGAAATAAACATTTTATTTGTTTTACCTGAACTACTAAGCCACATAGTAACTACAGCCATCTCTACGGCAGCCTTTCTTACATGTAATATCACTTAAGTTCAGCAACACTATAAAGGTGATAGAGTTATAAAATGTTACTAACGTTTACAAATTATAAACTTGATTATTAGATATTTTATATAAAATTGTCGAAGATCACAGACAGGTCTTCCAAGTCCATGTCCTTTTGTACCCTGCTTCAAAGCATGAAGGACTCAGTTGAAAATTACGTATAGAATAAGAATTTTTGCATGTGTAAGATGGCATAATAGATCACAGCTGGTAAAATACATGTTCTGTGCAAAAATGAAAGGTATACTACACACCTTAATTAGTTTCTCTAACTGTTGTCTAGTGGTAGAACTTAGTTTTAGAGAACACTGTTGTTAGTGATTAGGCAGATAGGAAATAGCTTTAGATTGCAGTATTAGTTTAACTTGAGTATATGTTTGTTGAATATTTGCCCTCTGACTCTGAGAGATACAAAGGTGACTGAGATATTTTCTCTGCCCTTAAGAACTCAACAATCTAGGTTTCTGTTTGAGATGATAAAGTTCTGGAAATAGATAATGGTGGTGATTGCAAAACATTGTGAATGTACTTAATGGCAGTAAACTGTGCACTTAAAAAGAGTTAAAATGCTAAATTTTGTTATATGTTTTTGACTACAATAAAAATAATTGTAGAAACTGAGGAATAACCAAGACCTCCAAGTTTCTCACAGCGAAGATATGTCTAATATTGGGTACAATAGAGTAACAGAAAAAAAAAACAGTTGGAGATGTAGCTCAAAAGAAAACAAAATATTACATACAGATTTTTCTATGACTTTCAGTGAAAATATTGAAACATTGAAAGCCAAGTGCTAGGTAGGACAAACTGACCCTTTAGTTATCCCTCCTTTCACAGAACCCCCTCAAGTCATAAACTGAACTTATCTTCTTGAGCACTATAAAGGGTTGTTTCTATTTTAGCTCCAATCATTCCTAGGTTATTCACTTCAAAAGTTGAAAATTCGAACAGAGCACAAAAGCGCCATCTGCTGTCCGCGTTCCTGCGTGGCACTGCAGCGAAAATATTTTGTAGCCTCTTTCTGGCAGTGCAACTCAGACACAGCTGCTCCAAAGTATGTGGAGTATACAGAAAGGAAAGTCCCAGGTATGTTTGAATCATTAAAGCATCAACATTGTTTTTGAAGACTGTCAATGATTTATTTCAATCAACATTCATTCTCCACATCCTATCAATTACATCCTCACAATTGATTTTATCTCTCCATCTTTCTGTCTCCAGTGGCTCCTGGCTCTTGGCAGGCCGTCTTCCTCTACCTCCTAGGGCAGAGTGTCTGACATTTTGGTGTCTCTGGGCCACACTGGAAGAAGCATTGTCTTGGGCCACACATTAAATACACAAACACTAGCGAAAACTGATGAGCAAAAAAAGGTCTGTGCATAATTTTTGTGATATCGGCCACCACAGATAAGCAAAAAGTCCTCAGATAATAACCCTAATTATGTAGCAGCCCTTTCGATAATCTTTTAAAATCATTGAGCAGGTCCCAAATTTGTGATCAGTAATATAGCAAATGTATATATCTAAGTAATAAAACTTAGTATAAAACTTAGTAATAAAACTGAGTAATGTTTTAAGTAAACTTATGATTTTGCATTGGGCTGCATTCATAGCATAGCCATCCTGGGTTGCACGCGGCCCATGGGCCACAGGTTAGACATCCCTGTCCTTTCAGTAACCCCTAACTTTCTTTCTGACCTGATGACTCACCTTTGTCTTTCCATCCTGCATGTGCCAAGAAATACACCAGAGTAGCTTGCTAAAAGTGCTGATTATTGGGCCCCACCCCAGAGATCTGATTTAGACCATCTGGTGTGAATACTAGGATTCTGCCTGTTCTCAAACAAGGTTTCCAGCTGATTGTAATGTGCATCAATATTTGGAAGTCATTGGGAAATCATACCACAGGCCTTCTTTAAAATGCACTTTGTCACTTTATGGTCTGAGCCTTCAACTCCTATTTCAGGCTGATACTTAAGCCATTACATTCACATACTGGAGCCTTTTCTGGAACTATTCCTCCCAGCTCCAACTTCTATGCAAAGAAACCTATCTCAGGACCTGGAAAAATACCATAATTTTGTGAAATTACCTTTCTCAGAAACTATTGCCTCTGTTCTTATAAAAATATACAATTTCTCCTGTGGTCCCTTGCAGGGTGCTACTTATTTTGCACTATTTTATGTTGCTACATTTTACTTATGTTTATGTGTCTCACAGTTCTCATTGTAGTGAAAGGCCTGTAAGACAAGGACTGTGATATCACCTTGGTATCATTCTGCGGCCACCACAATCCCTAACACAGAGCAGAGACTCAGTAAATGTTTTCTGTACTGGTTGCAGACCTACAGTCTGGTTGGCCAGCTCCAAATTCACTTAAAAGGCCAACTGAAGAAAGAAAACATTCTCATTGCCCTCAAACAGTTTAAAATCTAGTTGAGGAGATAAGACTTCCCACATGAAACAATTAGTGAGACCAGTAAAAAAAAAATCAGGCAGTAAGTCCCTAATGACCATAAGAATGCTACAAAATATGTGTTGTGCCCCTAATGATTGTATTTTTATAGTGCCAAATATTCTTAAGACACGTGAGAGGTATTTGGAGATGATGTTTTCATATTAGGAAAGGTTATAGGAAAAGATGTGCAATATTATAGGGAAAGATGGGCATTTTTAAAAATGGTCAGTTTAAGCTAAATCGGTGGTTTTCAGATTTTAGTGGGCATTAAACTTAGCTGAAGGACTTGTTAAAGTGAAGGGAGCTGGGTCCCTCCCAGAGTTTCTGTTTCAGCGGGTCTGGGGCCCCAGAATTTGTATTTATAAAGTGTTCTGAGGTGTGATGCTCATGCTATCAACTAACCATTCTGTGGCAAAAAGCAGGAGGGCAAGAGAGGAGGGAAGCACCATGGTGTCGGCCAGGGGCTGAGGGGTGGGGGACATGGGGGATGCTGGTCAACGGTACAGTTTTCAGTCCCAAGTGAACTGAAAGTCCCAAGTGAACACAGGGTGGGGACCTGATGCGCAGGATGGGTCTGTAGTTAACAGTGCTGTGCTGCATACTAGAGAGTAAAGCTTTAGAGTTCTCTCCACCACCACTGCCACCACCACCACCGCAGAGTGGTGATTATGTGAGAAAAAGGATGCATTAATCTTCTCGTGGTGAACATTTTGCTATATATCTGTCTATCGACCATCACAATATACCCCTTACACTTACACAGTGCTGTATGTCAATTATATCTCAGTAAAGCTGGACAAAAAAGATGGATAATAACAAGTGTCGATAAGAACGTGGAGAAACTGAAACTCTCACAAGTGTGTAGTGACAATGTAAAATGATGGAGCTACTTTATACCTAGAAGTGGATTCTCCTCAAAGAAGTTAAACACATAGTTACCACATCACCCAGAAATTCCACTCAGTTATCATGTACCCATGAGAATTGAACACATGTCCACACAAAAACTTGAACACAAATGTTCACAGCAGCAGTACTCACAATAGCCAAAAGTAGAAACCCAAATGTCCATCAGCTGATTAATGGGTAAACAAAATGTGGCACATCCATACAGTGAAATATTACCTAGCAATAAAAACAAATGAAGTACTAATTCGCTACAACATGGAAGAAACTTGAAAATATTATGCAAGTGAAAGAAGCCAGATATTTTGTTCTGTCCAAACAAAATGTTCAGAATAAACAAATCCATGGAGACAGAAAGTGGACTAGTGGTTGGCAGGGGCGGGGGGAATGGGGGAGGAATGCGGAGTGACTTCTAATGAGAAAGGGGTCTCTTTTAGAGGTAACAGAAATGTTTTGGTACTAAGTAGTTTCACCACTTGAGAAATATACTAAAAACCATTGCTTTTTATACTTAAAGTGTTTTTTTTTTTCTTTAAACAAATGCAAATAACCACTGTGTTTCGCCAGAAGGTAAACTCTGTATCAGTCATCCTCATGGGATCGGAGTGGAAGCATTCCAAGACAAAATTGATCAGTAAAGGACTCAACTACATTTACATGGGTGAAAAGTTAAGTACCAGTGCATTTTAAAGTCAAGATGAGTGAGTAATTTGGAAAAGTAATCTGGAAATTCCCATTCGCTTCTATAAAATAAGTGAGTCATTCATTTTGGAATTTAGCAACACAGAGGTAATACAGGTATTAGTGCCATCTGCTGCCTGGCAGATCATCATCGTAAGTGTTTCATAGGAACTGTATTCTTATCCCCCTGTCTCCTGACCTCCCTAAGGTTTGGGTAAACACTCTCTTATCAGAGAAGGGAGAAGGGATGTAGGTCAGAGGGCAGTGCTGCAGGGTTTTAGTTTCCCTAGCCCCATGGACTCAGTCTGCATCTTGTGGAGAGAGGGGACCCAGGAAGAAGCAGAAGAAGCTGATTTCTGATGGAGTCAGCTGAGACGCTGGCACAGACTGCGCTTGGGTACCCAGGAGGCTAAGTGGAAACCAGAGTGACAAGCGAGGAGGTTCCCTCCCAAGTCTGCATAGACCACAGCATGAACTTGGCACCGTGAAGACTGCAGAGACATTACCTTGCTGGGTTGTTGTGAATTATTCAATTCAGTTGGGTAATTTAAGTCCGTGGTTCTTCACCGGGACAGTTTTTTTCCCCCTGGGGACATTCAGCAATGTCTACCAACATTTACGGGTGTCAGAACCCAGAGTGTTGGTGCTACTGGTGTCTGGTGGGTGGAGATCAGGGATGGTGCTAACACCCTACAATGCACAAGACAGCCCCTCACAACCACTCCACAGCCCCCCATGGCAACAGTACCAAGGTGGAAAAAGCTTTGTGTAAATAGAGCCCTTAGTGCAGTGCCTGGCATTTGTAGATACTCAATAAACATTGATCCACCCTTATACACTGATCTTCTCCTGATGCTCATGGCATTTCAAATAATTTGCAATCCCCTGAACTCCCCATGTATACTAAAGTCTTTTCATTATAGGGCATACTTTCAAAAAAAAACCACCGTTGTTTTTTGAATTGGCATGACATATAATTTATATGTATTTTCCACTAAGTGACTGTTAGTGAATTATGGTGGGTGTCTGTTACTGGTATCCTAAACTTTTGAAAAAGTATACTGTATACACTTCTAAGGTTCTAGCCTGATAATTCCTGCATTAAATTAGGGGTTCTTTAAGTAGACTGGGGTCATAAAAAAGTAACCTAGCTCATTTTTATTGTGAATTACAGTCATTAATTGATTTTTCTCCTTCTGCTAATGACAAATGCTGTTGTCAAATTCTGCAGGTTCTAATCTTTTTCTGTGATGAATATGCAGAGCAGCAAGGAAACCCAAAACACCAATTTTGGAAGAGGTCCTGAAGAGCAAGTTCTTCAATTCCTTCCTTTTAGAGATGGGGAAGCAGGGGCCCAGTGAGGCACGCTGACCTGCCCAACCGCATTCAGCCCGACAGTGACAGCCTCCAGCCTGTGAGGCGATGCTCTTGATTCCGTTTCAGGGCTGTCCCTCAAATAAGCACAGATGTGTATGTTACTCAAAATGAGCAAAAGGTTACAACTTTTTATTCATTTTGTGTGACTTAGTGGCATTTGTTAATGGACATAATTTTGGTTCTCAGGCTATTTTGTTATATTCATTCCACAAACATTATTGAGCACACTAGTAAGAACCAGGCAGTGTGTTAGGTACTAGACATATAAAGATTAAAAAAATGGGTACAAGGGTAGAAAACTCACCTTCTAGGCCCCAGCAGGTAACAAAAATGAGTGAGGCAGTTGGAAGAATATGAAAACACTAATTTGAAAGGATATATGCACCCCAGGTTCACTGTAGCATTATTTACAATAAGCAAGACATGGGAGCAACCTAGCTGTCCATGTGTAACCGAATGGATAAAGAAGCTGTGATACATACACTCAATGGAATGTTTACTCAGCAATAAAAAAGAACCAAATCCTACCACTTGTGACAACATAGATGGACCTAGAGGATATTATGCTAAGTGAAATGAATTGGTCAGAGAAAGACAATTTGTATGATTTTACTTATATGTGGAATCTAAAGAACAATACAAAACAGAAACAGACTCATAGAGAATAAACTGATGCTTGCCAGAGAGGAGGAGAAGTTGGGGGACTGGGTGGAAAGGTGATAGGGGAATAAGAGGTACAAACTTCCAGCTATAAAATGAGTAATCCATGGGGGTGCAGTGTACAGCACAGGGAATATAGTCAATAATACAATAGCTTTGTATGGTGACAGATGGTTACTTAAGTTACTGTGGTGATCACATCATAAAGTAGGTAAATGTCAAATCACTGTTGTGCACATGAAACTAATATCGCATGTCAAATATCCTTCCATAAAAAAATGAGTGAGGCAGGCCACACTGTAAGGTTGCCAGCTGCAAAACACAAGGTGCCCTAACTGAATTGCATGAATTGCTTTGGGAGACATTACACATGCCAAATCACCAAAGTTACCATGGTAAGCTGTAAACCCAGAATTTTAGTTAAAATCTGCCTAATTTTAAAAGTTCTAAACTGATTTGAAAATTTTTGAAGCCTATGTAGGCCATAAAACAAAAATCATGTCTGTGGCTTCTGATGAAGTCTAAGGAAACCCTCAAGTAAGTCCTCTCTTTCCCACCCCAAT
This sequence comes from Trachops cirrhosus, assembly GCA_028533065.1. Lineage (NCBI taxonomy): Eukaryota > Metazoa > Chordata > Mammalia > Chiroptera > Phyllostomidae > Trachops > Trachops cirrhosus. The sequence continues at coordinate 74,547,185 of CM052539.1, forward strand.
GGAGAAACAGTTGAGCTCCCCACATTTCAGACAGACAGAGGTGGAACATCAGCCTTGATACTAGTGATACAACACTAAAAGGACTTGACTCAACTGTACAACCAAACAGGCTTGCGAGCAGGCCTTCAAATTGAACTAAACCTCCTCTCCCCTAATCCAGCCCTTTACCCCAGCAAAGCGGACATCACACTACAGCCAAGAGAGCAAACCAGAATACTCCCTCTTTTCAGACAGAGCACATGAAGAGAGGGGAGAGTGGCAGAGGCTGAGCTGAGTGTGCTGCCCTTTCTTCCCAATTCCCTGCCACCCACCCACACCCTCCCCCCAGGACAAGAAAGCAAAAGGGAAAAGACCAGCGTGATCCTCCAGGGCAGTCCCTCCCTATGGAAACGAGCTGCAGAATAAGCTCCCTCAGCCCTCAACCAGGTGGATTTGGCCCATGAGTCTCCAGTTTTGCTCACCTGACTTTCAAAGTTTATATAGTTCAGTAGAGAGCTAATATAATTAGGTGCATCAGTGTGCTCCCAGTACTTTAATGAACATCTCTAGGATCCATGCGCACAGCAGTGAATTCTGCCTGTGGTACAGTGTATATGTGGGTTAGGATGTTACAGAGGCACACTTCCTGCGCTTTCTGTCTCAATTTCTGCTGAGGCTTCAGGACAATAGGCCATAAGCCCTCCACATACTAACGGGCAGGGCGGGACTACCTGTGCAGGACTTGTAAGGAGGGGGCAAAAAGCCAGATTGTGACTCTCAGCAAATATTCATCTCAAGGTTGAGTTTGGAAATAAGAATTTTTTTGAGAGTGTGTCAGTGTGTTTGTGTCTCAGCCCCACTGCCATGCCCATGGGGCAAGAGGAAGGGCTAACTTCCCCTCCCCTCAAGTCTGCTGAGAGATTAGACTGCCTCTCAGATATGTACCTCTGGGTGTTTGCTGAGCACGGTGGCTGTGATGTGACTCATGCCTATGAAATCAAGAAGCTGTGGTTGGCTGGCTGCTCTGAGGGCAGAGAGAGCAGAAACCAGACTGCTCTGGGAGCAGACTGCTTCCCACTGTAGACTGGGGCAAGGATGCATGAATGTCTCTCCAGGACCACGTAGGAGGGACATGGGGAGAGAGAGCAGGCTTGCAGCCTGAAAGAGCCCAAAGGGATGCCATAAACCCATAGGGGAAGAAGTAAAAGTGGCATGCAAAGATAAATGCATTGTCCACATCCCATCCTCAATGCTGGTGATGTCCATTGGTTACAATAAACTGAAAGTCAGTGGGTAAGGGAGCTCATGGGGCCATCTATACAGATCAGCACACAGAGGCCCGGAGCAGAGTGGATGGAGTGGAGAATAGATCCAGAGGGACACACAGAAAACACCCACCACAGAAAAAGGGACACACATCTGAAGGAACAAATAGAAAATAACAGAAAACATCCTGCTGCTCCTGAGTCGTCCTTGAAGCTTTCGAAGTTATGAGCATCGCTGGCCTCTAGAGAGAGCTCAAGGATTTCTCTCCTTTCATTCACTCCTAGGAGACCGTTGGTGGAGGTCACAGACCAAGTAGACCCCAAGCAAAGAGCCTTCTGCTAGGGGATGAACTAGGAGGTATAAAGGCATTGTTCCTGGGTGAGACTTTGTACTTAGATTTACTATATTTAGATTGATTTGTAATACAAGCATTTCATATTGTGTCTCATTTACCAAATGAGAATCAAGAAGTAATTACCATTGTAATTCCCAGTTTATAGACAGTTTAGGACAAATAGAGCCTTGATCGGAACCCACGTCACACTAGACCATCCTTTGGTCTTCTTTTTCTCCTTGTTTTAGTCAACTGGGTCAAAGGTTGCCCTTTCCTTTCAGGCCCAACAAAACCAGGGCAGGGTCCAGGGAAAAGGAGACCTGAAAAGAGAGTGAACTTTCTGTGTTGGGACTTATCTTCGTTTAACAATTTTAAGCGTGTATTTAATGACTGAGTACTGGCCACCTGTCCAACTCCGAACCAGGTGCCAGGGATACCCAGGCAAGCGCAGGGAGTGACACTGCAATGCAGCACTAAGAGGTTTCAGAGCCTGAGTGGATTTGAGTACCCAGACCCAGGGCCACTCCCTTAAGTCACTTAACTCTCTGTTTCCTCTCACCTAAAGTACAAGTAATAAATAAATATAAAGCACTTAGAACAATAACAGGCATGTTGATAATGTTAGAAAGACTTGAGCTGCTACTCTCAAAACTCCCCAAAACCTTTGAAGCTTGTAAAGAAGAGGAAGAGAGACAAGATCAGGTTCTTGTCTCAGGTTCTTGGCCAAGTGCAAAGGAACAGAAAAGGCCAAACTGCCTGCTACTTTGGCAAGACCCAAGGTTATAAGGGCAAAAGGAGTTCTGGAGGCTCTGTTTGGTCCATCTCAGCTTTTGCATTTAAGGCAAAGCTGTAATTCAGAAGAGACAAATAGGTTCTTGTCCGGGATTCTGATCAATTATGCTGGCTGCCTGAACCACTGTATTAAGAGAGATTCTCAGGCTGCATGTAGAATTACTGAGAAAGAAAGCCATGAGAGATAAATGATGTTGGTCACTGACAGAGGGTTGAGAGGAGCCACACGTGGTCCTAGAACAGTGTTCTTTTGCCTGGAACATTTACTTCAGCAGGGGCAACTGGGCAGGACTCAGAGGTCCTAATTAGTCACAGGTTAAGATAACCATCAGCATTGAGCTGCATCCCAGAAAAACCCTCAGTCTTGAGCACAACCCAGTTAGCTTCACGAGGTTTTTCTACCTTACAACACCTTTTCAGAAAAGTGTAATACATAAACTATGAACTCTGACCAGTAGAGATTATTATTTTTATCTTGGCCAATTTCATCCTGTGAAATGCATTGTATTCTCATCGGTTGTAATATGCCAGCCTTCTGTCCTCAAATTTCCCCCCACCTGATGATAGCTGACCACGATGCTCTCTCCTTTGTCAGCACTTTCCCCTGTGACGTCCACAGTAGTCTTAGTAGGAAACAGATGGCCACCTCAAAACGGTTTAACAGAAAAGCATCGAGGCGGGGATTATTTACAGAGGCCTGGGCAGGGGGGGGATTATTTACAGAGGCTTGGGCAGGGCTAATGGAACCAGCGAGGTCTGGGGAGACGCCCAGAGATTAACAGTCGCCTGGAGGGACGCCTGAGGGACTAGAAGAGGGAATGCTCTTCCCAGCCCCGTGAGAGTGGGAGCTGAGCAAGAGCAGAGCAGGGGCTTGTGCTGGGAAGAGGGAGGACAAAATGCAACCCCCTGACCTCTCCTCCTGCACTCTGGCCTCCTGCCAGTGCCTGCTTGCCAAACAGCAAGGAAAAGCAAGGGAAATGACAAGTTTAGTGAAACAACAGGTTTAGTAGTGGTCAGCCCCCCAGGCCACAACCCACAGCAGGAAAAGCCAGAGTAGAGGTCTAAGAATAGCAGCCCAAGCCACCCTGTTGTCACTCAGCCCCCATTCTATTTCTTTACTTAACCCAAGAAACTCAGGTCCCCAACACAGGGAAGGCACAACATCTCATCAGTGAGGGGTGACAGAGTTGTACTCCTTCCTGGAAACTAAACAGTCGTGACAGCCACCACCAGGCTGTGAAGCAACAAGGAAAGAAGAAAAAAAAAAAAAGAATCACAATGAAATGCAGCTGCTACAGTCCCACGTCTGAGCATATCTAATCTGGCGATCTGGACTTCCTTCTTGGGTCCCTCCCATGATTCCCTTACTCTCAACTAGCACCTTGACAGGGAAGACATTCTTACCAAACCTTCATTTCCACAGGACCTAGGTGTTTAGTGGTTCTGTCTTTGTTGAGTTCCTGCTGTTTCCCACTGACTAATACTATTGGACATGGAAGTGTAATAAATCCCATGGGCTCCAGACATAGTATTGTGGCAACAATCCAACTTCTCATTGATAAGCAGAATTGGTCACACTGGCTCATGCAAGCACCTAGTTCTCTGTGTTTCAGGGACAGGAAGGAAATATTCTTGAAGTGCGCTGTCAGGTGTAATAATGAGATAAGCCACTTCTCCCTCCACTCCTTTGTCCCCAAAGTTGTATATTCTATATCCAGTATTGACCACTGACTCTATAATTGAGGAGCAGCACCTTGAGCTCACACGATGTGGTTCCTATGCTGGCTGCAAAACTGAGCCCTCAATACATCATGCCATTGTTCCATCAAACCAAGAGGTTCTAGGTGATGTAAGAACAACCAGTTTCATGATATGGGCCCAAAAATGCAGTTGTTTTGCTGTAAATGAGTTCCTCAGTCAATGACAATAAAGTGTGTGATACCATGGGGTGACTAAGGCAGTCTTTCAACCACAAATAATAGTGCTAACAGAAACTTCATGGGCAAGAAAGGCAAATTACTGCCCCTCCCCTAATGCAGTGGTCCAAGATAACCAACCCGGTTGGCTGGTGCCCCAGGAAACAGTGCCAAGTAAGGGCTCAGGGCTGGCTTCTGGCTTAGAAAATTGGGCACTCAGCAGCAGCAGCCAAATCAAACATGATGACAGAAGTTCATGTTTCTGTTCCCAGGTGTTAGCTCTGTTCCTGTTCCCAGGCCCACTTGGTGGATGGGCCATTTCAGTAAACATAGAGACGGCTGGGGAAGGAGGCTTGCTGACAATCAAGGCTTAAGTCATCTTGGCCACCCCCTCAGTTAGCTTCCCACACAAGGGACATCTTCTGGGGCCATTTGCCTGGGATTCAAACAGCTTCTAAGACTGTAGCAATTTTTATAGGCCCATCATATAATTTCCCTTCAGGTGACCCTGGCACCAATCTGTCAATCGTGGCAAAAAAAAATCAAGTCCCTCATAAGTTGACCAGCCCATTAGCTACCATCTGTGAGTCAGCACATTCCAGGAAAAGTCAGGTTATCTCTTCTTTCGTGTGAAGTGGCCAACCAGATGCAGTGCCTGAAGCTCTGCCACCGTTAGACTTGTCTCTGACACGCAGAGCCTCCGCATATAAATACTTCCTTAGACCAGGTCAGGGTCCCCTTGTCTTCTCAATGATGCGTAACAGGGAATTCCCCATGAGGCCAGAGGTACAGTTGGAGGGGAATTCTGAGTTATCTGCTTTTGTAGGGAAGAGAAGTGCTGAAAATAGAAGTGGGGGTGGGCAAGGGTGATGGATAACAGCTCACCCACGTATGTGCAAGTTCTTTACATTTACCTTTAAATGGAATGATTTCTTCAGCAAGCTTCCTCTTGCTTTATGTGCAAAAAATCCTTATAGATATAGCAGCATCAATGTCACAAGCCAATAAGGCAATAAAGGAACATCTTAGCATTTGACACATACATGCATATTTCTAACAATGTATTTCACAATTCTTCCTAAATATACGTGAGGTAAAGAAAAATGCGTCCAAAATCTATGTTTAATTGACTTTTGCCAGAAAGTTATCCTGAAATGTACACTTTTGATAAACTACTTTTGTGTGTTTTTTTTAAAAACATGTTCCATTTTTTTAATGTTTTCTGTCAGCAAGGAATAAAATCAAATCACTTCTATAAGATCAGTTTTATACAAGCATATTGAAACTGTGGAAATCCAAAGATGAAGTTTTTAAGACAAAGTTGTGCTTAAACTAACTTAGGATATTAAAAGCGAGGAAGGGAAGCTCGAGGGGACATCTAGCGGATGCTCACGTTGAGGGTCTCCTCTGGGTACTGGTTACATAGAAGACTTCATTTCCTGAATTACCACAAGCTGTGCACTTGTAATTCATGCACTATTCTATATGTATGTGTATTACAGATATATTAATGGGAAAAAATGCAATGTATTTACACAATATAAAAATAAAATTGTTTTTAAAAGTTTTTATGAACTGGAAACTAGATTAGAAAATCTTGTGAAATGCTGCACAATTAGTGCATTCTTCCAGCTAAATTGTCAGCCCATCAAAATAGTTTATTAAAGAACTAGAATGCAAGGAATTGCATTAGTATAAACTACAAGGGGGAACCCCCCAAAACTCAGAATTTATTTATTAAAAAATTGTGTATTTTTTCTTATGTTTAAACTTCAGTCACCTTCAAAGTACTCTCCATTTGATGCAATACACCTACCAAGACATTTTTCCACTGCTCAAAACAGTTTTTGAACTCCTAGATTTTGATGCCTTTCAGTGCTTCTGCCTTTTTTTGTTTCACCCCTTCCACATTGGCAAGACATTTTCTTTTGAGGACTTTATTTTTAACCAGGGAAACAAAGAAAAGTTGCTAGGGGTGAGATCAGGGGAATAGGAAGGGAGGGTCACAGAGGTCATGCCATTTTTGGTAAAAAACTGCTGAATGTTCAGGGTGGTGTGGGCAGGTGCACTTGTAAATCACCCATTATGAAATGGGCAAACATGTTGAAACAGTCTTCAAAAACAATTAACTGATGTTGAATGCAGCTTCTCACAATAACACCAGCTGGTACACTGATACAGATGGGTTCCTAGAACACTCACCTAGTGGAGCAAGCCTGTACTACAAGGGGCCTGCCCTCCAGAGGATAATTCTGTGTGTTTTTTGGTGGGGAGGGGCGACTTTTGTATAGTCTTGTGCAAAGGGGAATATTTCTACATATCTACACAAAACAAATATTTATTGAGCACCTACTACATATTATACACTAGTCTAGGCACCTGTTTTGCTGACATGAGTGAGCAAAACAAGCAGAACTTCTGTCCTTGTGGAACTGATGCCCGGTGAGAGGAGACAGTCACCCAATTCACAACAAACAATATGTAAATTTCATGATATGTTAGAAGGCAATAAGGGAAACTCACAAAAACAGAGCAGCGTAAGGGGGATAGGGAGTGCTGTGGCGGGAAGTTTGCAACTTAAATGGAATGTTCAGGTAGACATCACTAAGAAATTGATACTTAAGTAAAGCTATACTGGAGAAGATACTAGCTATGTGTATACCTGGGGGAAGAGAATCCAGCAGAGAAGAGTGAGGCAGGAGAGAACCTGACAAATTCAAGGCAAAGAAGCCAGTGTGATTAGGATGAGGTGAGCAAAAGGGAGAGGAGTAGATGTGCGGTCAGGGTGTTAGTGAGGGGAAAGGTAATTGAAGACTGTTGCAAGATTTTGGTTTTTACTTTCAATGAAATGGGCACCATTGCAGGAACTTGAGTCAGGGAGTGGCATCAGCTGACTTACATTTTGAAAGTATCTACCTGCAGTTTTGAGGAGGAAGAGTAATAGCAGGGAGACTGGTCAGGAGGATATTGCAATAATCCAGATGAAAAATGAAGGTGTCTGGGACCAGGCTGGTAGAAGTAGACATGTAAATAATGGTCAGAGTTTGGGTGTATCTTGAAGATAGAGCCAACAGACTTTGTTCAAGAATTGGATGATGACATTAAAAAAAAAAAGAAGACAAGTAAAGCATGATTTTGAGGTTTGGGACCTGAACAAAAGTTAAGCCGCCATTGACTCAGACGAGGAAGGCTGTGCATGGACTAGGGAGGAGGGTTAGAAGTTCAGGGTCACACACATTAGATTTGATGCCCATTAGACATCCTTACGGAGAGGTTAAGTAGGCAGTTAAGTATGTATGAGCATAGAGTCCAAGATAAATGTGTAGCTACAAGCGTAAATTTTAGGTTAACAGGCATAAAGATTATATTTATAAGACTGAGTGAGATAACCAAGAAGAGAGCATAAAATAGTGACAAGAACCACGGACTGAGGCCTGGAGCAGTCCTGAGAAGGACCTAACAATAGAAAAGAAGGAAGAGCTAGTTCTGTCCCAGGGTATTCCAAGCTTGCAACAGGACTAGTTGACTTAACATGACTTACCATTGTGATAATTACCTCCAAAGAAAATAAGTCCAAGGACAGTTTCCATTTTCTGTGCCAAGCCATGATCATGAGCACCTGGCACACAATGAGAGATTCCTAATTATTGCAAATTGTTGAATGAATTATTTCAGGGCTCTGGGGACAGGCCAAAACCTCCAGAGGCTTGAGCCCTTGTTAGAGAGAACTGCTGTTATAAATACATTTAGACTTCCTCCCACTGATAGCGTCCAGGCATGTTGGGAAGCCGATGGGTCAAGGTAGTCTCTACTTGAGACTAACCTGGAAGCTTTCAGGCATCTGCTCTTCCACCCGATCAACTCTATCTGGATCAATTCTTTGTGGTCCTTAAACATCTATTCTGCTGTACTCAAGCTTTCTTATGCCTCAGAGCCTTGTGGGTCCCTCTGTCTTGTGGGTCCCTCTGCCTGAGCCATCTCCCCTTTGAACAGTTTACTGTCTTCCTTCACTAAAGCCCCTGCTTAAAGTCACCTCTTCAGGGAAGCCAGCTAGCACTGCCCAACCTCAAAGATTACACTAGTCTTCCACTTATCGTTCCCTTTATACTCCCCATCCCTACCTGCCATTACCTTATCTTATTGTTTGGTTGGTGTTATGGACTGAATTGTATCCCCCTGAAATTTGTATGTTGAAATCTTACACACGAGCATGCGGTATTTAGAGTGAAGAAGCAATTACGACTAAATGAGGGCGTAAGGGTGGAGCCCTGGCCCAGAAGGATTAGTGTCGTTATAAGAACAGACATCAGAGAGCCAGCTCCCTCCCTCTCTGCCATGTGAGAACACTGCAGGCAAGCGGCCACTACAATGCAGAAAAGAAGCCCTCACTGGAAACCAAATCAGCTGACACCTTATTCTTGGACTTCTCTACCTCCAGAATTTTAGGAAATAAATTTCTATTGTGTAAGCAACCCAGTCTATGGCATTTTGTTATGGCAGCCTGAGTTGACTAATACAGTTGATTTTCTTCTGCCTCTCCTAAAACAGTCTCTTCGAAGCACAGAATTTCTCTCCAGTATACAGACCTAGAACAAAGCCTCACCCGTTGCAGGCAGCTCATTAAATGTCAATGAATAAATCACCCCTCTCAGATCTGGTCAAGAGACCATTCAGTTAAATAATCAATGGGTTACCCACCAAGTGAAAGGATCTATGGCTGAGCCTGAGTCAAAGAAAAATCACGCGGTCCCCAAACCACAAGAAGCCTGCAATCTGGTTGCTCTGAGCGGAGCTGCTCTGCAAGGCTGAGAGCAGTTTACTTCCCCAAACTCTGAATCCTGTGTCCTGCCAGGCTCCTGAGAGAAAGGACAGAACTTTGGGTTAAACACCCTCAGGTTAGCAGAGGTTCCAGGATACTTTCAGTGAGAGTCATCTGCAGGCAAACGGCAGATTTTCAAAATAAATTTAGCTTCTCATCTGGGGTGAGTAGTCTGTATTTTGTTTTATAAGCAGTACCCAGCAATCCTTTCCTCAACCTTGGCCCTTGAAAAGTGAAGGAAATGGTATTTCTGACCAAACCAGTTATAGGACGACCATTTATTGAAAAGACACTTGTAGGAAAGGGTTTGGAGAGAAGTCCTGTCTCCCCTGTCAGAGGAATCCCAATTCAGGATCTTTTATCCTTGGTTAAACTCTGACTTTGAAAAGCCCCAAAGTACACACACACACACACACACACACACACACACACACACACGTCAGAATCAGTATATTTAGAGTGAAAGCAGTTAACACAGTGGCACGTTGTGTGGAAGTTGATCTCTATTGTGACCTGACGCCATGTACTATGGACATGAGAGCCAAAATGAGCTATTTGTGTGGGAAAAGGTAATTATGGATACACAAGGCTACAAAGGAACAGAAAATAAGAAGATAAGCAATAACAAAAGCTTTCAGAGTCTCACAGCTCAGTTCCCTGTTAGGAGATAAAAGGTTTTTATTTCTGTCTCAAGCGTAGGCTTAGGCAAACCCAAGTCTTGTCCTTTGTGGTGGGCTTATGAGCAGGGCAAATGGAAAAAAGGAAATTCCTGGCAAGCCCTGGCTTGGAGATGAAACAAAACAACCTTGGTAAGTATAATGTATTTTCTTCTTTCCTGAATCCATACGAACTTGCCCAGGAAAACTTTCTTTAGTCTTTTACTGATTCCAAAACTTATTTTAATTCTTGCCTTTCACTTATTTCCTTTCCCACAGATGGTACTGGGTAAAACATAAGCCTGTAAAAGTAAAGCTTAAAAGACTTTCTTTTCTTTTTTTGGCTTTAAAATGTTTCACATGACTACATGATAGTCCCACCTCACCCACCCACACTTACATTTTCCCTTTTCCTAGCATTAATAGGTCTAAACATTCAGTTAGGCAGCAAATTTAGAAAATGGAAATTTTATCATTTTCTTGCCTCTTGAAGAAATTTTTAAAATACTGAAAAGGTTCAATTCTAGGTACAATAGAGAAAGCAGATTCATTTTACCCCCTTTCTTCCACTGAATGCAGCCATAAAACCTGGACAGAGTAAGTGGAGCATCTGAGGACTGGGAAAGTAGCTAACTGGTAGCAGGTAGGTTGGAGAAGATGACCACAATGGTGAGTGGGTCACTTTTTCCCAGCTGGAATCCCTGGACAGGAACTCAAGGCCTCCTGAAACCCAGAGTGGACACTGAGGCACGGATGAAGAGAATGCTAGGAGAAGTGTCCTAATTCTGGCTCAAAAAGGGGGAAAGGAAATTTCCAACACTGGAGAGACTTAGAGGAAACCATTATTTCAGTTATTCTTTTCTTCTCTCCATTCTCCCATTTATGTTTAGCCCCCGGGGAGTACTCAGTGGTGGTGGTAACAGGAACACGCAGGAGCCAAAACTCTGCGAAGGGCAGATGTTCCTCTTCCCTTTGGGTAACTGTGGTCATAGGGGCGAGGCCAACAGCCGTGCTTTGTCAGCCTCTGTGCTCCCTTCTCACAGGACTGTCTGTCACTGCGTGCTCTGATCGCAGTGTTCAAAGTGTCTTGAATATAATCCAAAAGTATGAAGCATATAAAGAACCAGGAAAATCATAACTCATTTGGGAAAGCAAAATGAAGGGAATGGAACACCAAGATGACCAATAAATGTTGGAATTATCAGACAAAGACTCAGTGAAGCTATTATAACAATGCTCCACCACGTAAAGAATTAAACTCTTACATAAATGCAATAATAGATAGCCTCAACCAAGAAATAGAATACATAAAGAAGAATCATTTGAAAATGTCCAAAATGAAAAATATATAACAACTTAAAAATAAAAACACACTGGATAGAGTCAATAGCAAAAGAAGTTAACAATGAAAAACTTGAACTCGAAGATAATTTAATAGAAATTATCCAGTTTGAATAACAATTTTCTAAAAAAAGATTAAAAAATAAACAGAGATGCAAAGGCCAACAGAACAATACCAAAAAGCCTAACACTTGTAACATCAGAGTCCCAGAAGGAGAGGAAGAAGAGTGTACTACAGAAAAAATATTAGAAGAAGCAGCAGCTAGAAACTTTCCAAATTTAACAAGAGGTATAAACTTACAGAATCAAGAAGCTTAGCAACCCTCCCCAAAATGTAATACCCAAGAAATCCAGACCTAGACACATTATAATCAAACTGCTAGAAATTAAAGACAAAGAAAAAAATATTGAAAGAAACCAGAGAAAAACAATACTTTCCTTATAGGGAAACAATGATTTGAGTGACCACAAATTTCTCACCAGATTTCATGGAAAAGAAAATGAAACATTTTTAAAGTGCTAAAGAGAAAGGACTCTCACTCAACTCAGAATTCTATAACCAGTGAAAATATTCTTTGAGAATTCAGAGGGGAAAAAGACATTCTTAGATGAGGAAAAACTAAGAGAGTTTACTGACAGCAGGCCTTTTCTTCTTTTTTTTTTTTTTTTTTTTTTGTTTTAGAGAGAGGAAGAGAGATAGAGAAACACTGATGTGACAGAGAAACATTGGTCGGTTGCCTTCCATATACGTCATGAGTAGGGATTGAACCCACAATATAAATATGTGCCCTGACCGGGGATTGAACCTGTAATCTTTTTTTTTTAATTAATTTTTTTATTTTAGATTATTCAGTACAGTTTCTATCCTTTATTCCCATTCCAGCCCACCCACCCATCCCTCCCATTTCCAATCCCCCTAGTTTTGTCCATGTGTCCTCTATATTTGTTCCTGTAAACCCTTCCCTTCTCCCCTGAAATTCCCTCCCCTCTCCCCTCTGGGCCCTGACAACCTGTCTTCTATTTCAGTGTCTTTTGTTATATTTTACTTGTTTCTTTGTTTTGTTGTTTAGGTTCCTGTTAAAGGTGAGATCATATGGTATTTGTCTTTCAATGCCTGGCTTATTTCGCTTAGCATAATGCTTTCCAGCTCCATCCATGCTGTTGCAAAGGGTATGAGCTCCTTTCT
>CM052539.1:74559973-74675680 GCA_028533065.1 Trachops cirrhosus
TTCTGGGGCTTTCAATTCTTCTTCTGTTTGAGCCATCTTTTTGCTGGTTTTTTTGTTTTGTTTTTTTTTTTTTTGGTCTTGTCGAGGTCCTGTAGTGAGGGGCGGGGCCTTAGGAGTTCACGGAGGCGGGGCACCCCAGTCTCTGGGTTGTGATGCTGTATGTGGGGGCGGGGTCCGAGAAGGAACAATGGCGCTTGCTCTGCTCTCTGTAGGACCTCAGACCCTGCCGCCGCTTTCCACAAGCTAACTGGGCCCCTCTGGTAGCAATTCTGGTGTGGGTGGGCCTGTGCACCCTGAGGGACCTTCCTTTTCAGTCAGTGCCCCAAAGCTCTATTTCCTGGTGCTGGGACCCTGAGCTGCACGCAGTGCCTTACTTTACAATGGCCGCCTTGCTGGGTCTGCTGGTTGCCACAGCCTGGCTGGGGCCCACCAGCCACCACTGCTTGTGTGCCCAGGGTCTGCCTGCTGCGGACTTGTGCAGACTTGCCCGCTGCCCCGGTTGCTCAGCTCACCGCTCCACGTGCCTCACCTGGCTCGACTCCGCCCCTCCTACTGGTCTGGATGAATGTGTCTATTTTTAAATCCTTGGGTGTCTGACTTCCATACACTTCAATTTTCTGTCAGTTCTGGTTGTTATTTTGTTTCTATATTGTTGTTGTCCCTATCTTGGTTGTGTGAGGTGGCACAGTGTGTCTACCTATGCCTCCATCTTGGCCGGAAGTCTAAAGCCAGTTCTTTAAAATAAGATACACACACACACCCCTAGCAAGACTAAAAAAAGGGATGTTATCAGTATCAAATATGGAAAAGAGTTATCACTACAGACTCTGAAGATATTAAAAGGATAATAAAAGAATACCATGAGCAACTCTACATAAATAAGTAATTACAAAGTGGACCAATAGAAAAAAATAAAAACTACCAACACAAACCCAAGAAAAATAGTCATATAACTATTAAAGAGCTTTATTCCCAGTAAAAACTTTAAAAAAAATTTTTTTCAGGAGCTGGTGGTTTCACTAGTGAATTCTATGAACCATTTATAGAAGAAATTGCACCAAGTATACAAAATCTCTTCCAGAAAACAGAAGAGGAAGTAACACTTCCTACCTGATTTTATGATGTCTGCAATACTCTGATACAAAAACCAAAGATAGTGCAAAAAAAAAACATTGCTGTGATACAAAAAACAAAGTGCAAGAAAAGAAAATCAAAGACCAATATTCTTCATGAAAAGATATGCAAAAATCCTCAACAAAATCAAATTTAATAATATATAAAAAGAATAATATGTATCATGCCAAGTGAAGTTTATCCTGTGAAGGCAAGGCTAGTTCAATGTTGAATATTGGCTCACTGTATTAACAGTCTGAAGAGTGAAAAAAATCCATGGCATCAAGAACATGATTGATAAAGGAAGAAATTAATAAATTGAACTTCAAAATAAAAAAAATTTTGCTCTGCAAAATGTGTTAAGAGCATGAAAAGACAAGCTACAAATTGAGAGAAAATATTTGCAAATCTTATTTCCAGCACACAACTTTTATTCAGGTTATATAAAGAACCCTCAAATATCAACAATAAGAAGACAATCCCTTGTTTGGTGTAGCTCAGTGGATTGAGCATGGGCTTGCTAACCAAAGGGTCGTCAGTTCCATTCCCAGTCAGGGCACATGCCTGGGTTGTAGGCCAGGTGCCCTATAGGAGGTGTGCAAGAGGCAACCACACATTGATGTTTCTCTCCCTCTCTTTCTCCTTCCTTTCCCCTCTCTCTAAAAATAAATAAATATTTTTAAAAAAGAAAACAATCCAATTTTTAAATGGGCAAAAGTCTTGAATAGATACTTATCAAAGAGAATGTATGGATGGTAAATAAGCCCATAAAAAGATATTTAGCATCATTAGCTATTGAAGTACTTAATACTACAAATTTAAAATACAACTACACATCTTATAGAATGACCAAAATAAAAATTACTGAAATACCAAGTGGGAGCAAGGATGTATAGCAACCGGAACTCTCATATTTTGCTGGTGGGAATGCAAAATGATACAAACACTCTGGAAAAATCTTTGGAAGTTTTCAGTAAAGCTAACCACATTTACACCCATCATCTCTAGCAATTCCATTCCTGAGTATTTTCCATAGAGAAATAAATATGTTCACCAAGAAAAAAATACCTTCTTACATAATTATTTATATAGTAGCTCTAACCATAATCACCAAAAATTGGAAACAACCCAAATGTCCTTTAGCTAGTGAGTAGATAAACAAATTGTGGTCCCTCTACATACTGCAAAACTACTCAACGATTCCATGAAACAACCATTGAATCACGCAACAACTTGGCTGAATTTCAAAGGCATTAAGCTGAGTGAAAGGAGCCAATGTCAGAAGGTTATGTACTAAATTATTCTGTTTATATGAAATATTCTACAGGACAAAATCATAGTGATAGAAAACAGATCAATGATTACTGATCTTTTAGGGATTAGAGTTGGGGAGAGAGATTATCTCGACCCTGGTAGTAGTTAGGCTCAACCCACGCTCAACTTATACACATGTTAAAAGTTACAGAACTATGTTTACAGAAAAGGTCAACTTTAGCCTATGTTAATTAAAGAAATAAGACTAGAAAAAGCACCGAAGATTGCACTGGCAGAACATCATCATTTTCCTCAATTTTCCTTTCCTATTTATTTGGGATAGTGAAGAGCTCAGGCGATATACTTTCAGATTTAATACCCTACAAGTTTGTTCAGGCCCTATGTCCATCAGAGCATCCATGCAACTTGAGTCACCAAGGGCAGATCTGGAACAGATAGCTGGGGGAAAGGAAAGGCTATCAGAAAGTTAATGACTTGGACGGATGCCGCCATTTAAAGGAACAAGGAGGTCATTCAAACCTTAATGAAAGTATTCAGTCCCTGAGACAAGGAGACATGCCTTAGCTTTAATCTGCTTTTCCTGCAGTATGTTCCAAGAGTTTTCTGGGTCTGCAAATGACTAACTTCCAGTTCTTAAGCGCATAAGAAAGAGAGCTATTACCTTTCTATGTCCCTCAAAACAGAATTCTATATACAATGGGACTGTGTAACCAAGCCCAAGGTAAGACTAGAAGTTTGTGGATCTTTTTAAAAGATTTTATTTATTTTTAGAGAGGGGAAGAGAGGGAGAAAAAGAGGGAGAGAAACATCAATGTGTGGTTGCCTCTCGTGTGCTACCTGCCAGGGACCCAGCTGGCAACCCAGGCATGTTTCCTGACTGGGAATCGAACTGGTGACCCTTTGGTTCTCAGGCTGGCACTCAGTCCACTGAGCCACACCAGCCAGGGCATGATTTTTTTTTTTTTGGTAGACTGATGCTCCCAGAGATCTTATCTGCCTTATGTACAGTTGTCCCTAATATGAGCACATTACAGATGTTCACCTAGTGTTTATTGGATTGAATTGAGTATTAGAAAGTGGCTTTAACTTGCTAGGATCCCTGGTTCCTGACTCAGTTAGCAGTCATAGTAGAAAATGAGAGGAAGACACCTGGTGGAAAAATGAGGGTCATGGGTGAAATGCCTCCCATGGTTAGAACACCGTGTTCCTGATCAGAATAGGGAGGCATCATCTAGAATGCCACCAATGTGCGTCAGGAGAAATGGCCTTGGCTCCAGCCCGGGCACCAGCTCGCCAGTGTTCACAGAGCAGAGGGCCACGGGGACAGCACGGGCAGGTGGAGGTGGCCATGCCGCTGTGCCATGTGGAGCAGGAGGCGGTATTTTGAAAACATCAAGAGTGACCTGGCAACTTGCTTCAGCTTGGTGTGGTTAGTTTTCAAGTTACCTTGGAAAAGTAGGGACCATTGTAAGACTACACCTGCATTACTTCTGGAAAGAGATCGGAACAGAGGCACCATCAGCCTAGGCCAGCACTGCCTCAGCACTTCTGCTGTGCTCAGCTATTTGCTCCAGTTTTCTCTTACTGCCCACTGATCCACTGCTTATGCATTAGCTTCTGATAGCAACAAGGATACTTAACAGGGGGAGTTCTTAGAACATTCTAGTTCCGATAGGTTACAGAACTTTTACTGGGCCATAGGAATAAGTCACGGCCTAGCCAATGGATGGGCTGGCCCTGGGTCATAAATGTCTGTACCTGGGATCACAGAAAGTTGGGGGCTGGAAGTGGGGCAGTTCCCTTCAGGGCTGTGTGGTGGTCAGGAGCTGTCATTCCAGGACAGGTTCCTCTGGAGGTGGGAGCTAGGGCTGATAGTGCTTGGCTGACTCTCTTCTTTATGTTACACAGCAGGTGGATGGGTGGACAAGGGCAGTGGCTCTTTTTAGGCTGGAAGGACAAGCTCACAAAGGGAGACTGCAGCACATAGCTTCTGTTGCAGCTGGGCATCCTCAGGTCCCACAGAGAGCTGGATTGTTGCTGTCTGGAACGGGGCAGGGGACCCTATGCTGCGGGTGTCTTTTGGGGAGACAGTGTGTGTGTTGGCTAAGAACATGAGTGCAGGGTGCCTTGGGTTCCAATCCCAGCATGGACACTTGCTTTGTGATTTTGAATAAATAATGTCACCCTCTGAACTCCACTTTTCTTACTTATAAAATGGGGGTAATTCTCTCTTAAGTTATTTAAAACAATATCCAGACCATGTTTTTCTACTACTTAAATTCCTGCCTGGCTGTTCATTGTTCAGAATGACATCCCAAGTCCTTACAAAAGCAGACAACTCCCAGAACAAAGTTCCTATCCTCCTCATGTCCAGGACTTCTCCCCTGTTTTGCTCCATTGTGGCCACGTTGGCCTCATAGCTATTCCTGGTACACTCCAGTCATCTTCCTACCTCAGCCCTCTTGCACTAGCTGTATCTTCTACCTAGAAAAACCTTCACCCAGGCAGCTTCATCCTGTGATCAACTCCTAGTCAATGCTGAAACGCTACTGTCTCAGTACTTCCCCTGACTACTCAGTTTGAAACTTAACCACTCCCCTGCTTCCCTGCAGTCTAGGTTCCCTTTGACCTGCTCTACTTTTCCATTCTAACTCGGTACATAATTAATTATTGATCTTGCTATTTTCTCTCTCCCACAGTAGAGTATAACCCCAGAGGGTAGGGATTTTGTCTATTTTCTTCATTGTTCTGGCTTCAGCACCTGCAACGGGGCAGGCACAAAATAAGTGCGCAAGTTGCTGGGAATGAATAATCAAGTGTGTGTCAGTGGCCTTCTGGCTTCATTTCTTTCCATTGGAACCTCAACTTCTGATGATTACCTAAAAAATACCCTCTCACCCTCACTCATTCGTTTATTCATTTGTCTGTTTGACAACTATTTATGTCTGTTCTGTGCTAGAAATTGGAGATAGAGCAGTGAACAAAACTAAGTCACCACCTCTTTACTAGCCAAGGAGGCAGGCAATGAATACATAAACAAATAAGAATGTTAGGTGCTACGGGATACCTAACGTATAGGATATGTCACCCTAAAATGTGACTGTAGGAGGCCAACATGTGCCCTCAAATATGCTTGTTTGACACAAGAGTTATTTTGAGCTGGTAATTTTGACAAGCAGCAGACACAGGAGAAGCTCTGAAAAGATACTAAAAGATATCCTTTAGGAAGGGAAATCTCCATTTGTAAGGGCGTCTCCTCGCTGTACCGGGAAGGGGCAGATGAGTAAATCCAGGGAGACTCTCACCAGAGCAGGCATCTACTTAAATGTGCATAACAAACCTTACTCTTGTTTACCATACCTTTCCTGGTCACTTTCCCATAACTTGCCTCCCCAGGTACTTAAGTCCAAGTTCTAAACCACTTCTTTGAGTTATTTGTCCCTGAGTTGCCCCCAGGTATATATGAGATACACATGTTAATAAACTTCTGTTTATTTTCTCTTGTTAATCTGTCTTTTGTTACAGTGGCATGGTTGGCACATGGCTGCACTTACCCAACCAAGCAGCAGGCAAATAAAGTTAAGCCCGCCATCGCCACGCTTACACCTAATCAGCTGCACTCTGTCAGAGGTGCTCGTGCCCATGGACAGACTGTGACACTGTGGGTCTATTGTTTCACCTCCTGGCTGGGTTCTCAGCACAGTTCCTGCTGCTGTTAACTCCTCCCACTGGCCACGGCAGCTATTCCAAACATTCACACTTCTCTGAACCAAAAATAATGTTAAGAACAATAGCAACAATTAACATTTACTCACACTTTCTATGGCACAGGCAACACGCTAAGTATTTTTTCCATACATCTATCTTACTTAGTTCTCATCGAAAACACATAGGTTTGGTACTGTTGTTTCATAGATGAGAAAACTACAACTTAGGAAGGTTAAACAACTTGACCAAGAACCCTACTAGTAACAGGGGGAGCTAAGAGCCAGTCTAAAGCCAGGTGGTACTCACCTAGTCCCGATTCCAGCTCCACCCTTGTTGGCAAACTACCTCACCTCATCCCCTACTTCACTGGCTAACAAAACCACAAGTTTGCAGGTGGTCAGACATGAAAGCCCTCAGATTACTGACACAGGTACCATCCAAATTTCCTCAAATCTAAAAGAGTATTAATTATAAGAGGTACTATTATTCCATGTAACCTCATAATGTTAAAATTAAATTATGAAACAATATTAAGACAATTCCTATATAAGAGATGTTTTAAGGTAAAAATAAACTGTGTTAAAAATTAATGTTTTTTTACCATTTAAAAATTATCTTCAATTATAGTTTACATTAAACATTATTTTGTATTAGTTTCAAGTGTACAGCATAGTGGTAAGATGGTCATATGCTTTACAAAGCAATCCCCCTGATATTTCCAGTACGCAGCTGCTATTATAGTTATTACAATATTTCAACTACATTTCCTATGCTGTACTAATAATTTTTTTAGATATGGCATCTCCACACCCATCGAAACCTCTCCTCTTCCTGTGTCAAAAGATGAGGTGTCCCTTCTCAAGACTAAAACCTTCTTTTTATGTTCTTTATCTTTTTCTCCTTCTTGACTTTTTCCATTGATTTTTTTTCTTTCTTTCCAGTATTTTCAACTCTACCTCTCTCGGACTAAAAACATTTTCAGGTCTTTTCATCTTGAAAAGCTGATCTATGCTGTGTCCTCCTCTAGCTTTTATTCCATGTTTCTCTTTCTCTTATTTCTTCTTCCCATCTGTCTTGTGTTTACACTGAGACCTGTAAAGACTGAGATGTCAGCTATCTGGGTCCTTATTGCCAAGCCTAATATTTGTTTGCAACATTTTTGTCATGAGCACGATTTGTTGTGGTTTTTCTCTGCCCAGCAAACCTTCCATCCGGGAACCGTTTTCCCCGCACCATCCCACTGAAACCCACAGTATACACTATTTCAGGAGCACTGGCTCCCCGATTCCTTCCTCCAAGAATGGGCACGTGCTCCAGATTCTGGCCTGGCCAGAATCTACATCAAGGTTCGCAGTGGCCTCAGGTTGAAACAGACAGCATATATCACCTAAGCCAGACCATCAGAATTTTACCCTGAACTTTTTCTCTTGGAGCTCTCAGGAAAGATGCCCTCTAGCAGCCAAGATTGTCCTTGAAGTACTGGTGGCCATTCGTTCACCGTGTGGAAGTAGTTTATGTTAAAAAAAAAACCAAAACAGAGAAAAATAGGGATCCCTGATCTTCTAGATCCAAATGTACCTAAAACCAGGCTACTCCTAGACGTTTCAGGTACGTGAGCTATTACTAAATTTCCTTTTTGTTCATTGCCGGTTGATTTGTGTTTCTGCCGCTAGCAATCTAAAAGTCTAATGCATAGTCTGTGTTCTTTTCTGTGATGGTCAGTCAAGTGTGACTACAAGAGGAGACATAGGAGAGGCACACAAAAAAATTTATCGTACTCACTGGTCTGGACAGGGGCTTAACTCTCGCCACACAGGGTCATGGGGGAAGGCTCCAGGATTTATTCAGGTGGCAGAAGACTGGAACGAGGGGAAAGCTGAGGCTGGAGCCTTTTGAGTTTGGGTAGAAAGGGCAAGACAGTACAGAGTTAACTGTCCAGGATTGGCTAGTTTGAATAATTCTGGTGGGTTTTAAAGTATAAGCGTGGCTGATCTAAAGCCTGACACCTGGACTACAATGATTAGGAAAGGGACTGTTGTCCCAGGGGTAAAGGGCCGGAGAGAAGAGTTCTAGTTCTGGGTGTGTCAGTTTGCGTATCAAAACCATGCTCCCAGCTGAGTCCTTTGCTGTCTCTAATAATTTGCTAGTCTCAGGAGGGGTAGCCTCTTCCCAGCCAGAAACTTTTTTTTTCAAGATGTCAAAGCATCATAATATTGAGAAAATAAAAGCTGTATACACTGTTTAAAGATTTACAATTTTCACAGAGCTCTTGTATGCATTATGTGTATTTTACTTGATTCCATAGTGTCAAGGGGAGTGGTATATTTTTGTCTTGCTCACAAGTAAACTTGTGGGAATCAGCGCATTCTAGGCATATAACAGGTGCTCAGAAATATTTGTTGAATGAAATGAGCATTATATATGTTACTACTTACCCCATTTTATAAAACAAGATACAGAGATCAGAAAGCTAGTAGTTGGAGGTTTCTGTTCCATATTTGAGTGGGATTGGAATGGACTTGGTTAAGGGGTATGGTGAAAACCTAAACTGGCAAGGGGCAGAGGGGGATGGATTTAGATTACAGAGCCACTGTCAAATTCATGCTGGTCTTTTTCTGGATTTCTAAATTAGGGCTTATCTGTCTCTCCCCCAACTTTTACTCCTTTATAATCCACTACCTACTCCACAGCCACAGCGATCTTGTAGTGTCAGATCCGATCCTATTACTCTCCTGCTTTAAACACTTTAAAGATTTCCTTTACTTTCAGGAATAAAAGCCCAAATTCTCAACGTATCATATCAGGTCCTTAAGATCTGGCTGGCCCCTGCCCATCCTTCAGTTTCACGTATTCCTGTTCTTTGTGTTCTTTCTGCTCCAGCCAAGTAGCCTTCTTTCCATTCTAGAAAACCACAGTTGTCTCCCAACACAAAGCTTTGCTCAGCTCCTTCCTTCACTCCTTATCTAGTTATTTCCTCTTCAACAGTAAGTTCTCATTTCCAACATCATTTTCGCCAGAGCTTTCCCTGTGTTTTCCTTCCCCACTCTCATTCTAGATTTGTCCCCTGTTTTCCACTCTTGTCCCTGTGTTTTGATTTAATAGCACCCATCAGCTTGTTATGGTTATTAAGTATGGACTCTCCAAAAAACTACCAGCATAAGCTGATGATCACATAAAACTTAGAAATGTCTCAGAAGGGGCAAGTCAGGAGCTGATATTTACAGGGCTTTGAGGTCTAGACTCAGGTGATTATAAGAGGATCTAACTGAAATCAGGCAAAGTTCTTTATATAATAATTTTGGGTTGGTGAATTTAGAGTGAGATCAGAGTCTAATCTTTAATTCTTTATTTGCTAATTACAGTTGATATTCAATATTATATCACTTTGAGGTGTGCAGCATGGTGGTTAGACATTTATATAACTTGCAAAGTGATCCCTCTGGTAAGTCTAGTATTCACCTGGCACCACACATATTTATTACAATATTATTTTTTTATTTTTGTAATTGATTTTGAGAGAGGAGGGAGGAAGAGAGAGACAGTGATTTGTTGCTCCACTGCTTTATTCTTCCATTGGTTGCTTCTTGTATGTGCCCTGGCCAGGTATCGAACTTGAAACCTTGGCATGTCAGGACAATGCTCTGGCCAACTGAGCTACTCAGCAATGGCTTACAATATTATTGAATATCTTCCTTCTGCTGTACTTTATATCCCTGTGACTGTTTTGTAAATGCCAATTTGTACTTAATCTGTTCACTGTTTTCACCTAGCCCCTTAGTCCTCCTTCCATCTGGCAACCATCAGTTTGTTCTATGTAGCTATGAGGTGATTTCTGTTGTGATTGTTCATTTATTTTGTTTTTTAAATTTCACATATAAATAAAAATCATATGGTAATTGTCTTCCTCCGTCTGACTTATTTGACTTAGCATAATACCCTCTAGGTTCATCCATGCTGTTACAAATGGTAAGATTTCATTCCTTTTCACGGCCAGTCATAGTCCACTGTATTTGTGCACCACATCTTCTTTATCCAACTCTCTATCGATGGGCATTTACATTGCTTCCATATGAAATGTTCTTCTTTGTCTCTTATTATAGCTTTTGTTTTAAAAATCAGACTATTTTGTCTGATATAAGTATTGCTATCTCAGCTTTTTGTTTGTTTGTTTTTATTTGTGTGAAATATCTTTTTTCATCCCTTTACTTTCAGTCTGTTTGTGTTTTCTGATCTGAAGTGGGTCTCTCGTAGGCAGCATATGTATGGGTCTTGTTTGCTTCTCCAATCAATAATCCTATGTCTTTTGATTGGAGGATTTAATCCATTTACATTTAAAGTAATTATTGATAGTTGCATAGTTATTGCCATTTTATTATTTATATTTTTCTTTTGTTCTTTTCTTTCTCCTCCTTTTCCTCCTCTTTGCCTCCTCTTCTTCTTTCTCTTCCTCTTCCTCCTCTCCCTCCTCCTCCTCCTCCTCCTCCTTCTTCTTCAAGAAGTCCACTTAACATTTCTTGTAATACTGGTTTGGTGGTGATGAACTCCTTTAACTTTTTCTTGTCTAGGAAGCTCTTTACCTCTCCTTTGATTCTAAATGGTAGCTTTTCTGGGTAGAGTAATACTGGTTGTAGGTCCTTGCATTCTATTGCTTTGAGTATTTCATGACAATCCCTTATGGCCTGCAAAGTTTCTGTTTAGAAATCAGCTGACAATCTTATGGGAACCCCTTGTAGGCAACTGTCTTTCTCTTGCTACTTTTAAGACTCTCTCTTTGTCTTTAACCTTTGGTGTTTTAATTATGATGTGTCTTAGTGTGGGCCTCTTTAGCTTCATCTTGTTTGGGATTCTCTCATTTCCTGGACTTGTATGTCTAGTTCTTCTGTCAGGTTAGGGAAGCTTTCCATCATTATTCACTCAAATATATTTTCAGTTCCTTGCTTTCTCTTCTCCTTCTGGTAACCTTATGGTGGGAATGATGTGATGCTTAAAGTTGTCCCTGAGGTCCCTTAAACTATCCTCATTTTTTAAAATTTGTTTTTCTTTTTGTTTCTCCATTTGTATGTTTTCTGCTACCTTGTCTTCCAAATCATTAACTCAATTCTCTGCTTCATCTGATCTGCTATTGATTCCCTCTAATATACTCTTCATTTCAGTTATTGTAGTCTTCATTTCTGACTGGTTCTTTATTATGGTTTCTATCTCTTTATGTAAATTTTCATTAATTTCATCTACTCTTCTCCTTAGTTCATCAAACATCCTTATAACCAGTGTTTTGAACTCCACATTTGGTAGATTGCTTGCCTCCATTCTTTTTTAGTTCTTTTTCTGGAATTTTGTTCTCTTCCTTCATTTGGAACATATTTACTTGTTTCCTCATTTTGGCTGCCTTCCCATGTGTGTTTATATGTATTAGGTAGATCTGCTCCATCTCCCAGTCTTGGCAGTGTGGCCTTATGTCGAGGTGTCATGTGGGGCCCAGTGGTGCAGACTCCCTGGTTACATGAGCTGGGTTCTCCAGGGGTGTCCCTGTGTGGGTTGTGTGTGCCTTTTTGTTGTAGTTGTTTTGTTTTCAGTTTAGCATGTTAGTAGGTGGGATTGACTCTCAAGGTGACTGGCTGTGAGGACTAGCTGTGACTCCAGTGGATAAGCTGTGGTGCTGAGGCTGACCCCATGGAGTGGGATTCACTTTAGTTGTACTCTGGTGCCTGCTGAGTCCATCCTTTGGATGTTTTGTTTGCAGAGCTAATTGGATGGTGCTCTGGTGTGGTCTGAAGTTGGCCACTGGGTGTGTTAGTTCTGGTCCTCTTGGGAGGGGCTCTGGTGAAGGCCAAGGTCAGAAACTCCCTGTTTTCAGACCAGGGACACCTAGTAGGACTACAAAATGAGCTGTGGTTGGTAGCTGCATGTGCCGTATTAGGTAGGCACCTGGGAGAGGCTATGCTGTGAACTGAGGCTGATTTCCCCTAGTGCCAGGGGCTGCTTAGAAAGAGGTTCAGGTATGCCAAACCAGCTGCTGCTTGTTCAGTTTAGCATGACTTTTCATGCTTGTTCAGTTACGTGGACTTTTGAGAGATTTTAGAAAGGTTCTCAGTGGGGACCAAGGCTAGCAGCTTCTGAGGAATAGCTGCTGAAAAAGATTTGGGCTAGTGCTCATGTTGGGTAAGGTGGGTTCTCAGGGACTCAACAGGGTGGGGCGAGTTTGTTGGAGACTCAGATGTGGTTCTTGTCTGCACCTGCAAACTGGGCGTGGAGAGGGCTCAACAAGGGAACAATGGTTTCTGCTAGTACTTCTGTCTGTACCCGCTGGCTAAATAGTGTGGAGAGATTTACAAAGGAACAATGGCACCTGTCAGCATTTTAATCCTGGACAGAGCTACCCTTCCAGCCCTAACCCTGAAACCAGACAACTCAGTTCCTTCTCACATGTCCCTGGTGCTTTTTGAGCTGATGCCCCAGTACTAGAGCTGAGAATGAGAGAGTCCATCAGTGAGTAATTTCATGGGCCCTTTAAGAGGAACACCTGGGACTCCAGAAGCCCTCTGTCTAACCTGCACAAAATTTCCACTGATTTTCACAGCCAGATGATGCAAGGACTCCTATTCCTGGCACTAGTGGATGGAACTGGGGAGACTAGTGTGGGGCTGGGCCCCTTGCTCCTCCATGGGGACCTCTGCAGCCAAGATAATCCCTCCTGATTTTTAACCATCGCATTTGGGTGTGTGACCAGACCATTTTGCATCTCTGCCCCTCCTACCAGTCTCAGCATTGTTGCTTCTTTATATCCTTAGTTACAGGAGTTCTGTTCAGCTAGTTTTCAGGTGGTTCTCAAGGGTGATTGTTCTATAACTTAATTGTAATTTTGATGTGGTCGCAGGAAGCAGTGAGCATGCCATTTACCTACTCCGCCACCTTGACAGGAAGTCTTGAAGCAAACTTGGTAAGTGAGCACTTGTTTGATGAGCAAGAAGTTTGCCAGTTAAGGGATCAATTTTCCTGAGAAGTCTACTGTTTCAGCAGCTAGATTTCAGATATATTGACTTTTTTGGATGTTTCTTAAAGGTATTTTTTGGTATAGAGTCTTAGCTCCCTGGGCAAGAATTACTGAACCAAATAATGAAGTCATATTATGTCAGTGTCCATATTCCCCAGGTAAGAAATATAAATATGAACAGTCTCAGTTCTCATGTATATCTGTGTTAATTTCACCCCTTTATCAATAGCACTTGTGGCAATTACTACTTTAAGTTTGATTAATTAATATCCATCTCTGCTGGTAGACTCTTTGCTCTGTAAGGGTGGGTTCCGTACCAGTATCGCTCCCTATTTTAGTCCCTGTGCCGGTCATGGCACCTGGTTCATAAAAAAGTATTCAACTAATATTTGCTACTAGTGAATGAGACAAACGCCTGGATGGGGGGATGGAGAAAAAAGCAGAGATTACTTTGTCTTTAATCCAATGTTAAAGTGATTCTAGTAATGCTGAGGAAACACATTTAGAAGGGAAAGATAAGAAGTTCCACTTTGGGAAACTGAGTTTCATTTCCAACAGGAAATACACATCTGGAATTCAGGAAATATAAAAGCCAGGGCAATATATGCAAATTTTATGAATTTTTTTCAGTATGACTTAAAAATCAAAGTCACACAGAGCTGTTGGATGACTATCATTGCTATAAACCCAGCTTTGCCAGAGAAAAATCCTCCTAAAGTCCATCTAGATTAAAAGTTTTATTCAGTCAGTCAAGGGCAAGACTAATGAAAATGTACTAAGTAGTAAAGATGATAATAAATACAGACATAGCACCTTCTGTGTGCCAAGCTCTCTTCTAAGTGCTTTTCTTCCATTAACTCAGTAAACCTCATAATACCTCTATGAGGTAAGTGCTATAATCATCTCCATTTAATAACACAGAGTCAAAGAATTGAGCAAAAGCTGCTGCTCGCAACTACATGAAAAAGCTACGTTAACATAACTTTCTATTCTGGGAAGTTTTTGCCCAAGAAGATAAAGGTGCAAAATATCTGTTTCAGAAAACATCATGAAAGTTTCTTTGTCTGAAAAATAAATAATGCAATGGAAAACTAAATTGTTTATCAAAGAGTTGTTTAATCACGGAGAGTCACTTTACAACCCACTCTTGTGAAACTATTATATCACAACTTGGCCCAGTCACAAGCATGTTTTCACATTGAAAAATCTCACCCGAAATTATATTGCCTAAACCTTATAAATGTCCATCCTTGAAGTCCCCTCTCTGAGACACACTAAGATTCTGTCAAGATGGTGCTCTCTTCACTGCATAAGCAATAAACTTGGCTTTGCTTGACCAATAGGTTATTTTAGTGGTCTTTTCAGGGAGTCAGCAGTTAATAGAACCAAAAGATTAATGACTTGTACCCAGTGTTTTGCTAATGTGTTCCCTAATTTTATGTGGAGAAGGAAGGAAGACCATGATTTACTATTGAAAAGGATACCTACCTCACTTGGGTAAAGAAAATTAAGTTTTAAGAAAATTAGGGCAGAATTCTGTGTATCTGTTTCAGAGGTCAGCATAACACTAAACTGAATTAAATATAAACCTAGACTAAAAAGGACACTTGAATGAGTATTGCCAAAAACACTGGCCAGGTGAATTTTCCATTTGGAGGTTAGAATGGGGAAGGTCCCAGCTACTGTCAGGCACAGAGATTAAAAGCAATGGCTTTGGATTCAGACATAGGTTTAAGTTCTGGCTTCACCATTTCCTAGGGATTTGATTCTGGGCAATAAATCTCCCAAACTCAGAAGTTCACCTGTAAAACAGAAATAATGTTAGTACCTGCATCACAGAGTTAATATGAGGACTGAATGGGACAGTGTGTGCCAAGAACTTATCATTGGTGGTATTTACTGCTATCATTATCATTCACTACAGGATTGATTTTAGGGCTTGGGAAAAGGAAAGATAAGATCAGAGCTATACTTCAAGGGGATTGCAGAATTCACAGAAAAGAAACAAAAGATCTTACCAGCTGAAAATTCAAGATTGGATTTTCTTGTAGCCCTCTAGTGTTTTTCTAGGTACAATGGTCACGGAGGGTGGAGGGGTAATTCCCCAGTGAAACTCTCTCTCCACTTAACATTAAAGGACTGTTTACCTCCCAAGTGGGTTGCCTAGGCAGAGTTTAGGACTGTAGGAGAAACTTGACCTAAAAAGCTTAAGAACTTAGAACCCTGAGAGAGAGAGATGAAATCTGGCAATAAGAAATATCTAAGTGTTTGTTTTGGTGGGGATATGCAGAAGATGAGTACTGCTGTTTTCTAGATGTTATCGCTAGTAATACAAACGAACACGAGCTCACTGAGCCCAAGGTTGCTCTTTTCTAAATTTGC
Source organism: Trachops cirrhosus (assembly GCA_028533065.1). Taxonomy (NCBI): domain Eukaryota; kingdom Metazoa; phylum Chordata; class Mammalia; order Chiroptera; family Phyllostomidae; genus Trachops; species Trachops cirrhosus. The sequence continues at coordinate 74,575,443 of CM052539.1, forward strand.
TTATTCACCTGCCAAGTGAGCCTTGCTCAGAAGCACCGTGAGGAGATATTAAGTGAGCCCAGTATTTATTGCAAACCACAACAGTTTCATGTCTGGCCTCCAAAGATGAATAATCTTGGGGAGGGAGGCCATTTTCTCATTATTTGTAGAACTATAGAGCTAAAGACTACTTTGTATTTACCACGTGACTCTAGGGGCTTCTGTTTTGCATGCATCTCCTCATTTAATCCTCACAGAACTTTCTAGTTATTATTATTCCCATTGTTAAACTTTTTGTTGATTTACTTGTGTTTTCTTATTAAGTACTCACCAGTTTGTGAAAGAATCCTGAGCCCAGGATAATTCAATGCTTTCTAAAGAGACAGGAGAGATGTGGTGTGGTGTTTGACTGTATTTGCAAGCAGAGTACAGCACAGAGAATCAACAATAACACATTAGAGTAGAAGCAACAGGACAGACGGACTGCAGGTTTAACACAAAGGGCTAACAAACTCTATTTTAACTGTGGCCATAAGTAGTAACTATATATTCAGGGAAGGGCCTCTAAGTATAAAGAGAGTCTTGAGGATCTTGAGATTATGAGACTGGAAAAGGTTAACTATTTTCTGATTCTAATGTTCCATTTGGGAAAATTGGACAGTTTTCCAGACTGCAAATAACTATTTGGAGTAAGGTTACAAGTTGTGAAATGGAATATTGTATGTATATTTTCATATCCACCTCCAATTTTATTTTGCATGACTTGATTTTTAAGTTAACACTATCTCAAGATGCAATCCACATGGGATTTAATAATTCTAATTCCATCTCTTAATGTCTTTATGAGTAATAGGAGAGTGATTTACTTCGGTGCTAGTTCATATCTACCCTTTCTCAGAACTAGTCAAAATGTAAAAAAAAGTTCTTCAAGAGTAACCACAGGGCAACAAGAGAAAACGTGCCAGTGTTGTGAGGTAACATACCTCCTTTCACAAATGGTCTAACTTGTTAGACTGTGAATTTCCACGTTTCAAGCCTAAAGGATTCATTAAGCAATTAAAAAAAAAGAAACCCACCCTAGAAAAAAATGCTATTTGCCGAACTCTCCTTGTACCTCCTTCAACACAACTTCACAATCATTCCTGCACATTTGCATAAGTTTGAAGAAATCAGAGGAGGGATTGCTAGATGGAAGTCTTTACGATGTAGGCAGGATTTGAATTTGGTCTTGCATGGGTGAGTTGGGTGAGGCAGGTTAGCTTAGCATGGTCAATAGGCTATTTTGGTTGAAGGGGGAATTATGGCTGTTGGGCCCTGATGATAGGTGCGATGCAATCAACTTACCGGTTTGCTTTCTAAAAAAGGCCACTAAAAATGGGCCAGAGGAGTGGCTTCCTTTGCTGTTACCTCTGCCCTCTAGCCACACTCCTCACTGTTCTCCATTGCTCCTCCCCGGCAGGCAGGCCAGTAGAGGGTCTTTCTCACTTCCTGGTTTGGTCAATGAGGTGCTTGTAAGAGATTCGAGGGAGGAAGGTGGGTGATAGGAGGGAACTTATTTGCCAGGCTCCCTTCTTGCAGGGTCAGCCTGTGTTGCTGCAGGCCACACAAGAATTGCACTACTTTCCTTGAAAGTTGTTGAATTTGAATGGTTTTCCAGCCCTTAAGTCCAGTCCCTCCTGAAGGCCAGGTAAATTCTTGTCCTTAGGTCCTGTGAGATAACTTTGTTTCCTTCAGTAAACACCACACTCACACACCCACAAACACACTTTTTTTTGTCAGTTTAAGCACATTTGAGCCAGTGTTTTCTTACTTGTAGCAAAGAGATGTAACAGAAGTATTTGGCGCGTGTGTCAGACTTCACACGACTAATCGTGTTTGATCCTCTTAACTACCGTGAGAAGTAGTTTTCTTGTGACTCACATCTCTCTTGGCTTAAAAGTTCTTCCCTCTAAGTGTCCCTTAATTTTTTCTGGGTGTCCCCGAAGGAATGCCTCAGACTTTCCCATAAACCAGTCTGCCAGCCTCAGTCACCATTAGTTTGCTCTGCTTTTTTTCCCCACTTGCAGACATCACTGCACAATGTGAAAATGACAATATCTACATGCAATATCTCACCTCTGGATGCTGCTTGGTGTTCGGGTCCTTACAAGCACCTCGGGGTGCTCAAACCTCTCTGAGTCTGGGGAGGAGATAGGGAGGATGTCTCTTCTCCCGAGGTGTCAGTTCAGTCCTTCCGCACCTCTTCATGTGGCCAGAGGCTCGGCAAGTGTCCCGATGAGATGTGTGAACTAGTGGCAGAGCTTTCCTACTGTGCATTGCAGCACAGATGTGAACCTCAAAGGTACAGGAGGTATTGACCTCCCTGGCCCTTGGGGCAGGCTGGTGGAGATTGGGTGCCTGGAGCCCTAGCGCTGTCATTTAACCTTGAGCAGTCTTATTTCATCAGCTCCAGTGTGGCCTACAGATACTGTCATCTTCTGTAAACACCACGTCATGAATCCAGCTATCCACATAAGCCCCCTTCCCTGTGCCAACCACAGGCTTACAAGTCCAAACGGGACCAGATCAACACTAGACATTGTGCATTACTTGCATGTTTGCCGTTCCTGCTTTATGGTCTCTCTTCTTTGTCAGAAAACAAAACTTGCAAACAAGCCAAGAAACAGAGATGTGGGGTGTGTGTGAGTGAGTGGGATGTATTATTAGAGAATAAGAAAGATATGATGTATGCTCTCATTAGGCAGCCAAAATGCCCTATTATATATACCATCCCACTCTGACCAATGAGGAAACAGTCTTTTACAAGTAGGTCACCTACCTGAGGTCACATATTAAAGGACAAAGCTGAGATTCCAGTCCAGGCTTGTCTGGCTCCAGGGACACATGCTTGATTCCTTACTATTGTCATATCCCTTCTTCTCAATGTTCCACCAGTTAGGATCAAGACCCTCCAATCTCCATTTAGAGAACAAGTTCTGAGGCAGTCATGAGGTGTACCTCTCAGAATTTCCTTCAATAGGGAACTGTCACAGAAAGTCCAGTCAGGCCACCACCTCCAGCTGCAGCAACTTTGGGTTTGGAGCAATGTTTGGGGCAAGGATGCACTCTCTTTGGGATAGCCTGGCATGAATACTAGAGCCTGGCCATCTCTGCCCAGTCTGGGACTCCCCTATGGAAAATCTATGAGCTGGAGCTCCCCACTGGGCGGGCCAGGATGGTCTCAGAGCTGTGTTGCTGTCTGAGGCTCTTCCCACCTGACCCTCTGTTCTTGCTCCTCTCATAATGTCAGACACACACAGTCATTGGTGTGGTCCAGAGGCTCACTCTGCTGCTCCTGCTCCCTCACCCGTTTATCATTCATAGGCATAAACCCTCATAGATCTCTTGCATTCCTAACTCTTTCGTTACCTGTTCCCTGACATGAGATCCCTGAGAGAGTCGTCATAATTCTCCATTACTTAATGATAAACATAATTCTGTTTATCCTCCGTAACACTTAGTACGGGGCTATGTACTATTTTTTGTGGGGGGTGGTGAGCAAGCCATTTTACATGTGGCAAATGAGTAGTTTCGATGTCTTCTTATACTAGTTCTGGAGAAGCTTTGGGCCCAGAGGCCCAGTATGATACAAGTTAAGGACAGCTTTAGAACATCAGACTCACCTGCAGATTTTGTTTAAATAAGAATTCCTGGGCCCTCCACTCAAAGATTCTGACTCAGAGGCATATAGGGCTAGGACCCTTCATTTTTAGTGAGCATCCACAGTGGATTCTGAGCCACATGTGAGAAGCACAACCTTTGAGAATGACTATTCAGCTCCAAAGGCCTCCCCTTTCTCCATCACCACCACATTTGGTGGTATGGTTGATTGTCCCTGTGAATTTAGAAGAATCTTGGCATATTCTACAACCAGGATTTTTCTATCTCCTGAATATGTTCTGTTCCGCATTTAAAAATGAATAGGGCTACAAGGATAGAGTGCAAAGATTGCCTTGAACCTGGAAGAGACATAAATTGGTGGTATTACCAGCTGACATCTGGATATGAACTGGGATTATAAAAGGTAAGCTGTTGGCCTTATTTCACAATGTGGATTGCTAGCAGGTGAGTCATTATGGTTATGGTGCTTCAGTTTAGTACAACCCTGTCCTTTTGTTATACCAGCAGAATGTCTCCTTTTCATCCCTTAGCTTTCCTTCAAGGGAAATCTCAAACACCACTTTCTGACTCTTCCAAGTGCACATCTTCTTTCAACATCTCATTGCTCCTGACACTTCATTTCATGGGTATATATTATATTTAAATTTCTTACTTTATGTATCCCACCTCCCATTTGCCTAAAATTTTTTTGGGAGTGAAGTCAATTTCTTTTCATCTCTTCATTTCAATGCCTACCCCAGGACCTAGCATATGGTAGGAGCTCCATTGGTGGGACGAAGGCCATGGATGGGTGGGTAGATGGAAACGAGGAAGAATGGGAGGGCGGAAGTGGGAATGAACGAAAGGTGAGCAGATCCCTTTGACTCAGTGCTTCATTTTGCTTGACTTCCCACACCCATGTCCAGTATCACTTAAAAATAAATGATTATGTCACAGAAATATAGAATTACCTTCTTCTCATAGTTTCTACTGATTTAAATGTATTTCAAGCAAATTGAAAAAAACTTATGGGAACATTTTAAAAAAGTAAAATGAAAAGAAATTCCTAGTCAAGATAAAATTTTGGTTGTAGGAGGAAATGTGAGGTAATGGGCTTCAGAATCAATTAGTCTGAGGTTGAAAATCCCACTTTGCTACTTACTGGTTGTGTAGTTCTAGTATTGTTTTATGTAAAATGGGACTAATAATGTTTACATCATAACAATTGTATAAACCCAAGCCAAGTGCCTGATATATAGTACAGGCTCAACGAATATTAATTATCTTCTTCTTCTTTCACCAAAATTAAATAGGATCCTTGTACTTGGAGAGCAAACCCATGCCATCATTATTTATTTATTTTTTTAAACTTCTAAATGCATATACATGGGTTAGATGCTCAGTAAGCACATGTCAGATGAATGAGGACATCGTTTTCTGGCTCTGGGTTATCTCAAATTCTAATTTTAGTTCGCTTCAGTGTTAGGAAGCGAATTTAAAAGTATAGCAACACGACTCACAAGATTAAGATTTTTGTATCCAGAAATCTTGATTTAAATCTTCAGTGGTTGACTTCTGAGAAGAGTGCAAATGTTGGCATTATCTTTTTTATTAGCAATTTGAAAAGAACCGGGCTCTCACACAGCTCTGTGCAGCTCAAAGATGTACCGAGCAAAGAATAAATTTCCTGCCCACACAAACTCAAGGCAAAAACCCACAAGCTGTCTTATATTATTCTGACAGCCCGAACAAGGTTTCTTCTTTTTCTTATAAAGCAACTTGACAAAATTATAAGAACTTTCCACTGTGCAGAATTTTTACTTTGTGGGGTTGTTAAAGCTGGTGATGTATTTGCTCCAGGAGAGACCAAAGACTCAGAGTTACAGACATTTACAGATCTCACCCCACCAATTCAGCACATGAAAATTCCTTTTTTAAGTCTTCAGTTACTAGTGATATGATCTGGCCTGGGTCCACTCACAGCCCTGTTGGAGGTGCACTTCACGGGATGTAAGTGCTTCATATGCACAGAAGCTGTGTACTCCAAACTGTGGTCCAGGTCAAAAGGGGCCAGTCCTCCTCCAAACCCCGCTGGAGCCCGCCTCTTATTTAACATGTACTGCCATGGGCAAAGGGATTCAATAGAGGTCATCCTACTTCCAGCCCCACTTACTGGAATCCATCAGTATAGAACCGAGAAGGCTTTAGAAATCTAATATGCTCAGTGAAGCTAAGTACTAGGCCAAGACCAAGGAGACTCAACTGTTGAACATTAATTCTGTGAGAGGCACTTATTATGTATTCATATGTCTATTTTATTTATACCCTCTTTCCAAAAGGAATATAAATTCACTTATGAGAAAACACATAGGTTAAGTGGGGATACTATACAATAGAAAATACAGACGAAATCAGAAGAAGGGGACGTATACAATGCATGAGTTGCAGTGTGCGGCTAGCCATGGGGTGCAAACCCATTTGGAAATTCCTACCAGCTGGTGGATGATAACTGCGTGGCTCTCAGTGTCCAAAAGATAAAAGCAAACCTGCTGCCCTGAAACACAGTAATTTCTGGTATTGGGACTCAGAGGAGGTATCTGCCCCCATTACTTAGTGAGGGGTGAGGAGGAGTCGCAGTCAACAGCCCAGATGTGCTTAATTGTGACCCTGTCGATGTGGTCTCGGGGCTCATTCTTTAGGGCCCTATATACAAAGAAAAATAGCAGAATGGGAATCAAGTTATTACTTGATTAAAGATGCTCACCACTCAATATTCCCCCCAAGTCAAGGCTGTCTGGTAAAAACCACTTTGGTACAAAGTTAAGGCTTAAAGCAGAAGTCAGGTCTCCCATCTCCTCCTGAAAATGCACATGTATGTGTGTCTACAAAATGAAGTCAGGTCCCCCTAATTATCTGAATCTGCTTCCCCCTCTACTACATGGAGTGGGGGCAAAAACAGGGCATTCATAGCTAACCTCGGAAGAAGAATGATGTCAGCTGTATAATGAACCACCCCTGTAGTGGCATAACCAATAGCAGTCTGTTATTACTATTGTCTGTCCCTCATAGTTCTGAGGGTTGACTGGGCTCAGCTGGATGGTTCCCACTCTGAGTTTCTCACACTGTTGCAGTCAGATGGTAGCTGGGGCTGGAATCATCTCAGAGGCTTCCTCACACATGAGTCTGGTGGTTGATGTCAGCCATCATTTGAGACTGCAGCTGGGACTGTCAGCTGAACATGTACACCAGGCTCTTCCACGTGCTTGATGTCTGGGATCCAAGAGCACTTGTCCTGATAGATATAAATAAGATAGATAGATAGATAGATATATAGATAGACAGATAGACACATGGAGATGGAGAGAGAAAGAGAGAGAGGTGCCAGGCAGAAGGTGAAATGTCTTTCCTTTTTGGAATAAACTTTATTTTGGAACACTTTTAGATGTACAGGAAAGTTGCAAAGGAAGAACGGAGAGCTTCTGCACATCCCTCACCCAGTTTCAGTTTCCTCTAATGTTACCCTCTTTCCTTCCCATGGTGCCTTTTTAAAATTAAAAACACTAACATTGGTTCATAACTATTAATCAAACTCTAGACTTCATTAGGATTTCACTAGTTTTTCCATTAGTGTCTTTTTTTTTCTGTTCAAGAATCAACTCCAGGATCCCTCATTGCATTTATTTTTATGTCTCCTCAGTCTCCTCTGGTTTATGACAGCTTCTCAGTCTCGTTTATCACGACTGTGACAGTTTTGAGAAGTACTAGTCAGCTAGTATGCAAAATGTGCCTCAAATTGGATTTGTCTGATATTTTTCTCATGATTAGACTGACAGGTTGGGTTTCTGGAAAGAATACCACAGAGGTATTCAAAGCACCCTTCTCCTCACATCACACCTGGGGGGACCTGACATCCATATGCTATCACTGTGATGGCAACTTTCATCACCTGGTTAAGGTCATGTTTGCACTATTTCTCCACAAATCACTATTCCTACCCCTTCTATATTGTATTCTTTGGAACAAGTCACTAATCTAACCCATTCTCAGAAGGGAGGCTGTAGTGTCTACACATACTATTTTGAATTTCCTGTATGGCAGGTCTGTCTCTCCTTCCTCACTTTTGTATTTATGTCATTGATGACTCATGTATATTTATTTTACACCTTGGCTATAATGGAAAACTATGCTATTATATTGCTCCTTTTTTCCAATTACTTTGGACATTTGGGACCCTTTAGTTTAGGTCCTGTGACCCTTTGACTTGACCCTATCTTTTAGGGGTTTCTCTGGAGCACATTCCTTACATTCTGCTTTTATAAGATGTTTCTAGGATTACTTGTATTCCTCTTTCCTTATACCTAAAATTAGCCATTTCTACAAAGAGCCCTGATTCTTTGTATTATGGAATGGTGTTGTGTCACCCTTTATGACCTCACCTCAAGTCATGTAGTGTCTCGTTATGGATGAGAGAGTCACAGATATCCACCCACGTTCAAAGAGAAAGGACATAGGCTCCATGGTTTAATGGAGGAGTGAAAAGGAGACATTGTAAGAGGAGCTTTAGCATGGTCTATTGTTATGGCCATACACAATAAACAGCTTGGAAAACACAAGCTGTCACAGGTGGTCTGCGTATCTTAACGAGAGGGCAAAATTTGAGCAAAGACTCAGAGGAGGTGAGGAAGTCAGCCATGCAGGGGAAATGTTCCAGAGAGAGGTAACAATTAATGCAAAGGCTTTCAAATGGGAAACAGCCAAGGGGCTATCATAGCAGATGGAGAGGAGTGATGAGGGGAGTCATAGAAGATAAGGATGGAGGGGATAGATTATAAAGGGCCTAGAGGACATTATGAGGACTTGAGTGAGCAGACATGGCAGGGTATGGAGTGAGGACGTGACCTGACTTACAATACTTAAAAGTGATTACAAGGGCTATTCTGTTGAGAAATGACTTCAGGAGACAAGGGTAGAAGGGGGCAAACCAGTCAGGATGCTATTCCAGTAATCTACACAGAGGTGATGGTGGCTCAGAGCATGGTGATGGCTGTGAAGATTGTCCAGAGGGGCTGGATTCCAAGCAACTTCTGAAGCTGAAGCTAAAATCTCCTGCTGGACTGCAGATGGGACATAAGAGAGAGGAAAATCAAAGAGGACTTCAAAGTTTGGCCTGAGAAGCTGCAGGGATGAAGCTGCCATCGACTGAGATGACTATGGATGGGGGAAAGACCAGGAGCTTGTTTTTGGAAATGCTGATTTCCAGATTCCTGTTAGACATCAAAGTAGAGATGTCACACAAGCCTTGGGGATACACATCTGGAGTCCAGGAAAGGAGTGTGGGCTGGAAATAGCCATTTGGATGTGATTGCACAGAGATTTGTATTTCAGGTCATAATGAGATCACCAAGAAAATGAGTAGATAGAGGAGAAAAATCAAGAACTAGGGCACCTCAACATTAGAAGAAATCATCCAAAGAGGCTGAGAGGAAGTGACAAAAAAATGCAATAAAGCCCAAGAGTGCGTGATGTCTGGGAAGTAAGTGAAGAGAGTGTGTTGTGGAGGAAAGCATCGTCAACTATCCAGTGAGGTCACTCAGTTCAGTAAGATGAGGATCAAGGATCTGATCACTGGGTTAAGCAATGTGGAGGTCATTATTTTTCTTGACAAGAACTGTTTAGATAGAGGTAGAATTATTGGAAGGAGACGAATTGGAGTTAGTCTCGCTATCTCTTTGAAGAATTTTGCTTCCAAGTAGTAAAAGAATTGTGTGGTAACTGGTGAGTTCAAGAGGAGGTTTACATGCCCACAAGAATAGGACAGTAACAAAATAAAAGGCTGGTGGTTTAAGAGAGAGGTAGCAATTGCTGAAGCAATTTCCTTGCACAGGTGAGGGGATCTGAGCTATGGTGCACACGTTGTTAGAAGAAAGACATATAATTCGTGCCAGGAAGGCACAGTATATGGGTGCACATGCTGACAAGTTCATGTGGTGTTGGGGTTAGGGGTCACTTAAAATTCTTTTCTAATTGATTTGGTTTTTCCAGTGAAGTAGGAGGCAAGGTCATCAGCTGCGAGTGAGAATGTGGGAGGGTGTGTTAGAGGTTTGAGGAAAGAGGAAAAGGTGTAGAACAGGCACCTGACAGCGTGGGAGGATGAATGGATTGGTGAAGTGCTGTTGTCTTAAGTTCAAAGTGAGGTCAGTGAGAATGGCTCTGTTTTCTCCATCTACTTCAAAGGCAGGTGTGAGTAGGCAGAGGTAGATTTAACAGGAGTGAGAAGGTAGACAGAAATGTCACTCTTGCCAATAATATTTACAACAATTAGTCAAGCCAATAAATAAAGTTCTTTTTTAAAAAAGGTTTTTTTATTTTTAGAGAGGAAAGGAGCGAGAAAGAGAAGGAAACATCAACGTGTGGTTGCCTCTCACTCACCCCCCACTGGGGACCTGGACCACAACCGAGGCATGTGCCCTGACTGGGAATTAAACCAGTGATCCTTTGATTCACACACAGGCCAGCACTCAATCCACTGAGCCACACCAGTCAGGGCCAATGAAGTTCCTTGTGCAATAAACACAGTCATGAGTTTTGTCTTTTTTCTTATAACAGTCTTTAGCAAAGGTCTCTGGCTTCTTACGACAAGTCACAATGCTGACATTAAATATTATCCTGTGGTTGTCCCATGGAGGTTGGGATCAACAGCCCCTGCCCCAGAATTTATCTGACAGGTGATGCCACACAAAAACTGAATCTGGAGATTGTGACTCACACATTGAGGTTTTCTGGGGACAACAGTGCAAACACCCAAGCTGGGCTGGAAACGGCTGGAGGGAAGGGAGAGGTGAGTGGCTTTTGTGTGTGTATGGTTAGGAGGCAGGGTTGGGATCAGGTGAGCTTCCTCCCTGGCACCAAGAGAGAAAAGGTACTGGCTCCCAAATAGGCTTGCTCAGACGTGGAGCAAAAAGGAGAAAGAGGGGAGGGTGGGACCTAAACGCTGATAGTCGTCAAACATCAAAAATAGAGTCAGAGTTTTCATTACAAATCTATGCCACAAATCTAATAGGCAACGAGTGCATCATGGTGCTTAAAATCTTCAGTTGTGGTATCAGAATGGAGTTTAAATCCTAGCTCTTTAGCTCTGAGATGCCTATGAACTCGCTGACCTTAGGCAAATCACTGAGTTAGTCTCTCTGCCATGTCTTAGTTTCCTCGGCTGGAAAAGGGAGGCAAAAGTAGGTAACTCCTGGCTTAATAAATGTTGGTAAACTGCTTTGTTTGCACAGCTATGCAATTCAGTACTCCACATTCTAATTTCTGAGAATTTTGATGGACATTTTTATTTCAGATGTGTGATTTTCATGGTTCAATCATGTCATGTTGCCAATGGCTCTGAGTATATTATATTTCAAATAAGTTATTTCCTTTAGTTTTTGAGAGCATTACATAACACTAAAAACTAACTCTTACCTTTATGCTCCATTCTGTTGAAGCTTCTCTAATAGTTCCTATTTAGTGAACAAAACTTAAAAAAATACAGGAAGAAATCTTGGGTGATTCAGTTTGTGAAGTCAAGAGTTCTTTTTTTTTTTTAATCCTCACCCAAGGATATATTTATTGATTTGAGAGAGAGAGAGAAATATCGATGTGAGGGAGAAACATTGACCAGTTGCTTCCTGTACATGCCCCAATGAGGGAATCGTGCAGCCTAGGTGTGCGTCCTGACCAGGGATCGAAACATGGTGTCTTTTGGGGTCCAGGATGATGCTCCAACCAGCTGAGCCACTCAGCTAGGGTGAACAGTTATTTTAATTTAGGTATTATTATGAATCCTTGGAGTTTAATGTTTCATAGATTCCTTTAAGTCATATATTTAGGTCACTTTGAGAAAGTAAAAGCAGGACTTTTGACATTGTTTATTGGCATGTCCTATGTGTTCAACACTTTCATCCATCCATTCCTTGAATATATGGAGCACCAGCCTGTTTGAAATGATGGCACAGGACCAGGGACTATGCTCTGTGAACAAGCAGATACTGACTCTCCTCTCACGGGAGTTGGTAGTTTAGTAGGTTTGATAGACAATCAAATAACATCATTCTAACAATCATGGTTTGTATTATCAGAAGACAGGAAACAACTCTGGTTACTCCAGGAGGACGAGGCAGTTTGGGGATGATGCTGCATCACCCAAGGATACCATGTCCCCATCACAGTTAGAAAATGGAGTGTCGCTAAAGGAGCCTGGGCGCGTGAACCAGGTCAAAGCCCACTCAGGGCTTTCCTGCTGTCCCCACTGAATCCTCTGCAGACTTCACTGCCACCATGGGACGTCCATGTAGCCACGGCACCACTACCATTGCGGCCACAATGAGCCCTAAGGTGCCCTTGACTCTTCCTGGCGCTCAATCGACAGTCATCCAGGAGCAGGTGCATCCCATCAGCGGAGCCTACAGCCTATGCTCACGGATGGCCCTGCGGCCTGATTGAGATCATCAAAGGGGGGAACTTTTTGTTTTCTGTGTTAGACAGTAGGAAATGCTGGACAATCAATCAACCAGCCAAATAAATTAATATTCATAACACACAAAAAGAAAAAAAATGATGAATGTTCAGTGCTTTCAAGGGGCAACAGCAACAATACTACACCATCTTTTGGGGCTTCACAGTCTCCCCCAGGGCTTGAACTGCTGTTGGCACTGCCTCTTGGAGAGGCCTCGTCATCTTGGGCAGTGTTTCCTGCACATCCATCATTCCTGGGCCTCTTTCCCAGGGCGGCCACGTCACATCTGGATTCGCATTCACAATCACTCACTCTCATTTACTTTAAACACATCTACTTATGTGTCACAAATGGAGAGCCAGCATCATTTGCCATACTTTGAAGGTGAAAGTAAGGATACAATGAAATGAAACAGAGTCCGAAGATCTAGCTACTTTGCTGAAGGTTTTGAGGCTATGGTCTACTTTAACAAATATTAGGTATTGAAAACATGATAGCACCAATCAGAGACTTTATACTCAACCTTATTAGAAAAATCAAAAGAGGATGGATGAGGGACAAATCTTCAAATTGTATTTTTGTGCTTTTTAAAATGCTCTCTGGGCATGATTAAAATGAACTCATATAATTAGTAGTACCTATTCATGCTTTGAATGATAAATATTAGAAAGAGTGTAGGCTTAAATATGGGCAGGATTTGAGTTTGAATTTCACCTCCCACACTAATTAGCTCTGGTGTTAGGCACATTAGGTAACCTCTCTGAGCCTCAGTATACCCATCTGTAAAACGGGTGCAGTAATACCAATTTTGGTGTGTCCCAAACTATACTGTGCCAATGAATGACTATGAATCACTATGAATCAAAATGTATATTCTGATTGAATAGGTCTAGGTGAAACCTGAGATTCTGCATTTCTAATAAAATCCCAGCTGATGCTGACACTGTCACTTTGTGGACCATACTTTAAAGTAGCAAGGTTACAATTCTATGTTGCCAGTGTGGTAGTTACCAGCCACATGTGGCTACTAAGCCCTTGAAATGTGGGCTAGTGCACCTAAGAAATGGGATACTTTGCCCTGGCTTGTGTGGCTCAGTGGATTTAGTGCTGGCCTGCAAACTGAAATGCTGCCGTTTTGATTCCCAGTCAGGGTACATGCCTGGGTTGTGGGCCAGGTACCCATTTGGGGGCATGTGAAAGGCAATCACACATCAATACACATATTGAAACATCAATATGTTTCTTTCCCTCCCTCCCTTTCCCTCTAAAAGTACATAAACCTTTAAAAAATTTAAAAAAGAAATGGGATACTTTAATTAAATTTTGATTAATTTTTAAAAACTGATACTTGGTTCAGTTATTAGAAAAACAATTTTTAGTATACTTAGAACTTGTAAATCTATGTTTTCAGCTGTTAATTTTATGAAATCTCAATAACTGAAAATCTATTTCCAGTAAAAATTTAAAGCCTGAATTGAGATATGAGCTGAATGTAAAATAAACAGCACATTTTAAAGATTTAGTTAAAAAAAAAGAGCTGTTAATACATTTTCTATTGATTGCATGTTGGTAATGCTTTGGGTATGTTCAGAAATGTACTATTAAAATTAATTTTATCTACTTCTTTTTCCTTTTTTACGTGGTTACCAGAACATTTAAAATTACCTATGTGGCACATGCCATGTTCCCACTGGCAGTGCAGGCACACACCAGTGGCACAGCGCCTGGCGGTCAGCAACCTTCCTCCCGTCTACTCCGTGTGGGTGACCTCTGGGCAGAAAGAGGAAGTGAGGCCATGGAAAGAGGCAAGCTTTCTTCCCTCTCAGCAGGAGGCACGCCAAAAGCCAACACAAGCAGCAAGCTCTTCAGCTCACAGGCTATTTCTTCTTCTGCAGATTATTTCTATTATATTCTAGGGGAGGCCCTGCTTTTTGGAGAGGTAAAAAGGAACATGTCAGCAGTCCAAAGTAAGTTGCTCAAAGCTGGCCATCGTAAGAACATGCTTACTTCTCAAGGGTTAGGGGTCATGGAAAAGGGCCTACTCGGCCCAGCCTCCTCCGTGACATGAAAGGGAGTCCATTAAAACAGCGTGGGCTCCTGCAAATGTGCTGCATTATTTCCTGGTCGACTTGGCAGTTCCCCAAAAGGCTAATGTCTAATAAAGAGCATTAATAAAAACACCTGCAAGTTTGACAACAACCAAGACATTAGAAAAAGAGGTATAGAGAAAGTTTGTTTTCTCATATCATAAATAATAACACTAACCTCACTCCTGTCCCTGTTGTGAAAAAAATTTTTTTTAACCAACTCAGGCAAATATTTACATGTTGAATCAGACCAGGCAATAAATTAACGGAAACTATTAAGGCCAGCAAAAGTTGCTTGTGTATCAGGGGCTTGGAGACTTCAGCTCTCAATTAAGCTTTCTAAATAGAAACTGACAGCCTTGCATGGAAAATGTGGGGGGAGACAAAAATATTTCTGAAGAACGTTTGACTACAAGTAAATAGCCTGCATAAAAAATGTTAAATCAGATGCTGCCTCCACATTTCATAGCACTAAGTACACGGCAGAATGCACTGCACAGTTTAAAGGCTCAAATCAAAGAAGTCATGAAACTATTTCAGTTTAGTGATGATAAACTTTATGCTATTAGTTCTGCTGGCATAAGGAGAATTATTTTTTCTAATTTTGTTAGATCTTGACTTGAAATTCTACGGTTGGCAGTAAAAATATAACTTTAAAGATCTTTAAGTCTTCTTATCCTTTCTGTCACAAAACCAAACCAAGAGAAAATATTTACTATAGGTATATTATTCACTAAAGAGTAGAATGTCCTTTTGGTAACCAAAAAATATATATATATTATATATTAAATATGTATATGTTATATATAATTTTCCCAAATATATATATAATTTATATATTTTTCACAAAATAGGGCAATAAATTTCAATTCAGTATTTATTTTGCTTTATTTTAATTTTTTAATAATTTTTTAGAGAGAGATGGAGGGAGGGATAGAGAAACATCGATGTGAGAGAGAAGCATCCATGGTTGCCGTCTGATATGTGCCTTGACTGGGGATGGAACCTGCAACCTGTGTATGTGTCTGACTAGGAATTGAACCCATAACCTTTTGGTCTACAGGATGACCTTCCAACCAACTGAGCCACACAGGCCAGGACAGGACTTACTTTGCTTTACATGGAAGCAAAAGGAAGATGTGTTTAACAAATTCATAGCATAATCACAATTGTAAGGGGGCAGGTTTACATTAGAATGGAACTTGGAAACACACATTTATAAGCCAATGTATCATCGTTAGTTTCCAATAATCCAATAATCTACCCAACAGTTATTCTCATCTGAATGCCTTTACATATGCAAAAGAATTCAATCCCACAATTCAAAGAATCTAGTTAAGATAAGCCTGCTCTAGGGAGATTTTAAATATATTTTAAATACCTGTTATAATAAATCCTCAATAGTAGTGCATTCAGAGCTATTGCTTACCGGATGAGCTTTAAACCATGGCGGGAACATCCATCCCTTCTGCTGCTTGGCGCCAGCTGTTTTCTGTTTGGACTGTCCTCATCTTTGTCAGCTAGCAGAGCCCTGTCCATCTCTCAATTTCTCGATGTGGGGATTTCTCTGTTAAACCTTCTTTAACTCTGGATTCCCTTGCTGTTTGAATTAATCCCCCAACACACCCTGTTTGGGGGCGTTACTGCACTTACCGCATTATTAGAATCGTTCTCGTTCCAGCCGTGGACCTCTCTCTGACAGAGGGAGAAATCATTTCTCTAAAATGTCCTTCTCTGACTTTATGAGGGCCGCGTGGAAGGGTGGCTCAGGCCACCGGCATTCCATTCTACAGTCCTCTTTGGGAAAGTCTTTGTCACATAGTTGCCGGGCCTTTACTCACAGAGCTCTTCTCACTTTCTTTTCTTCCTTGGATCCTCTGCTTCTTCCCTGCAGCTTGTCTGGTCACTAAGATTGATGGACCATGCCTTACACCTTCACATATGTGGATTTTTTTTCCTTTTTAGGTGTCTATTTTCTTTTCCTACAGTTTGGATTGCATTAGGCTATTCCTAAATCCATCAAACACCAATTGTGGACAGTTCTGAAGACATGAGCAGTGCTATTAACTCACAGAATAAAAATTCTAAATATTTAAAGTCTGGGTGATAGGGTTAAGGGTAGTTTTTTTTTTGTCATTAGATACTTTCATTATTTAATAATGAGCATGGGTCATTTTTATAACCAAATAAAAACCAAACCTATTTATATTTGAGAATGTTTTATTACCAATATAATCCAAAGTTTCCCATATCTAATCCAATGAGAAAATGTTCCAAAAGGGAAAAGTGTGAAAAGCTGTTTTCTTCATAAATTTACTATACTTCTTTTGTTCTACCTTCAAATCAACTCAATTAGTCACATGATAAATCGCAAAAGAGCTTTGTATTTTTACACATACTAATAATGCCTCATTTATTTAGCAAAGATCCAGTTGTGAATTATGAACTTCCCATGTCATCTGCTTTCCGACACCTATGGGCTGTTTCCCTTTCCAGAGACTGGAGATAAAAAGAACACAAAAATAAAATGCTTTAATCCAGTCATTTGTTATTTGTGTCAGGTAATGTTTTGGAGAGGAAATTTGGAGAGAAAATTCATTGTTAAAAGAAGTTTATTTCCCAATTCATTTATTTCACACATCTTCTAGTTCCACAGGTAACTAAGAGCCATTGCAAAATCCTTTCCTGATACACCAGACTAAATCTGTAGCCTACAACATAAAACTACCTCCACATGCATGTTTCAAGATCGTAGGGCTGTCAGCCCTGGCTGGTGTAGCTCAGTGGATTGAGCACGGGCTGCGAACCAAAGGGTTGCCAGTTTGAGTCCCCATCAGGGCACATGCCTGGGTTGCAGGCCAGGTCCCCAGTACAGGGTGAGAGGCAACCACACATTGATATTTCTCTCCTTCTCTAAAATTGAATACATAAGTTCTTAAAAAAAAGATTGTAGGGTTGTCAACGCACAAGTTCTATCATATCCCCCATTCTTGAAGAAAAACCAATGATGCAAAAAAATCCCTTTCAAATGGTCTCTTTAAATTTGCTACACGCGTCACAGTAAAACTAAAGCTAATTTCTTGAAATTATCAGAAAAATGCTAAAAATCTTTATTTGGAAGGCCATGAATTACCTATGCATTTTGTAAAGGCAAAAGGTGTTGAAGGGTTTGTTTACACTGCAGAGAATTTACACTGATTTCCATTTTTTCAAAATTAAAACAAAAATAATAAAACTTTAAAAAACCTAATTAGCATAGAGAGATGTTACATCTGGATTCAGCCTGAATTCTGCTTCTGACTATAGAACCTTGGGTAAGTCAGTCTTCAGGGGTCCTCACTCAGTCACTTATAAAATGAAGAAAAGATATGATTACCTGGTCCAAAGTGCTGGGTCCTTACAGCTCTAGAATTTTAGGAGAGGGGAGGGGTTCCGCACAAATGCCTATGGAGTTAGGCAGGTAACATGTGAGTGAAAACCACCAGAGAGAGAAGTTTTTCTTCAAAGTGAATCCTCATTAGTCAATCTTATATTTGTCTACACTCAATAGCAACAGAAATATTTTACTTTCCTCAGTTTTACGATGAGAGAATCAGCAAGAAAGAGTCACCAGTACTGGTACATGACAGCAGTGTGGAGCCACAGGGAACGGTGGGCACGTCGGCAAAGTGGAGAAGGCAGGTGTCGCACCAAGCTATCCTTACCACACGAGAAGCAGGAGCTAATGTTACTAGATGCCAACAATTTGGATTTTTTTTTTGTGAAATTTAATTGTCAATGCAGGCAGTCAATTAAACACATTAGAAAACAAACTGTCTTGTGAGCCATTACTGTATGGCCCAACGAAACTTATCAATGGATCAAACCAGAGCCCACAGGGTACCAGTTTACATCCCCTGCTGTTTTGTCTTCCTCATTGTGCTGGGTGGGATCAGCACATAGTAAACGATCTGCTAATATTCCCATTTTGTGAAAGCTCTGTCATAACCCACAGAGTATGTACTGAGTTCATTTTATAGGCTGTGCTCTGTGCTATAATTTTCTGATTTGTCATGTGATTTGATCATCACAATAACGCTGAGCATTAGGTGAATATACCACTATCCCAATTTTACAGGGTGAAGTAAGGCTCACAGAGATCAAATAATATGACCTAATTGCACAACTAATTTTTTACAGAATTGAGTCTAAAATATTGACATGAAAACCTTTACAGTATTATGCCAGATGAAAAATAAAGCAGGCTATAAAAAGTACATGATTTTAAAACTGCTTTGCAAAAAACATTTTTAATTGTTGAGGATTATTCTATCATGATGATATGCTATCATTATATGTAAACAAGCTATTTTATTAAACACTTGAGTTGCTATTAAAATCATGTAGGGGAAGAGGGTACTATATGCTAAGTGAAATAAAACAAATACCATGTGACTTCACTCATTTGTGGAATCTAAGGAACAATTTAAGTGAACAAACAGAGAACAGACTGATGGTTGCCAGTGACGGGATTGAGAAGTACAGACTGGTAGTTACAAAACAGTCATGGGGCATGAAGTACAGCATGGAAAATACAGTCACTAATGTTGTAATAACTATGTATGGTGCCAGGTGGGCCCTGGAAATCTCAGGGGACACTCTTTACAGTGAAGTATATGATTGCCTAACCAGTATGAAACTAATGCAAAATAACACTGAATGTAACTTGTAATAAAAAAACTCTACAAAGTCATGTAGGGAAGCATTTAAAACCTTGATTTCATTCACTTAAAACCATTAATTGATGGCCTCTATGTCCTTTATTAAATGCTGGCCTCAAAGGGAAGGCTCACTCATGATGTGCCTCTGGTAAGCAAGGTTTATGTCACAGTGGGGACAAAGGGCCCCTTTGCACTTTAAGTGGGCACTCAGATCAGCTACAGATTTGTAAGATATTTAAGTAATACCCTCTGAATCGGGGTCTGGTCCCAGTTTCTGGGTGGGAAGAAGGTAGGCTTCTCCCAGACAGTTTACTTTGCAGAACTGCACAGTGGGTTACAGCTCTCTTCTCAGCTGCACACTTCAGGAGACTCTTGAGATTTACAAACTGAACTGTGAGAGCTACCTCTACCAGCAGGATATACTTCGGAGTCCCTTTGTCATCCATCCGATGATGAAGTGAAATCTACATGTTTTTTCCCCCTTTTCCTTGTCTACTTGTCATAGCAGTGGAATTCCAAATACCACAATTTCAAAATAACAGCCGTCAGGCTGCAGGCACAGAGGGATATCAACTTTAGAAGAAAGGGACCAAGATGATGATGCAACTTGAAAACATATCATTTTTATCATTCAACTTAAAACGCTTTTGAGAGTGAAAGGGCGAGCTCTTAATAATCACACTGGGATGGCAGGTTCCTACACAAAGATTGTCCCTGGCAACCTGGGTCATGTGGTCACCCTACTACGAAGAACAGTGCAGAAACTAGAGGTAATCAGGGAAAATATGGGGATGGAGTTTGGGGGTGGAGGCTATGCACACTGCCTCGCGGTATCTGAAAATGTCCATAAACTGGTTTGATATGATCCTAATTCATGCACTCAGAGGGACTGAACCAAGATGAAGAGGCTTTCCAGTCTGATGTAATGGTCACGAGTTGGGTTGCTGCCCAGTGCTTCTGGATTTGAATCTCAGACTATATGAACTAGCTGTGTGGTCATAGGCATTTCCATTATTATGAAAAGGGGTTAGAGTTGTAATAACTTACTGAAAGTAAGTGACCCAGAATAAGGGCTCAGTAAGTGTTAGTGTTGCATTGGAACTGTTACTGGAACAGTCAAGCATAGATATAAACCAGTTGGGTAATGTTACAGGATCTTTAGGGATTAACTGAATGGATAGCTGGAGCAAACCTTTTCTGCCTAACTTACAAATCTTGTTAGCAATAAAAAAATTCAATTAGTAATTTTTTCCAGGTATGGAATAAGGTAATTTTATGTAAAATATTATTTTAAAGAATTATACTTTTAAATATTGTATTATATTTTAATGTCATGTAACATAGTTTGTCAAGTGATACATGTTGTTTACTTTCCGCTATGAAGAAATCATAATATGCTAGGAATAAATTTAAAAATGGCATATTGCTAGATTTTGAGACCATATCTGTAAATATAGAGAACTTCAAAACATGTAAACTTTTACTTGTTTGATCTAATATTTGAAATCCTTTTTGCTTTCACAAAACCAGCTTATTTTAAAATTGGTTGCAATTTGTTTTTCAAAAAAATGAGATAAAGTGGTTTTAACTTATTAGTAAGCACATTTCCACAGAAGTTATATTTCAGGATAGTTCTTGATCACAGTAAATTTTTAAAAACACTAAATTTCATATCATCTATAAACTATTTTAAACATTGAGTTTTAAAGTTTTAGAGACACCCTGGTTTTTTGAAAGCAGTTTGTCCAAGTAAACTTCTAGTACCTAACATCATCTCGATGGACAAATTTATAAATTATTACCTTTTATTCATTAGTGTATTGCACTTTAGCACTGTAGTTCTCAACACTTCCCTTTGCCTGGGGTGGAAGTCTGGAACCAGTCTGTGTCCCGATGGCATACAGTATCTCCGAAGTTTCGGGTGTACATCGCAGTGATGCGAGCATTAAGAATCAGTGTGTTTTAAAGCTTCCCAGGTGACTCCAATGTGCAGCAAAGTTTGAAAAATACTGATTTATCTCATGATCCATTATGGAAACACTAATATGACCCGTAACCAAAAAAAAAAAAAAAGAGCAATTAAAACTAGATAACAATCACAAACCATCAGTGGTGGTCAGCTAAGAAAGAGTAAAAAAATTGAGTGACTGAGTCACTCATCTGATCATCTCACAGATGTGCAAGACACAAGCAAGCTGCTTCTTTCTAAAAGGGAAAATGTCTATTTATTAAAAACACACACAAAAAGGAAACGGAAGCATGCTGTTCTTTCTAATGAGATGAATCTCCAGGGCAATCTTCATAAAGCCTTGGGTGTTCATGAACCAGTTGGGATGGGCCCTTTCCAACTCTGAAATTTTCTGTTAAAACCAATTTATCAGGGGAGGCAGGAATGCTCTTACAGGACTGTTTCTGATGCTATAGTACCCCTTTGCACTGTCCTTTGTAATTGTTAAAGAACTTTCCCTTTCCGAGTTCATCTGAACATCCAAGGCATGGCAGGAGTTGTAAAGCTCACAATCCTGTCCAGGAAACTGAGGGCCCAAGATATTAGAAGTTGGTTCGAGGTAGAGCTGGAACCAGAACCTGTGTCTGCTGTGACTTAAGAGGCAAATGCTCTTCTGACACGATACTGCCTCTCCATCAGGCTCAGAGATCCACCCTATGAGCTTCAGCCTTCTCTCCCCCGGAGAGGCAGTTTTCCTCTGAAAAAGGCACCCTTCACCATTTGTCCCTGACAGGTCTGTTGTGGTGAGGGTAGAAGGTCACGTGGTGGATGCACTGTGACATGTATAAAGTACAAAAGGGCCTGGAACATGTAGAGATTCAACAGGACGGGAGGGAAGAACATACAAACAGAGAATGCGGCCGTAGCAATAGAGGGGGGCCAGTGACAACACATGTGGCCAACGAGTGAAGAGGTAAAGAGCTTCCCACGTTTTTTTCCATTGTACTTATTTACTCATCTATTTTTAAAAGGAGAGATGATGTGGGCAAAGTCCTGATTGATTTAGGAACATCTGGATTATGTGGACATATTGGTGGTGAGAAAGATAGAGGGTAGGGATGTTATAGTAATAAGCGAAAATAAAGCGACTGACAAAAAAGCACTTGAAACCAAGGAAGGAATACAGGAAATGTAGTTGACAGCATTTCAGCATCATCTACTTTTGGATCTGATGGCTATTTGCATACGATGACAGAATGTTTAATTAGGTGATCCCTAACTGGTTGAATGACTAGGTTAAATGAGCATTAATACAATCTAGTAGTGGTATGGAAAGTAAGGCAAAAAGTTGGCAAATCTGTCTTGTTAGTCTTTCCGTTTTGTTGTAAAACAGTGGTTTCCATAAAGGAGTAAAGCTAATCCCTGTCTTAGCCAGCATTAAACAGAGAAGGGTTGAGAATAAACTAGATGAGAAAATTGAGTCAAAGTGATGAATTGATGAAAATAGTTCAACACAGATAAATGTAAGATCCTGTTCTTTGGGACAAAAAAAAATCATTAACAGGAAAGAAGCATATGTCTGGTAAAATATGTGAAAAAATGTAGGCTTGGTTAACTGTGAGAAGTAGAATGAAAAAGATGTTTTCTAGAGTTAATAAACATCTTGAATCCTGGCTCCGACAAAAATGTAAAGATTTGGAATAAATGCAATGAGCAGTGACCCTGGAAAGAATGAGAGACGAATTAAAACTCAGTTCAAAGACATATAGGTAAATGGCAAAGCAGGAGTGCGGCAGCCTACTGGAGCGCCTAGGTTAATGTGGAGTCAGCAAAGGTTAGCAGTCTAAAAAAGACCGGGGCATGACAGGAATGAAGAGACTAGCACTCACACTTGGTATAAAGAATGACATTTGCAGAGATAAAGAGATTTTACAAAGCAAGAAAAAAGAAACTATAGATGACTAGCTCAGAAATGGGACCACACTGCAGGAACACAGAGTGAAAAACAAAGACCACTGCAGCCCATGTGGGAAACTGCATATAGGATAAAGGAAATAGAAAAATATGCAAGTTCCTAAGTTGACTGTAAAAATATTGCCACTTTGTTATCTTTGGAAGAACAGGACAAGCAAAAATTAACACAAAGGAAGAAAGGGGTCCACAGAACTCTTTAGAGGTGGGCTATAAAAGGAAAAGCTGCGCTGCAATGGGACGAGTCTGAAACAACAGCTTCCTAACTGGTTTCCTAATTTCCAATGTTCTCTGTTCACAGAGCAGCCAATGATCTTTTCAAAGGTCCGATTACATGGCCGCTCTGCCCACAACCCTCCACTGACTTTCCGTCATGAGCCAAAGTTCCTGCCAAGGCTCATAACTTTAAGGCCAGGCCAAGCCTCCCATTGTGTCTCTAAATTTACTTCCTACTATTCTGCCCCTGGTTCATGCCTCTCCAGCTACACAGCCTCCTTGCATTTCCTAACTTGCCACCGGTTATCTACTGGAAGGCTCTTTGAGACAACTGAGTAGTTGGCTTCTTCACTTCCTTAAGGTCCCTGCTTAATGTCACCATATCTGAGATGGCTTCCCTGACCACAAAATGTAACATAGCTTTGTCTCCTCCCATCTGACATAGGTCTGTTTCTCCCACCTACGAGAACAAAGACTCGAGATGAAGGACCTTCCTTGGTTCTCCCAAGTCTACAAAAGTATGAATTCCCCATGACAAGTATCAAATACTTGTTGAATGGATAAATGGAGAGTGGGAGATGTAGCTAAAGAACATAAAAGCAAACAGTAGTGTTCTTAGAAGTTGAGTCCCAGACTCCAAAACTTGGTGTGGCATCACTGTTACAATCTGCCTTTCCCCACCACCCTTCAGGTGCTGAGACCAACTACCACCATTCTAAGTCTTTAGTAGTGAGAAAGTGAAAGATCAATGATTTTAGATGCTACAGACTTATCCTCCTCAGAGGGTTTGATGCTAACAAAAGAGTAGGTTTATGGTTAAAAGACTTGGAATGCTAGATAAATTAAAAGCATCTTAAAATGTGAACACCGCAGGTCTCCCTGAGGTCTTGTTCTTTTTGTTTTGCATACATTTTCAAGCTATTCATTAAGGTACACCTTAGACTAAATATTTATGACTTAAAGAGCAGTCTTATAGAAAAAAATGTTTTAAAATATTTTATCTTCACTAAGATGTTACCTCAAAGATTATAAAAATCAGTTAAGCATCATTTTTACATTCTACAAGGGAGGCTGATGGGCTATTCACAAACCATAAACAACATTAATATAAGTGGCATTAAAATAGTAGTGAAATAATGGCTGCAACATGATTTTAAAAATTGTTAATTTAAAATCCAGTGTGCACTAGAGCCACTCCATTAGGTTAATGATAAAGCAGTAAAAATTTTCATCAAGGAAAAACACTGCCGGAGGACAAAATAATTCTTCAAAATGTGTAACACATCCTATTCTTTAATTTCACAAATTTTAAAACAAAAAATGCAAAATATCTCGTTAATGTGGTAATTTATTTTCATCCCAAATTATTTCGTATTACAAAGCAATGGCCTGTTAAATTAATAGATTAGCTAAAAAAGTATTGAGTCACAAAATTCTCTAAGTAAAGTTTGCTATTAAAAATACCACTCTACTGCGTTTATCTTTGACTCTTCAGCTAGAGCAGATCTGACTATAGGAAAACCTTGGGTTATACATCTTAACTGGTGATTCTTTGTCTCAATCTCTTGACTCATCCTCCAGTAAGGTTATGAAGACTTTTAAGACCATCCCTGAGGCAATTGGTGTAAGAAAAATAGAAAAGGAGCACTTAGAAGTTAAGCACAGATTTTTAGGCACTGAGACCTCAACTCAGGTTAACATGACAGTAGTACTGAAAGTGTGCTTTCACACTTTCAGTGTGAATCCCAGTTTGCCATGACCTAGAGCAAGTTACTTAAATTCTTTAAGCCTCTGTGTCCCCATATGTAAAGTGGCAGCATTAGTACACGGGGCTATTATTTCTATAATCCATGTAGTAGTTAGCATATAGCAGATACTCCATAAATATTATGTTGTGACAAAACTGACTTTTAGTAGCTAAGGAGAGGATCAGTACTTATATTTATGTTTAATAATCTTAAAAGTAATTTGGGAATTGTGTGGTCCTTGTAACTGATTTAAATTAAGATAATTTTAGGGGAACCCACACCCAGATATGTTACTGATTTGGGAACTAGTTTTTCTAGGACATAGTGCTGGTTAAGGAAGTGCCAAAGACTGACACTGTATAAGACACATGCACACTTGCTTTAATTCCTTCCTTTGGAACCATTAATATCATATTATTCAATAATGACAATTCAGAGAATGCAGATTAAAACATGCTTACATCTAGTATATTCATCTGTAAGCTGAACTGTTTTTCTAATAGAGAAAATATCAAGTTGTTCCTAAGACAAAAAGCATAAAAGTAAACTCTCAATTAAGAATTTAAGGGAAAAAACTAACAATCTGTTGAAAAGGAAATTATAAGGATAAAAATAATTTCCTTTTTGACAGGTACAAACAAGTGCAGAACTAACCACAACTTCCCTTACTAAATGAAGCATTATTTATATTTTTGTAATGCTTATTCTAAAAGATTACTTTCAAGGATATTTCAAAAATTAGTTTAGTTACATGGTATAATTATGCTAACAAAAGTATCCTTTTTGGGGGTCTGCATGTGAGGGCAGCACTGGGATTTAAAGATAAGGCTGCTACGGTGTCTGGGCATCAGTGTTAGATGGCACATGCTGATGGGAGGCGGCGGCCGCGGTAGGACAAGACCGCTCTAAAAACACAGGGAAGGGAAAATGTGAACCAGCAAAGACCTGCAGTTAACTCCCCTTTCTTATTCAGTTAATTTTACAAAGGGAACTTAATTCAGAATTTAATCATAATACATAATATATATATCAAGCCTAATTGGATAAAATGAAAAAAATTTCTCATGTCATAAACATGGTACTTACATCTATTTAATAATTTACTAATAATTTTTACTAACAGAAAAATATGGTATTCATAATCATTTAAAGTTCATTCAGTATTTCAACAAAGTTGCTAATTTGTTAATAATTTAGTATAAAAACCAAGTAAAGGCAATTTTATCATGTTACCACAGAGTTCATACAATTGCTATTGACAAGTCTGCATTATTTAACAAAAAAATAACTCTTACGGTTAGTGTGAAAAACTAAACATTTATAAACCAAAACATTACACTCCCATTGACTGCAGAAATAATTTACTGTGCTACAAGGATTGAAGATGGTGGGTAGGAGAGTAAGAACAATATACCCACTTTCATTCCAGGGGCAAGATCATGCATATTGGGACACTAACTCACTGTAATACAACCATAACATGTCAAGTACATTATAGAATTTTCATTAAAATTTTTAAAATTTCAAGTAGAAAAAATTCCAAAATATGTTCAGATCAATTTAAATATTCAAAAAGTTCAGTCCCCATTCAGAAACAGATAAACAGTATATTTATTAAATGAGTTAAGACAAATAAACTTTACAAATAGACAAATAATAAAAGGCTCAGTGGCTAAAATAGATGGTAAGCATCATTGAAAGAAATCAACACCATCACGGTATCTTAGTTGGCTTACACGTGTAAAAAGAAATTTTCAAAGAGCAATTTCACAGAAATGAAGCCAGTTTTTGTTTTTCTTATAAACAAATAACCATTTCTTGGTTCAAAACTGACATCTGTTATGAAAATTACCATATCACATATTCGTAAGATGACAAGGAGTAACTCATCTTCAAAGTGCAAGTAAGTCTATTTACAACCACAAAAAAGGCAATGATGAGGAGAAAGGATTTTTAAAAAATATACAAAGATTAAAAACATTTGGGATGCAAAATTAAACAGTATTTTGGTTAGAGAATAAAAGAGAAAGAGTGATTGAATTACAGATGCTATACATATTATATAATGGGATCCAAGATCTTTTAACAGCTTGCTTGTACTTTTCTCCTACTTACATAATGCTCTGGAAATTTCTCGTAGAAATTACAGTGTCTCAATGAGAGAAATACACAATAAGCATGTCTTGCTACTACTTCATGGATGTCATAAGACCCGTTTATGGATTAGAGTTGGTGTAAAAAGCCATTGCCTTAAGTTGAAAAATGAATACTGTAAAAGCTCAATACAAATCCTCCAAAGCACATGCACTTCTAAATCTTTTGGTAATTACATTCATATTTAAGCATAACCAAAATAAAAAAGAAAACTGAAAATATTTCCCTTTTCTCTATTCCCTATGCCTTGTAGGCTCTCCAGTTGATAGGGTCAATTTTTAGAGTTGAAAGGGTTCTTCAAGATAGTCTAGTCCACCACCCTCATTTAGGGTTGATTTTCCCAAGGTCATGCAGCACGTTAATGGCAAAACCAAGAACAGAAACCAGGTCTTGACTCCTAGCCTGGTGTGCTTTCCAGCATATCATGCTACCTCTTTTACAGTATGATTCGCTATAAATACCTGATGAATAAATGTACAATTACAAATGCTGACAGAGCCAATGTGTTTCTAAGACTTGCAGAGGATTACTGCAAAGGACTGATGGAGAGAAAAAGATTTTCCCCCACCCACCAAAAATATCAAGCACCATCAACTAAATGTTTCTTTGCTGGGTCAGATGCCGTAGTAGTCCTCGTAAACTTTATGTCAGCCTGAGGATTGTATATCTGGTGAAACCCGGGCCCTAACACGATGCCAGTTCCCAAAGGTAAAGAAAGAGGCAAAAAAGGAAAGAAGGTAGACAAAAGAAAGAAAAGATTTAAAAATCTAATTGGCTTAGAAATGGGCATTCCAGCGTATTACTACTTATTATATCTAAATATGTGTATTTTTAGAACCTTTTTCACCTTTCATGTAATCTCATTTTACCATAATTTTTTATTTGGCCACTTAATCAAAATAAATATACCAAAGACAATAGTGGTCATTATTTTTTTAAACTGTTGAGACTATTTTAGACTAAGTTCAATTAAGAATATGTTGAATGGTGACATTGCGAATAATTTTCTTAATCTGGTTCTATTAGATTATCACCAAGGAATTAAAGTGGTACTTCATGGGGCTGTTACCATCTTGAAACTTACTCCAATTGCGGTTAAAGAGAACAGACTGATGAACCATATATGTAGAATTGAGTAAAGAAGCTGAAATGCCTTTTAAAAAACATTGTCGTGGATTTATTTATTAAAAGGGCAGATTTATTTATGTTTACAAACAAGTTTCAAAAACAAAAGAAAAACATGTATACTTCTACTTATTAACCTTTTTCAAAATGCCAACAGCCCTCATGCTGTATGAAGGTTTCTAAGGATTTATTAGAAAAATCAATACAGTTCACTCACAGTTCACCAAGACATCACTGAGCTAACTAACATGTTTAGACAAAAACAAAAAGGACTAAGGTTCTCTTGTAGTTTGATAGCTAGATTTAATTTGATTTGCCTGAAACAACAAAAGCATTTCAAGCATCTTTCATTATGCAGTTGATGTCTCGCATTAAACATTCTACTAAATTCTGAACAAAAGGTTATTAGCAAGTTTTCAAAAATTTTAAAAATTAAACAGTTGTTTCAAAACCATTAAGTAGTAAATGTATTTAAGAAACTAATTAGGACAGATGCCATAACTTTATTAGAACACCACTGCTCATGTTTTTTTGTTTTGTTTTGTTTTTTTTTTGTTTGTTTTTTTAAACAAAGCATTAGTGTTATCTATTTGGCTATTAGTATTAGCAATTTATCTACAATATTTAACAAGGTAAATTGTAGGCAAAAATTTAGTACAGTTTCAATAGAAACACCCTTTTTTTTTTTCCTGAAAATAGAGCAGTATTTGAAGGACTAATTTTTCTCTGCATCAGTTATAAGGAAGCTTCCCATCTATGAACAGGAACAAAAAAAGTATCTACAAACCTTGTAAACAGATCTGTATCATTTATAAACATAAATAATCCAAATTATTAACAGCCAACAGCAGAAATTAAAGAATCAATTCTATGACCCAGGGCTCTTTGTTTGCCCAACTTTACTCCTCCCTCTCTCCCATCAAAGACTGAGATAAACTAAAGCTCTGCAAATACACCGTTCAGGACCATTCTTGGTACTGTGGATGATCCACAGGTCAGCTCATGCTGAGTTACTGTTTATCTGTCAGTTCATTTCTCCCACCCCCTAAAAAGCACCCTCAGTCTGGCAGAAAGCTTTGCGTTTTTTTAAAAAAATAAATCTACATTCGTACAAGTGTGTCTTCTGTTGAAGTCCAAAGACAAGAATACTATCTTGTCTGTCACAATATGTGAAAAGACCCAGTTTCAATTTGTTTCTTTACAATGCAGCTAGTGTGTTAACATTCAGCTTACAATCAGAGTGATGTTTCCAAACTATGTAGTGGGCTTCCTGGGGATGAAGAGGTAGCAGACTTGTTCATTTCTATTGTAAGGTAAATCCCGCTGTCAACAGCATTGTTATTTTTGTTGGGAGAGGGTGGAGGACTGGAGTTACGTTTTGTAGGAGCATCATCTTCAGCATCAGTGTCATCAATAAGGGGGATATGAGGTTCTGAATCTTCTATCCTAAACTCAGGATGTGTCATAAAGTTGTGAATCGAACTTCTTGATTCCGGTTTTTCTAACCCTTCATACAAAGAACTACGAAATGCATTCACCACTCGAATCTGTAAATATCAGAAAACAGAAGAATGTCAGTACACTATGAGCTTAACTGAAAGAAGGTGCATTTATGAGTCTGAATCCACAAACAGCTAGGTATGAGTGAATCATATTTGCATGTAATGCAGTGGAACTTGCAATACACTGTAAAAAAATGAATATTTTAGTAGGACACTACAGAACAACAAAATCACATACTCTAAGAATTAAAAGATATAGAATTCAAAGAATACTAAGAAAATCTCATTGTCACAGGCTAAAATTTAATAGCCATTTTATAGGCTATTTTCCCTAAAAACAAACAAACAAACAAACAAGAAACAAACAAAACAAAAACTTAACCATACACAAGCTTTGGCTGATTTTTAAAAATAAAAAAAAAATGTAATTTTGAAAACAATTTAAGTAAGTTGAACGAAGTCAAGCACAGAGGGTTATTATTTATCATGCTAGGAATTAGGGTGTCACCAACTATGAAAAAGCCAAGCAAATATAAGCTGAATGCCACGATGAACTGACATCTACCCCACTCACTATTCCCCCATTCACTATTCCCATGGTGTATAAAATAAAAGTCCAAATAAATATTTATAAAATGCCATTAAACAGCTATAAATATTTGAGTATATGCCACTTATCTATAAAGTGTTATAGTGTTTTTCTCTATAATAGATTAAAACTTAAGTCAATTTATATACTATGGTTCACTGGACAAAACAGACTTAAAAACAAAACAAAACAACCTATGGGATTCTTCTATGAAATAGTTCCAAAGGAAAAGACTTCTAATATTTTTACCTCTAAACAAATAGCCTAACAATTCATCCTCCTTCTTAGAAGTCTGCTATATGGATGGATGAACTGGTAAATTAACTAAAGAAACATCACTGCATACACTGACATGACATCTCATTAACCCAGCTCATACAGACTTTCAAAACAAGTGGACAAAATCCAAACAGTTGAATATCTACTATATATCGATTTAAATATGGTGTTCACTTTTGCTCTGAGTCTAATGAATCCTACTTAATGAAGATACCACCTTCTCATCAGAGGTAACTGACACTGACAGTCCAGATTAAAGAATGTAGTCACCAAAATCATCTCATGAAACAATAAAAAATTAATCAATTTCTTCAAGTAAACATGTGAATGTAGTTTTTCATTTAAATGTTTTCATGTATCCATCACCTGACAGTTATCATTTGTGTGGGTGTGGGTGTGTGTGTGTGGTGAGAAGTTAGGACTCTAACCTCTTGGCAGGTTTCAGGTTTCAAATACACAATACAGTGCAGTCACCACGCCACACATCTCCAGAATCTACCCATCTTGCATAAATGAGACTTTGCACCCCTGACCAATATCTCACCATCTCCCCTTACTCTGGTAACCACCACTCTACTCTCTGCTTGTATGAATTTGACTGTTTTAGATCCCACGTCTGAGAGTTTATTCCAAGGAACAAAAATCAGAATTTTGAAGAGATATCTGCACTCCTATGTTTCCTGCGGCATTACTTACAACAGTTAAGACATGGACACAAGTAACTTAAATGTCCACTGACGGAAGAACAGAGAAAACATGGTGTGTGTACACAATGGAAAATTATGCAGCTTTGAAAAGAATGGAACCCTGACATTTGCAACAATACACAACCAGTTCTGATTAAAACCTCATCTCCCCTCAGAGTTGTCTTGCCTGATTTCCTAGGTCCTGTGTGCAGGCTGTTTTACAACTTGTTCACTCAGCCCTTTATACAGGAAAAAAAAAAGAGTGCAGCATCGCTGACTGAGGAAGACAGAGGTAAAATGCCGAACTTTGAATTCCAGCTCTGCCACTTACTAGCTACGAAACCCTAGGCAAACAGATTTCCTCAACTATAAAATGGAGAATAACAAAGGCATCAACTGTTGTTATGGGAGATTAAATTAATTTGTCCATACACAGACTCAGAACAGTGTTAGCTCCCAAGTATCAACATTACGACTTCTCAAATTTTAACGTTCATGGGAAGCACCTGGGGATGTTGTTAAAACGCAGATCTTGACTCAGTAGGGGCCTACGATCCTGCATTTCTAACAAGCTCCAAGAGGAAGGTAAAACTTCTCCCTGTAATTCACACTTTGAGCTGTAAGCATCTACTCAACTTGTGGTGCTACTAATTTAACATTTGCTGGTTTATTCTATTCTATTCATGTGTTTATACTTCAGTCTCTTCATTTGACAGACTATTAGCAGCAAACACATTTTCAATTTCCTTTATTGCTCTTATTCCCCATTTACGAAGACTACAGTGTTTTACATAAGATACGTAAACAATGCTCACTAAATATACCATTACAATTATTCAATTGTTTTTATTGTGAAATCTTACATTTTTTAGATATGTGGACATTTAACAAGTATCCTGACTGCCCTAATAATAAACTATGTAGTTAAAAAAACCCAAAAAAGATAAATTCAAAATAAGAGTATTTCTTGTCAGTGCTCAGTTGGCACATAAGAACACAAATTGGAAGATCAGCCAGCACATCTGATGGGTGATAAGAACTGTTCAAGATGACCCTGAAGTTGCTTATTTGACTTGGTTTCTGACAATGCAGCTAAATAGAGCTAGAGAAGCAGTTAACTTTTCTGTTTTGTTTTGACCAGTCTGGGTAGAAGGGAATAGTAGAGAATCAAGGGGAAAATAAATCTCTTTTGAAACATGTTAAATCTGGGGAGCTGAAGAACATCCAAGTGAAAACTACCCAAACTCAGGAGAGAGGGATAAGGTATGAACTCTAAGCTTTAAACCGGACAGAGTGTAAAGAGTAGTCAGTGTGTGTGTACACATAATCACACACATAAACACATCTGTGGCAGATGAGATTAAACTCCTTTTTACCAGAACTTTTCAATTTCAGTAAGAATTTTTCTTTCTGGAGTATCAGGTTATATGTGAGAATATGAGAGCTTGAAAGGTTAGTCAACATCCTTGTACTTCAGTCTAACCATGTTACAAATGGTGAGACTGTGCACCTGAGAGGGTGGCTGATTTGCCAGACACTCTCAATCAGCATCAGAATGTCTTGGAACCCAGTTTCCTGGACTCCCGATTCCAGGTCCTTTGGAAGTCAGTTAAGAGAACATGTGGACATTAACTTTAAACCTAATGTCACTAGTATAAAACACTTCCTAAGATTAAGGTTAATGCTGTTTTCTGACTCTGCTACTTAGCCACATGATGACAAGACATACAAAAGGCCAGCTCAGAATCATTCCAAGGCAATGGATTTCAAGGAACAGTTCTCACATTAGATACAATTACAATAAGGTCTAGATTAACCAGGGATCACTGAACCAGATTTGTTTTACTTTCTACTTATAAAGAACACAAATAAAAAAGCACTCTCTATGTAAGGCATGGCATTCAGCTAACCTATACTCGCTGTGATCTCTATGATCTTCTATACGTACAATTCTCACAGTACAATAGTAATTCTGAGTAACTAAAAAGCATAACTGTGTGCACAAAACTTTAGGTAGGTAGCACTATACTGTTTTAATAATATAAAGAATTCAGTTCAAGCATAAAAATAAGAAGTAACTTTAACTTCCATTCGTGACAATCCAAGCCTTACTGTTTATTTTATCCAGTCTTTTTACAGAAGTAAATTCAGAGGAAAACATTATATGGAGCATATATGGCAAACAACAAAAATCAGTGACTATCATAATCATAAAGTAATTTTAAGAAACTAAAAATGATCAGTTTACATTAAATATATTAAATTTAAGTAGTAAGTCAAAACAAAACTATGTACCCTGCTAAACCAATTTTAAAAAAAATTTTAACTGTTGTTCTAGTTAGTTTTCTGTGTTTTACTCCCATCCCAGCCCACCCCCCAGTGCTCCCCCACCTCCCTCCCATTTCCAGCCCTCCCTAGTTTTGTCCATGTGTCCTTTATATTTGTTCCTGTAAACCCTTCCCCTTTTCCCCTGAAATTCCCTCCCCTCTGCCCTCTGGTCACTGTCAGCCTATTCTCTATTTCAGTGTCTTTGGTTATATTTTGCTTGTTTGTTTGTTTTGTTGTTTAGGTTCCTGTTAAAGGTAAGATCATATGGTATTTGTCTTTCACCAACTGGCTTATTTCGCTTAGCATAATGCTTTCCAGCTCCATCCATGCTGTTGCAAAGGGTAGGAGCTCCATCTTTCTTTCTGCTGCACAGTATTCCATTGTGTAAATGTACCATTGTTTTTTGATCCATTCATTTACTGATGGACACCTAGGCTGCTTCCAGCACTTGGATACTGTAAATTGTGCTGCTATGAACACTGGGGTACATAGGTTCTTTTGGATTAACCACCAATTTTCTTAAATAGAATCCTAACTTTTGATAGCAGAAGAGAATAACAGTATTATTGCCCAAAACATGACACTCAAGGTTAGCTCTAAAATATGAGACTATTTTAGTTACCAGCTGATATACCTTACCTTCTACAACATATTGCTCATTTCTGAAATTTGCATTCATTACTACATTTACTGTGTGTACTAACAAAGAACTGCAATGGTAAAACAAGATACTAAGCAACAAGAAAGAATATTCTAGGTTGTTTTCCAAAGTTGGGTAATTACACATCAAATTTCCTCAAAGTAAGACTTACTTTTGTAATGTGTAAGCTTTTACTTATCTGGAATAGAGATTGGCAAAGATTTTCTGTAAAGAACCAGACAGTAAATACAGCTTTTGTGAGCCACATGGTCTCTAATACAACTACTCAACTCTGCCAGTACAGTGCAAAAACTACTCAGTACAGTTAAATGACTGAGCATGAGTGTTCCAATAAAAACTTATTTTTGAAAACAGGCAACAGGTCATATTTGGCCCACAGGCTATAGTTTACCAACCTTTCACCTAGAAGACCAGATTTTCTCTCCATTTCTCCTTTCCAGTAAGGCTTAACTATTGACCCAGCAAAAAAATTTACTAATAGTGAAGACTGATCTTAGAATGATGTACTTTATAAATAAAGAAAAACTATAGAATGTTTTCTCTAGAGATCTCTAGGAGTAAAAAACTCTGATTAATAAATGAAGGAAAAAAGATGATCTACCCAGAGATGTTTCAAACCTAGTATATGACAAAGTAAAAATGGATTATTATTTCTTCCTGCAGCAAAACAAAGATTCCAAATAACAGTCAAAGAGGTTTGAAATCCACAGATATTTCTAAGACTGTTCTATATTAGGGCAAGAACACACTAAGGAAACCAAACCTTTCATTACACATATTAACACTAATAATTAATCGTATATATTGGCTGATGTTTTGTACTACCATCTAAGACAAAGCTTTACCAGCAAAGTTGGAAGAAATTTATGGTAACAGCAATATAATTCTTAGTGTACAATGATAACCTCATGAACATGAATATATATCAGCCCTCAATACCTCGTGTTGCAAGAACACAGAATAAAGAAATAAACATCTCAAACCCTGATAAAGCCACAACTACAAACATGCTCTCTATCACACTGGCCCCAGTAAGTCAGAGGTCTCATGCACATTTGTGCATCAGAAATGAGCCTGGGGCAGGTGAGGGTGGGCATGTCTTAAAACAAAGTTGGTGACTGATCTGATATTTAATAAAAGCCTGGAACACAATTATACAGAGAATATAGTAATTATACTATACCTAAGACCACGTGACAACTCCTCTAGATAAAAAAGTCAATTATTGAAAATTTTGCTGAAATAAAAATAAATAGAATACATGCCCCCCAGGAGATAAACTTGTCAGGAAAGTTTAACATGAGCTAATCATGAGGAAACAAAAGACACTCAGGATGTAGGATACTTTATAAGACAATTGAGCTGAATTCATTAAAAAAAAAATCAATATCCTAAGAAATAAAGGTAGAAAAAAATGAATCTAAATTAAAAGAAACTGAAGAGCCCTAACACACCTGTTGATGAGCATTTCTTGAATTCTGGCTCAAAAGAGCTGTAAGGACATTTTGGGGGTGGTAACTGGAGAAATCTGAATATGGACTGTATGTTAGAAAAAATGGCATCAGTGTTAAATTTCTTGGATGTGATAATATAGTATGATCATATAAAAGACTTATTTTTAAGAGATACATACTGAAGTATTTGGAGATGAAATGTCTATCTGCCACTTTCCAATGGCTCAAGAAAAAGTACGTATTAATAATGCAGATGTCACATGATATTAAGGAGTGGTAAATCCTGATAAAGGGCATTATTCATGTATTAATCTTTCAACTTGTCTCATTTTAAATTTTTCAAATTTAAAATTTTGAGTGCAGGGAGACTCTTTCAGGATAGAATCTCATTTTGGACCCTTCTTACAAGATACAAACAGACCCTTACTATCTATCCATTTCAGCCTCGTAACTCCCAACATTCCATTACTCTTTTAGTACCAAAGTACGTCACCCAAGCCTTTCCCTAACTGAGTGAATTCTATCAAGAATTCACTCAGGAGTCATTTCCTCCAGGTCGTTTTTCCTGACTTCCCAGGGTATGTTAAAGGCCCTATTTGTTTTCCTTACTAGACTATAATGTCTTGAGGTTCTAGTACAGCCTTGGCATATGGTAGGCTTTCCACATGTGAAACAAACAGTAAGGATAGGAGATGAAGGAATGAGTTGTAACATGCCCTCAAGAACCAGAAATAAGGTGAAATCCAGAGATATAGGGAGGGAGGGATGCAAGTGACATTAGCTGACACAGGCACAAGGCCAGGCAATTTACATATACCATTTCATTCAGGTAGGTAGTAGCAGAATAATGTTTAAAAAACAGATTCCTATCTTTCCACGTGTGCAAATTTATCACCTTGTCTAACATTATGGGCTCAGTTTGTCCTCAGAGCACTTGTCTATGCTTTGCTTTACATCATGCTGCCTGCTTATTAGCTATGGATAAATCATTTAAGCTCCAAGTCGGTTCTCATGGTAAAATGGGTGTGTGTGTGTGTGTGTGTGTGTATGTTCCTGTTCTGCCTGTTTTGCAGAACACTGTCAAAAATAACAAACCAAAATTACTTAGCAAACAGTGAACCAAAATGCAATGAATAAACAGTTTTCCTTAAAAGTGCATTGTTTTCTCCCTCAATTCACCCTCTCCTCCCAGCTTCCCAAGGTTCCTCTATTCCTTAACTGGCTAAAGACCAAATGGCAAAGACAGGTCTCTTGCCCAAATACAAAGATTAACCTTAGGTAAATACAGCTGACTGTGCGGGTGGGTGAGCTTATATCTTTAGTGCCTCCACTATACTGAGAATTCACAACAAAAATCAAGACCCTACTTCACAGTAAGGATGATATTGGTTAAAAGGATTTTGGGGTATTTACCATTTACTAATAAGCTGTAATGAAATTTGTTATTTTAGTTGGTTAATGGAAAGTATAATATGAAATGTTTCAACAATTAATCAATAGTGTACTTTCCCTACTTCTTTGGAAAACTTAAGATAACAGACAATTTTAAATTAACTTGATTATACAAATTTAAAAAAGCCTATATAAATACCATAGAACCCTCCACTACCCACCCCCCAAAAGAAAAAAACCCAAAACAAGGCCAAAGTCTAGGCTAAAAAGGCAAACAACTGGGTATATATTGAGAACTTTTTTTATAACTTACTTTCCAACCTCAATAAGATGCAAGTCAAAATGCTACATTCATTTTTAGCTTTAAAAATACAATTTTTTGGTTCCATTAGATCAGTTTCAAATCACATGCTTCTGGACATCATGCAATATAAACATGTTCGAAGGCATATACTCAAAAATTTATAGTAGTTTCACGAATTCTAAGCTACAATTTTATTCCCCATATTAACGATCAGAGTTAGCATAGAGACAAGCTCACAGATGTCATATATAATCTTTGGTTGCAATTGTTCCACCTGTTATCTAGCCCTCCAAGAAATAAAACAACCACAATGACAACACTTTGAGGTCTCAATCCACTTTACGAAAAGAAAGCTTTATGAAAAGCCTGAACAATGAATTTAACATTAAGGAGAAAATGAGAAACGTTAGGTGTGTGAAGTAGGAAATGTTAATTTCATGCACTTAGGAACACACACTCACACCCCACAGTAGTAGAAGCAGTAGAAGAGGAAAACACTACATGTGTAGGGGTAGAAATATTTGTTACATCATGATGCTGGCTGGCGATGGAGGGTTGCCGCCTTAGAGCCCCCTGAATGGAACTTCCACTCTGGAAAGCATTCACTACATCCATCTGCAAGGAATCAGAGATTGTGACAGCTTGCTCAGCAAGAGAGAGAGAGAACAAGAGAAAGGACCATTCCATCTATCAACATATAAAAAGTAAAGAAAAAAGGCACTTTTTACAGAGCAGATAAATAGGCAAGAGTAGTATTTTGTGATGAAGGGGGGGAAAGCTGGGAAAAAAGGAGCTTAGGGCCATATAGACACATTCTTTCATGATCAGTTAAAACTTTCACTCATTCCAGGTAATAAGTTTTGTGGGTTGGAAAGGCTAGAAAGGAGTTAAGGAGTGTGTTCAAACCTCCTCCCCAGGTCCAAAAGCCCTCAGCTGGCTCCCATTTCCATCTCTCCTACCTCTCTCCAGGCCCATACCTGCGTTTGGATTCTGTTCAGACCTCTAAACCACAAGATCTGGCCACGCCGCAACTCCCTTTCGGCGTGATCAATCTCTTCCACATCCTCTGCTAACTCCTCCTCTGGTATTTCTTCCTTTTGTGTTCCATGACCAGCTTCTTTTAGGAATTTTAAACGGCTAGTAGGAATTGTTGAAATAAGCTATAACACAGGGGAAAGAGCCTGAAATGAATCTTATCAAGTACAAGTAAACTTATCAACTTGAGTACAGAGGGTATGAAAAGGTGCAAATGTAACCAACTATCTTCACCAATGAAGCACTGAGATCCTTTCTGCCAGAGGCTTGCTTTCTCAGAATAAAAAAATATTCTCTTAGTTACACAAAAGATTTAAGTTTGAATGGTAAAAAGAAGTTTTCTTGAATGGAAACAACCTGATTACATTTTTCATACTTTATTTATGACATTCACAATAGTAAATTATAATACCATGCTTTGACATATATATGTACTTAAATTCATATTAATTATATTTATTTCAAATAAAAATGGCAGGTGTCTTACTGGATACAAAAGAAGTTTATATTCCATTGGTGCTATAAGAATTCAGTGAGAAAAAAACATACTCATGTTACAAAAATCTTCAAAGTTAAACTAAAAATTGCTTTGTTTATGAAAGGTATTTATTTTTTAAAAGCAACTATTTAAGAATCTGGGTTAACACTGATTGATAAGGACATCAAACAGAAACAGATGCCCCAGAAAACACAAGGGATACAAAAACACAAACAACTATCTATTAGCTTATATATGTTAACAGCCCTTCCTTAAGGAACTTGAGCTACCAAGGGGAAACAAGTGTGCAGTTGGAGTCAGAACTGCTTAGAGAATTTCTATCTGCCGTAACCACCAAATTTCACAGAGGGAAACAGGCTCAGAGACACAAGAAGGGACTTGCTCATGGAGTGACTAAGAACCTCGGTTTTCTGACCACCCAAATCAGTACTTTCTACCATGGCACACTTAAATTCAACAGACGACGTCAACCAAGGATGGTAGCTGATGTCTGCTGGGTATGTATCTATAGGATTTCCTCTTCTGAAGTTAGCCAGATTTTGTGTGTGTGTGTGTGTGGGGGGGGGTGGGGCGGGGGGGTTGTGGGACTCTGTTATGCCCATGAGAGAACATTATAAAATAATTAGAATTGCAGTCAAAAAAGAAAGGTAGACCAAGTATGGATCCTACTTAAAAGAAGATCTCTATTAATTAGGTATTCAAAATGAGTACAAGAAAGAAACCCCAGAACCTAGAAATACAATAAAAAAAAAAGGTGAGATAAAAAGCACATAAAGATTAAGTGCAAGGAAAACCTGGATGTTTGGTTTGACTGACTTGCAGAACAACAAAAAATTAGTTCACACAAGTTGCATATCATAATATTACATTAACCTTCATTTATGAAAACATTAGTATAGATTCTCTATCATTTTTTAGTAGTGGCCATGGATTTAAAATGAACAATGTACACACAATTACTGGTTATCTTTTAAAAATAATGTCATGTACCTGCAAGTCAGCCCTATAATAAAAATAAGGTATATCTTTTTTTAGGCTTTTTAATTATATTTTATTTATATACTGTTAAAGCC
The DNA here is from genome assembly GCA_028533065.1 of Trachops cirrhosus. Lineage (NCBI taxonomy): Eukaryota > Metazoa > Chordata > Mammalia > Chiroptera > Phyllostomidae > Trachops > Trachops cirrhosus. The sequence continues at coordinate 74,615,309 of CM052539.1, forward strand.
ATTTTATCCAAATAATCAAAAATGTCATTTTGTGGCTCACTTTTCCAGATACCATTATTTTTTACGGTAACATTCTCTATGTAAACTGAAATTCAAGATTTTTTATATGCTACATTTTGGATTAAACTGTATAAAAAAAGATGTGGTCTTAAGTACACAGTATTTTATATTTTTGTAAAAATATTTATTCTAAAAAGGCAGAAATAGGTTATAAAGCACAAGACACAGATATTAGAATTCTAACCAGTTATAAATGCATTATCTAATACTGCTATAAAACTTCTTATACGAAATAAGTTAAAAATATGTAAGAAATTTAAATAGCATTTTATTATACAGGCATGATCATAACAGCAAGTGGCATATAAAAACAAAAACCACATTTTAAAACGCCATATTCTTAAATGCCCTTTTTGCCCTAGAATGGCAACTACTCAGAATCAAGTACAGAATTCCTTAAAAAAAAAAAAAAACACATTAGAAATAAAAAAAATTACTTAAGGTTTGAACAAAAAATGTTATTTTTACCTGGCCCCAGAGTAACGTTCCCATTCCTAGGAATATTGACCATAGCCACTGTTCTATTGAAAGTTCTGAACAACTGAAAGGTTTTCCACCAAACTGCACAATTATTATCTGGAGGAATAATCAAGAGTAAACTTATTTAAATGCTTTATATTTTACCATTCACATACTTAAAAAATTACCCAAATTTGTGTCCTCTAAAATTTAAGCTAAACAACCATTATTTCTGATGGTGACATGTATAATATTCACAGCTGAAACTAAGACATATGAAATAAAGTAAAATTCCTCTGTCCAAAAACATAAATGTAGGTGCATTTCATGTTTAAATTATGCTTACTAAAAATTTAAAAATATGATTCTCATGATCAGGAAGATAATTTTATACTTTTTTCCCAGTATAATCTCAAGAAATTACATTCCCCTGTATTTAGTATAACGCTTTGAATAATTTATGCCTTTCCACAAAGGTAGCATACTTTTGAGGATGTAATATTCCTCAAAAGTATGGACGTAATATTCAATCTTATCTGTTTTCCTTCTAATTGCTATTCATTCCTGGTTAACAATTAGACTTTAGGCCACATATAAATGAACTAAGAGAAAAAAAGCAACTTGCAATTCTAGAAATATGTACGAACTCAGGTGGTATACCCTCAGAAATTTGCTCTCCCTGATAAAGAGAAAAGTCCAATGATCTGTATAAATAAAATTCATAATATGGTGCTTACGTTAAACTATTTTAAAGAAACTAAAGTGGCATATATGGGAATTCTTGTAAACTGACAGGCTGCCAAATATTGATATTAAAAAGAATCATTTTAGTATTGGTTATCAACTTCATTCTTTGTAGCTGGACTTTATTCCAAATTCAAGTAACATGTATGTATTTGTCAATTCCACTGTCTTTAAAGTCAAGGTTATTTGTATACTTGTACAGACAGGGCCCCAACTGTTTTTTTTTTTTTAAGTAGCCTAACCAGTTGATTATAAATGACTTGGAATCTTGCTTGGACTTTATAAAGATTCCAAGCTGAAATAATTTTCTTTTGTAAACCAAAAAAATGAGCATGGAAAAAAAATTTGTGTGTTTTCAATTTTTTTAAAAAATTTAAACATTACCTTATTATTATTATTTTTTAGTATAACGAGGGATGTGAAAAGGATATTAAGGTGGTGGGGAAACAATGATTAATATGGTTGGCTGTTTTTGTTTCATAAGAAATAATAATCTTTTATTTTAGAGGTGGAATAAGATTTTCTAATTTGTAGTGGAACGTACTCCCAAAAATGTTTCCATATTCTTTAATATACTACTTAGATTAACATGACACTACACAACTGTGTACTTCAGTGTACTGAAGCATTTCCTACCATATGCCCAGGGAACCTAGAAGTAGGTGTTATCTTCTAAACTCAGAAGGGGGTGGATTAAACGAAGTTCAAGAGGTTTTTTAACTGAAGGGTTTCCCAATGCCACTGAATTGTTAATTTGAAAACAGAAAAGAAAAAGTGGCTGAGATTTATTTGAGTGTTTCCTTTTAGACTTTAAGCTCAGAGCTTCATGTGCACTGCCTCTTGTAATGCTTTAAAGATTCTACGACATGACCTAATTAATATTATCATTCTCATTTCACAGATGAAGAAATTGTAGCTTGTTAAGGTCACGCAACTACTGAGGCAGCACCTTGATTTGGGCCCAGAACTGACTGAATCCTATGTTCCTACTCATAAGTACTGTGTTATACGGCTTTAAGAATCTCCAAATAAGGCAGTATTTCCTAAACTTATTGAGGCTATAAGAGCAACTCAAGAGACTAGTGTTTATGGAACATACTTTGAAACCACTGATTCTGTGTCAACTGCTACAAAGTAGAAAAGAAATTAAAAATATTTACATAGGATTATTACGTACTTCATGATCTGTCCCCCGCCCTCCAAAAAAGTAAAAATAAGAATTGGCTAGTAAATAAGAGACATAAATTAACTTAAATACAATTTTTAAGGTGAAGCTCTTTAGGTACCTCAGATCTATAATCAAGACTGGGGTATTTTGTATTAAAAATAAACCAAATGAGATATGTATAAATCAAGGGTCATGTTTTCCTACCCAGGTGACAGTCCACAAAAGTGATACTCAAAGTGTTAATCTGTAACAGGAGGATAAGGAACACCCACCAGGGTTCAAATCAATTCCCTATTTGCACAGTACTGCTACTACTACTAAAAACAAAAATTACACAAATCCTCATCTGAAATGCACAGTGTGAGGAGTGAAGTTTGTTGGATTTATATACTGGCCCATCCTTCTTATCTTACTGTGAACTTGTAATGAAGTGGCCATGGGCCAGTGGCTGGCCCACACTTTGAGTAGCACTGGTGTATTTATAAGGCACTGAAGAATGACACCTCACATTAACTGTTTTAGGTGTGTCAGCATTTGTTGGGAACTAAGTTACCAAACAGATTTGCTTGATACAGAAATAGGCAGTTAAATTTTTGTAATCCCCATATTTTATTAACAGATCAAATAAACCTAATTTTGTAGTCAGTAAAAGCTAAAACTTTAGCATGTCATGAGCAATGATTTTTTGTAAAATCTAAATGAAACTTTCAGAAACCGTGTAGCAAATAAGCAACACTCCTCTTAAAATTTATAGAAATTGAAAACATAAATGATTTTTACAGAAATAATGAAGTCAAGGATTTTGGTTTCAGTATGCACAGTATACAAGGCATAGGCTGAATAAACTGTTAAAAAAAAGCTTACTTTTTAATTTGAAATCTTACTGTGTTTACTAACTTCCGGGTGTGATTATGTACTATTCATAAACTTGTTTCGGTTCCAGATTCTACTATACAATCTTTTACATAGGAGAGTACCACCGAATACAAGGTGATATAAAAACACAGGTTTAATAAATAGTTATATAAAATTGCCATATGCAGAGTGATCATTAGTTTTGTTCTTTAAGTGATCTTTATGAACATGGGAAAGTTTTCAGTCCTTCCTATTCATTCTCAGTCCCACTCCTCACACCCCATTCTCCACTCTCTTCTCTGCCTTGTTTTGACAATATTACAAAACAAAAAACTGACATGACCAGTTCAGGATGCAGCTATTCAGAATCATTTGGAATTTAAAATATTCATTTCAAAACCTTTTATTATTTAATAAACTCAACTTTAGAAATACAACTGCTATTAATTGCCAGGAGCAATTAAGCAGGCTTAGAAGGTCAACTATAACATTTATGTTAAACAGCATCAAAATGCTGTTTGATAATGATGTAGAATGAAACAATTAGAATCAGAGTGAGTGTGAGGTATCATAACCACAGAAACCATAGTGCAATTAAAGTAGTATCAGCTTAACATACTCTTCTCATAAGCAGAATTCCAAGATAGTGCAATTTTTCCCTTGAGTTATGATATTTAAAACTCTTTTAAAATGTCATCAAAGCAATACACAGAATTCCCACACATTGTAGTTAAGTAATTTCTGGAAAAAGCCACCTGTTTACCTATTATCTCCCACTTAATAATCAAATTTTAAATTATCTTTTCTAATTACCCACCTGTACCACAAAAGTGCCTAGAACAATTGTGCAGAAGATGGCATTATTAAAGATTCCTTCAAACACATTTCTTTCACCGTGAATTTTCCGGGCATTTATTTCATTGAAAAGTTGCATCAGCACAAAGGTATTAAAAACAATAGTGTAATGTTCTGAAGGAGGAGCATGCAAAGGAGCATTTCTTCCACTATCAATATCAAAAAACTTTTCTCCTGAAAGAATGAAAAATTATTATTTTGTAATTATCATACAAACAATTAAACATTTTCAAGAGATATGCAATAATAAAACCTAGCCAGACCTTTATTTGATCGCAAATGACAGCACAGAAAGAGTTGGCAGGGAACTGGGATTACCCAGTTTTTAAAGGCCCTCAAACTATGCTGACATACACAAGATCACATATCGTGTAGATCTTCTCACATTCTCATATCGCCTCACATTCGTGGCAGAGTCAGGGCAAGAAATCAGGACTCTGTTTACTTCCCCCCACTCTCTTTCATACTACCTCCCAAAATTTACTAAGCCTCCACTGATAAAAAGGAGAAATTAAAGGTAAATGAGGAATCAAAGACAGAAAAACTTACGTTCTTGAAAAATTTGTAACATTTAAACATCTGAGATACTAGGTTGGAACAGAAACAACTGCAGTTTTATCAGACACTGAATTCTTACCAGCAAACAAGAGGGTAAAGACTACTACAAGTTGATAGAATGCATGACCCAAAATGTTCTTCATCATCGTGCGTGAGATGAGAGGTTTATTTCTACCATAAGGTTTCCGAAGCAAGAGCGATTCAGTGGGGGGTTCAGTTGCCAGAGCCAGGGAAGCAAGCGTGTCCATTATAAGGTTTACCCACAGCATCTGCACCGCCTTAAGTGGCGAGTCCTAGAAAAGACAGGTTTCTTAATAGACATTCACAGCTATTCAGAGACTCAACAATTCTCAGGAAGCCTTTTGTATTCAAAAACTTAAAGAACAGAACTGGATTACACCTTTATATTAATTAAACTAAAATATTAATCTTTGGCTTGTTTAAATATTTAAGTACTTTAAAAAGGCATATTATATACATATTTGCTTTAAAATAAACAAGTTTTAATGAACAGATTGTCAACCTACTTGAGTAATACAGGCACCCGTGAAAGCAACAATCACTGCCACAACATTAACAGTGAGCTGGAACTGCAGGAATTTTGAGATGCTATCATAGACATTCCGTCCCCACATAACTGCTTTAACAATGCTTGTGAAGTTGTCATCTGTGAGGATGATGTCAGATGCTTCTTTAGCTACGTCAGTTCCAGCGATGCCCTATTAGGAAAAATTCTGTGAATTATACTAAATGTTCAAAATATAACTTTTAAATATCCAAAATGATAATAGTCAACTGATCAACAAAAAACTTACCATTATACTAATAACTGACTTTACTGTAAAACAAGTTAATATAGTTATTCTAAGATACCATCTCTCAGAAACTCTCAGGAGAAATCAAAAATAAAAAAGGAAGCCTTGAAAATAGTTTAAATTGGGTTTAAAAAAAAGGAATGGACGTGGGCTTCACCTTAGTTCCTTCCAAAAGTCACACAAAAAGATGTTTTAAAAATTAAAAACTCATAAAGACAAACTTAGTGGGAAAGAAGATACTGCAAGTAAATCTTAAGAGGCTAAACAGCAGATAACCATACTGAGTAACATTAGTAATACTGAGGCTCCCCAGAAAACCGAATCCTAAACCAACAGGAGGCAACAGCTTTTTCTGCACCACAGACCTCTCTATATAAACTCAGGACTTGGCAGCACCAGATAGAACAGGCAGTAGGGGGAGGGTGCATATAGATACAGGAAGATTTCTTGAAAGTCTACTGAAGACACTGAAGAAATACTTAGAAGGTCCAAACTAAGAACCATGTCCATCAACAGTAGAATGGGATAGATTACAGATTAATAAAAAAATCAAGTGAACTACACTATCTACAACAACACAGGTGAATCTCACAAGCAAAAATGAATAAAGGAAGCTGGACTCAATATATGACTGTTTTGTACAAAGTTCAAGAACATATGAAATTCATCTTCAGAATACTGGTTATTTTTGTAGAGAGGCAGGACAGTAAGCAGAAGTGAGTGTGACTGAGGTGTCTGGAGTAGAGGTAGTATTCTGTTCCTTGCCTTGCATAGACAGGTCTGTTCATTTGTGATGATCCAGTCAGTTGTGTACTTACCACTCAGGCATGTTTTCTGTATGTGTGTTATACATTAATAATAAAATAAAAAGAAAGCCAGATCCTCAGAGCCCCTTCCCAAGTCCATGCAGCCAGGAAATTTGTCACTCCCTCTGACATAACAAAAGACTGCCAGCTGATTTACCACAGGCAATATGACAAAGAACCTCTGGACTTAAGGGAACTAAGCACTGTTGAGGACGGGGTACCATGCTGAAATTAAAGCGGTTAAGAGTAACTCTGTTTAATAAATGTTGAGACTATCATCTTTCTTTCCCTCCGTGTTTCCCAGGATACTAGTATTCGGATTGCTCTCTAGGTAGCAGATTTAAACCTCAAAAAAAAAAAAAAAAAAAAAAAAATCTGATCACCTCAAGAAAAAGACCTAAAATACTGTAATTCAAGGTACTCTAAAAAGAGTAATGGCCAACCCAGATCACTTTACAGAGAAACTTTTGGTGGACAAATCCCACCAATAGGCCCAAAGTTTTCCAGCTTTCCAACTTTACACGAGCAAATAGGCAGAGATAATCAAGGATCATGTGACATCTTAGGAGAGCACTAACCTGAAAGGCTAAACCAAAAGGAAAGTGGAGATGGATTCTGCAGACACAAAAGCTCATTTAAAAAAAATAAAATCTTTAGAAAGGTACAAGGTACATCAACAAAATAAGATCAGGATGTTAAAACAAGAACAAAAATTCAGAGATCCAATAACAAGTCTTGGAATTAAATATATGATTCACATAAATAAAAAACAAGGAAATAGCTCTGGAAATAAAGCAGGATGACAAAGGTATGGTAAACAAGAAAAAAGAGACAAGGTAATATGTCTAAGAAGTCTAAAAATTGGCGAACATTCCATAAAGAAACATTGGAAAGGAAATACGATTAGTACAAGAAAATGTCACAAAATTGAAGAGAATGCGTTTTCAAAGTAATAAGCTGCTCTCATACAAATCATCACAACATCCAGAGAATGAAAAACAAAGTAAAGACTTAATATACTTCCAGAGAGAAAACAAACACCAAGAGGTTCAATTTAAAATAGTATGGAACAACAATGGAGGAACAAATTCAAGATTGTTAAGTGAAAACAATTTTCAATCTACATTTTTCCACCATCAAATTAAAAGTCAAGAGTTGAAGACTGGATGGAGATTTTAGTCATAAAAGTTATGAAAAAGTTTAACTCTCATAACCTCTTTTCCCAGGAAGCTAATGGAGGAGATAGCTCTACTACAAGAGTGAGTAAATTCCAAAAGACTATGGTATCAAGTCCAGGAAATACAAGACCCAAAGTAAGACAGAGATAAAGGAAATCCTCAGGAATGGAGAATAACAAGACCACTGTGCGGCAGGCTTAGCAAACAGTCAGTCCACACTAAGGCATGTCAGAACTCTGGAAGAGGGATCTCTAAGAAGGTGAAACAGATGAAAAGTGCCAGATGTCTCCGATGCAATGAAAGGAGAATTTGGTGATGAATTAGGTTTAAACCATAGAAAAACTCAGCAAAAGTAAATAAATAAAATGAAAAAGAAAGTACATAAAAAAGGCAATATACAGAGAACACAGAGTTGTACCAGGAAATAAAGGTAATTATATTGATCTATCCAAAATTATGACATAACTCTGATGACAGAATAACATCAGGCAGTGTGTGTGAATGTGCACGGTGGCGGAAGCAGTGTGTGTGTGCCTGTGTGTGTGTGTGTGCGCGCTAACTTCTTCTCTCCCTTAATGAAAAGTCAATAGCAAATGCTTTCTGTTTAAAAAACAAACAAACACTATAATGATGTCATTTAGATATATGGAGCTAAACAGTTAAAATGGTTTTCTTTTATCAAAAAATGAGCTGGAAGAAATGATACGTGGTAGGGGACTTAGGTACTAAATCTTACAGAACTACTTGACTTCTTAAATGCTATGCATATGTTGTTTTAATAAACACAAAAACAAAGTTCAAATCAACCTTTCTTTGAAATATTAAATGAAGGAACAATTTCAATTTAAAATTTTAGTCTCTAGCTCCTAATCTGAATATTTTACTTTTAATGTGCAATATATTTAACACATCTACGTTCACGAGGTTTCCCTGCCTCTTTTCTTTCTCTTGTCTTTTACAAATGCAAATCTCAAAACTCCTGTGTTTAAATTCCTTCAAAACTTCCAGTTATTAAAATAGTCACAAGAATGTAAATGACAAGAACAGGGAATACAGCCAACAACCTTGTAGTAACTATCTACAAGTCAGATGGGTACTAGACTTAAAGGGGGGAATCACTTTGCAAGGTATATAGATGTCTAATCACTATATTGTACACCTGAAACTAATATAATATTTTATGTCAACTATAATTGAAAAATAAACTAAGAAAAACTAGTTCATAATCAAAGAAGTTTGAGAAACTTTTCACCAAAAAAAAAGTAAACAGCTTTTTTCATGAGCTTCTCTGAGCTGTATGCTAACATGCAGTGTTTCCAAAGCAATTTTACTCCATCAGATAGATGTTGTCTTGGAAAGAACAAATTCCTTATCTTGATATTCAAGGCCCTTACCCGATAGGGCCCCTGTCAATCCTGTTTCACATCCCATTATCCCAGCACTGAACCCTCTTCTGAATATGTTAAAACTACAGCCATGAGCCATGTAAAAATGTTTGGGTCAATGATCAAATATATATGATAGTGGTATGATGATGGTCACCTAAAATTATAATAAAGCTGAAAAATTTCTATTGCCTAGTGACACTGTAGCTGTTGTAACATCATACACGTGCATTACTTACATGTTGGTGGTAATGCTGGTGTAAATCTGAGGGGCCAGTTGTATAAAAGTATAGCATATGCAATTATGTACAATACGTAACACTTGATAATGATAGCAAGTGACTATAAATCGTTTATATATGTTCTATACTAGACTTTCTATATTTTAGAGTGCACTGTTTCTGTTTATAAAATTTTGCTATAAAACAGCATGCCATGTTGCTCCAGCAGCAGCCCCACACATCTCATGTTTACCACATCTCTTGACTACATCATGTTTCTCCTGTGTTGGATTTAATCTCTTGTTTTGGACAGTAACATGCTGCATGAGCTTGTAAGCCTAGGAGCAATAGGCTGTACCATCTCGGTTTGTGTTGCGTAAGTGCACTCTATGTTCGCACAACGACAAAATGGCCTAACAGCACATTACCAGAATGTGTCCTTGTCATTAAGTGCCACATGACTGTTCTTGTTAGTTTACTGAGGGTCTCTTGGTTGTACTTTTCTATATGCTCGTCTCCCAGCATCACTACTCTTTTATACTTTGGGGCCATTAGTAAGTAAAGCAAGGGTTACTTGAACATAAGCACTATGATACCAGGACAGTCGATCTGATAACCTAGACAGCTCCTAAGTGACTGGCAGACTTGTAGTACTGGACAAAAGGATGATTCACGCCCTGGGCAGGATGGAGTAGGCAGGTACACGATTTCATCATGTTACTCAGAACAGTGTATAATTAAAACCTTATGAATTATTTATTTCCAAAATTTTCCTTTTAATATTTCAGGATTGCAGATGACCACGGGTAACTGAAACCACAGAAAGCAAAATTACAAATAAGTGTGGAATACTGTATAATAATAGGAAAAAAGTAATCATATTTTAAATGTACTGTGGAGGCTTGCTATCTAAGGAAATTCTAAAGGGAGTGGCTACATAGGGGGAAATGCCAGCATCATCACTTTTTGCAAGCTAATAATGTATTCACATTAGAGTCCTTCCATAAATCTTATTTTATTGTTGCAAAGTTTATTTTCATGTTGAATTTGCTAAATATATATGGTGTGTATATATACATATATACAGTAACTCTATTTATATCTAATTAGGGTTCTAAAATGCTGTTTCTGCCTAAAAAATAAGAGGTAAGTTTACAAAGAACCAATCAATACCAATTGCTTGTAGGTATCTAATAACAGCCCAAGACAAGTAATTCTGTTTTTCAGCTTTAAAATATGAAACTAAAGAACTGAACAAATACACAATCAAAGTAAAATTCAAGCTTGAGCAAAAGTGCTTTCAAATCCAAGCCACTAAGCAATTATTCTTTCTCTGTGTTTTAAAAATTGAGTTTTTTTTTGTTGTGCTACCTTTAAAAAAGAAAGAGGTTGATACAAGAGGCCTGAGACCTTCAGGGCTTCTTAAAATAATCAAACAAAGCAGCTGCTGTACTGTGTTTTTGTTTACATTACTATATCCACCTGTATTTATTTAAAGTCCTTATTATCTATCTGCCTTAAGCACTTAAGTTTTGGGAAGAAAGTTTTTTTAAAGTTTGAAAATGCATTGTACATATATGCCTTCCTAGTCAGCTGGCCAGATGAATCCTGCTAAATTCTCAGGAGCAGCAGTGAGTGATCTTATGTTCCTAAAGTGAATGATTCTGTTTGCCTACAGCCAACAAGCCTGTTGAAACAGCACTTAAATATTTAAATATTCCTTATCCCTTCAGCTACTCTTCATAAGTCTTCAGAAGTTCACACCAAAGTCCTACCAATTGTAATAAGGTTGAGAGAGAGCAGGGTAGGGACCTTTGGGTTCACAACTAATGGCTGAGAGCACTCTACCCATACACCTTCCTTTTCCCACCTCACTCTCTCACCTGGAAGGCTGCCACCATGGTGGTGGTTCTGCTAAAGCCCAGTTTTAGTTGCAAAATACCAGGAGGACAAATTATACAAACACTGGTATACAAAAATATTCTCTTATCTGTGACCTTTGGGGCCAGACTGTGTTACAGAATTCAGCCTCTCAGATTATTAAAAAGATAATGAGATGAGGCACATAACTTCTATCACAGACTCTCCAAGAAGGTGGTAGCACCCCACAAAACATACTAATATCTCTACAAAGGCTATGAATGTTCACATTAAGTGGGACAAATAACATGCTCACATCAGGTCAGGAGAAGTCTTGCAGACAAACGAGTCTGTTGCAAATTTAGGGAAGAAATTTTAGTTTTCAGATTTATGGATTAATATGGACCTATATAGGCTAAAAATACAATAAAACTAAATTAAAATTAAACAGTTACATTTTCTATGGCATTGAGGGTACAAAGATTCATTCTGACCCTGAAAAACTGGAAGAAATAGATTTAAAAAATAACCAGCTAATTTCAATCATTAAACATATATATTTCATGATATCCATGTTATAGTAAATGTTTCACTAGTACTATAGCTACAGTACCAAAGAACCAGTACAAAATAATAATGAAATGCTTTAATTTTCTAGTGCTTTAAATAGTCAAATCTAAACTGAGAACATGGTGAGGGGTAAAGGTAGATTTTTTTTCCTATCATAAAGGATTTATATACATTAACTATAAAATGATGACAGTTACTATTAAGAGACATTTTCAGGTGAGTGGAAGATTACCAATTATTTTTTGACTTTAATACATATTAACTGTTCTGAGTTTGTCTTCTACTAAAGGGAATTGTTGCAAGGTTCAGATGAAATGATAAACACATACATTTTACAGAGTACAAGGTAAATGTACAATGTATGATCTTATAATTGTTCAAAAGAAGTCACTTTCCTGCCAGATTTCACCACATCAAACACTGTTAGTGTATAAACTAATTAGACTCATACATCAACTTAGGCTTATATATTATTCCTGAAACTAATGTTGAGATGGTATCTAAAATCAATCAAAATCTAGTAAAAAACAACCACAACAAATTCTGAACAAAAAACCGAGCCAGTAAGTAACACCTGAATAGGTAAGTTCCTACCATTGCAAATCCAACATCAGCTTTCTTTAGTGCCGGACCATCATTTGTACCATCGCCGGTTACTGCTACAACCTGACGTTGTTCTGAGACAGTACTGTCAATTATACCTGCAATTAAAGTAAATATTTGGACTGTAAAATGTTCCCTTTAATTAACAAGGTGATTCTGCAGAATATCTGGATGAGTCAGTTTTATGGACTCAAGGTTAAAAGTAAATAATTAAACAAACACAGAGGAATGGAAAGTGCTGAGATATCAGGCAAGGAGCAACTCCAGAAACTGAAGTTACATTAAGAGCAATATCCTGTTTTAATCACTCAAGATTAACACATTCACCTATGGTACCAAAAGGAAGTGTATTTAGACTTTATTGGGAAAGATGATATCCATGATTCAATCTAATACTCGGTATCTATTACCATTTCAGGAAGCAGAAGATAGTTTTGTATTAGGACACTGTGAAACAGTAATACAAATCTACTCACCTTTAACCAGTGTGTGCTTGTCAGTAGGAGATGATCTTGCAAGTACTCGAAGCTTTGGCCAAATCTTGTCTATCCGCTCTTGTTCAATCTATAAATTTTTGTCAAAGTTAAAATGTGCCCAAACCTAGTTTCGTAATTTCAAATTAGTTATCTAGAGTATGTATCAGTGGTTCTCAAAGTGTGGTTAACAGATTAGCAGCGCCAGAAATTTCTGGAAACTTGTTAGAAATGCAAATTCTTGAACAAGGCCCCAGGTACACCTTTTTAAATACTCTGGGGTGGAGGCCTACCTATCAATATTTTAAAGTTCTCCAGGTAACTGTGATGCATCCTCAAGCCTGAAAGTCACTGCTATGTATATCATTTTATGATCAAATTTTTAAAATCTCCCCACTGCCTATGAAAATGGAAGCTCTTTAATTTAGCATAAGCAGCTCAGAGTTTGGGGTACCATAAAATATGCTCCCTATCAACCTTTCCAAAGTCGTCATTATTACTTGCTTACACATTGAATTTCTGAAATTGGCCTAAAATTAGGAAAAGTGCTCACAAATCTATATGCTCACACTAGTATTTCCTACTGTGGGCTGCATGTACTCGTAATGCCTAACAGAGTACATTATGTATTCAATATGTATTTGTTGAATGGAATTTCTAATACATTAAAAATATTAAAAAACAAACCAACCCGTACCTCTCCTTTTTCATTCCGTATTCTTCTGTTGAAATCTTTACCTTCTAGGCATAGGAAATCTTCTCCAGGATGTAAAATACCACATTTGGTAGCAATAGCCCGAGCAGTATTAATATTATCACCAGTGACCATTCGCACAGTAATTCCAGCCCTCTGACATTTCTTTATTGCATCTGGTACCTGGTTTACATGAAAAAAAAATCTGTATTACAAAAGAAAATCAGTATTTCCAGAGGGAAAAATGCCACTGAACAAATATGCATTAGCTCACAGTCCAAGAAACGACAACTTTAATTTCCTCTCAATATTCAATATTTCTTGAATTATTCCCAATAATCTCTTCTTTCCTCTTCTACTACCACAGTCCTAGTTCAGGCTTCATTTTTAGTTGTCACCCAACTTAACCTGTTTGCATTATTTATTTATTCACCAAAAGCTTTTTAAACCACTTTTCTTCCTGGCAAACATCGGGCAGTTCTTCTTTGGCTGGCTTTCTACCTTCTTGATTTTACTGCTCATCCATACAAAAGCACAGTAAATGCTGGGATTCTTTAGGGTTATGGGTAGCTCACCTACTCTCATACCTTCGACTACCATGTATGAGTTAGTAATTTTCAAAGCTAAATCTCCCTTCCATCTCACTGTGATAGCTGGATTCATAGATCGACAAAAAAATGGGTATCAAAATTTATGTGTCCAAATATTGTTTCTGAAACCTATTTATTATGTAACAGAAACTTAAGGGTCATCTGACCTCTTCCATCTCCCTTACCCTACATACCCTGAAGAGCTATAGCTTATACCTTGTTCCTATTGCTTGTTGTCTGAGCTACTGCAATAGCTTTTTAATTCATATCCCTGTCTTTATGTTTGTTCCTCCTATAAAACATGACATACTTGACAGAATAGTTCTTTTTCTAATAAACTTTCTTAGAAACATGGTAACTCCCCTACTGTTATATAACAAATCATAAAGTTCTAGTGTAACAGTATCATGTCTGAGCCTCAGATTACTTTTCTAACTTTATTTTAAAACTTTCTCCATTATATATAACTTGATAGCTAAATGATTTACATATATTTCTATGCCTGTTTCTGCAATTCCCTTTGCCTAGAAAACCTTTCCTGCTCTTCTCAAACCAGAAAACCCATACTAGAGTTTGAAAATGCAAATACAGGTAACATAAAAGACAGCCTTCCAAATAACATGAGGAAAACATGCTAAAAATGACAAACTCTGAGATGAAGGCTCAATAAAAGAGCTACTGTACTTTGCCATGTATAATGCACACCCAGATTTTTGGCCCAAACTTTCAGGAAAAAGAAATCTTTCAAATTTTAATTTTTAATTCAATAATTTATTTACTTATATTTAGAGACAAAACCAATTATCGTATTCTAAGGTATTATTTTGCATATGGATATCATTATTGCTTTCTAGTACACTTGCAACGCATAAGCATAGATAAAAGAATTAAAAACATTTACATAGATATGGAGTTAGTACTACCCATGTATAATGCACATCCTATTTTTCCCCCCAAAAAGTATGCATTATACATGGCAAAATATGGTACCCAGCCCTAGCCTACTTTACCATGGGGAAATGAGTGCCCCACATTGACAGAACCTACAATTTCAAGAGAAAGCAGTAACCTAGGTTTATGCGTCCTCTCTCAATATTTAAAGTTTTAAACACACACACACACACACACACACACACGTGACTGAAGGCTTAATTTGACCTGTAAGCTGTTTATAACCTCTATTGTAAATACAGTTTAAGTGTAACATCTCTGGGAGTTTTCATGGTCTACCTAGACAAATTTGCATTATACATTACCTCTATTATAGCTCATCATATTATAGTTGTTTACCTAAGTTTTCAGCGAATCAATGAGCTTCTTGAGGATAGAACCCTTTTCATCACCAATGTCTAGTACAGTGCCTTTCATTCAACAAGCAAGTGTCTGGCATACAAGAGGAGCTTACATTTATTAAACTACTAAACTAAGTATCTTTGGGAAAATAGTCACCCTTAGGTATTTTCCAAGGAGCAGTATATGCTAGACAGGGTACTATGGGTACCACTGTGTCTTAAAATGTGTGTAATTTAATTACTTACAACATAAGTAAATATGTATCTATAAGTTTCAGGATTTACAATTTAAAAGTACATCCCTCTATCCAGTCAACTCTCAGTTATTCAAATCACTGGAGTGAAACATCACATGCATTCATTAAAACTAATACTTACTGAATGCCAGGCAGTATGCTAGGTGCTGGTGACACAGAGGTGAGTGAAAGGACAGAGCCTGCCCAGATTATTTAAAACAATAAATAAGTAAATCAGTATTTGATTTTGAAAACACTGGTCTGTTGTACAAATGTAGCATATATCTTGGTATCTCATTTGAGATAAAATGTAACCCAAATTTTTCCACCTAAGCACTCACTATAAGGTGATATCCTGAGACTGCTTGGAATAGGGGAATAATGAATGACAGAAAGAAACTGGTCTCAGGTTAAAATTAAAACTATGTGGCAAATAATACTTAAGAAAGGCAAACTGACATTTATTAATTGCCCGCTAACCAGCAAATACTTCCACCTAAAACTTACAAACTACCTCTACTTTCACAGATAAGAAATTGAAGAGCAGCTAAGTACCTTGTTCAAGTACTTATGCATAAGCAATAAAACTGGATTTGTCCTAGATATCAACTAATCCAGATTCTCTAATCAGAACTGCACAGTGTAGAATACTCAGAGAAAGTTGTTTCATATTACATTGTCTCATTTCAGTATAAAAGTACCCTTCTGATTTGTGATACTGAAAAAACTGTCACGTTTAAAAAAGATAAAACTTTCCATCAACCTCAACGCCAAGAACACAATAAAAGTAATATTTTCCAAAGGACAAAAGTTGTGGACATCCTGATTTAATATGATATTTAGATAAGATTTAGGCTATAAGTCAATGTATCAAACTTTGAATGGTTTTCCTCTGATCAAATGTTGGAAAAATCATTCACTTGGATGTTTCATGAGCATATGAAACCCCAGAACCTGAAACTGAATTTATCTTGATCGCTAAATATTCTACTTCTTTTGATTCTTATTAGCACCTCCCATCCACCCTGTTATGCAAATCAGAGACAGATTACTCCTCTTCTAGAAGATATCTAATTGTGGAGACATGGCAGTCTTAAACCCTCTTTAGCTACATCCTTTCCTCAGCAGATCTTTAACCTCAAATATGAATGGTTCAGCCTAGACCACTTTCAGCTCCTAAGTCCAAATGCCTACTTGACATATAGGTGAATGTTTCAGACACCTCTACAGTATATCCAAACGCAACCTATTCATTCTCATTGGTTCTACTATGATTTACTTTGAAATCATCCCTTTTTTTCCCATTTGCCCAGTTGCATCTGTCATTTTAGGCTATGATCATCTCCTACCTGCGATTACTACAATGATCTTACTGGCTTCCCTGCTTCGATTCCTTTTTCTTTCTGGTTCATCTCTTACACAGTACCCCAAAGAGTATTTAAACAATATGAATCATGTCACTTCCAAGCCTCAATTTCCTTAATTTTAGAATAAAATTCAGAGCGCTTATCTGGACCGTCTTGTCCACACTTTTAGCCACATTGGCCTCCTTTCCGTCTTTGAAACAAATACTTTCTCAACTTCAGGCCTCTGCATGTTTTGTTCCGTTTGCCTGGAATACTCTTCCTGTAGCTATCTACATGCTGGCTCACATTCAGCCATCAGACCTCAGCTCAGATGTCATATTCTCAGAGGTTCTTAATGTGGCCTCTGTTACCTCATTTCATCACCATGTGCTTATCCTTTACTGCCCTTATCACACTTATATTTGTCTTACTAATGTCACTCCAGCCCCTCTCCCCCATGCCATCCAGAATGTAAGGACTGTGAGGGCAGGGACTAAGTCTTATTCATCAGAGAATGTATTTTCTTTTGGCATATTTATAATTGTCTGTTTGGTTGTCTGTCTTCTCTAGAATATAAGTTTCATGACAATTCTATTTATAACTGCAGTATTTCTCGTTCTAAAAGAGTGCCTGGTACTACACTCTGGGGGTTGAATCAATTAGTTCATGGCAAACAAAAGCTGTTTTTGCCTTTTTTTTTTTACTCACATTGCTTCTCTGCTCAGAATGTGCTTGCTGCTATCGCTCTTGGTTTAGCTTAATACCTCCTTATCCTTTAAGACTCAGATCAGGTAATTAACCTCTTGACCACTCCAGTGCTTAATGTAGCACAGTGGTCTTTTAAGCACCTGTGTTTTAGAGAGAGCCAGGATTTAAACACACTAGCTAGTTCTATAGTCTAACGATCACCTCTACATATCTTAACTTTTTTCCCACCTGTCAAATGAGAGTAATAACAGTTCATACAGGTGAACATTAAAAGAAATTATACATGTAAAAGCATTTGGCATTGTATCTGGCACACAGTAAGAACTCAAAAGATGCTGTTACTTTAGAATAGGTTGAGGGCTCATGTTCTGTGCTCACATAACATGCTCTATATATCTAACAATGTACTAACAACCTGGGTTGTAACTGTCATATGTTTGTCTACCTCCCACTCACAGCAGTGACTTCTTTAATAAGGCCAGAGGTTAGATCCCCCCAATTTTTGTCTCTAGTACCCTTGTACAGTACCTGGACACAGTAGTTGCTCAATAAACTTAAAAAAAAAAAGATTTAAAGAAAAGCAAAGTCTAGAGCTGCATGCTGTCCAATATGGTAACAAAATATTTAAATTTACATCAAGTAATATAAAAATTTCACCTTTTCAATTGTACTAGCCACACATAAAGAAATTAGTAGTCACATGCAGCCAGTGCTGAGTAATATATAGAACATTTCTATCAATACAGAGTTCAACTGCACAGTGCTGGTCTAGAGACTGAAAACAACTTAATGGAATGATATTTAATTTAACATAAATATCAACTGAAAAACTCACTCAGTTGAAGGCACTATGCTAGGTCATGGAGCTATAAACACAGCATCTCAAAAAGAAGCTGTCTAAACTAAGAATAGTATTGCATAACAAGCACTATTATTTCACTTATCTTTGATTCACACAGAAAAAATCATAAACACTAAGAATTTTACTAGAAAAGTGGTTACAGTTAGTGCATAGGTCCTCTATAGTTAAGAGATTCTGCACATGCAGAACACAGAATGTTTCACCACCTCAGGTCTCACAGGATCTTCAATCCCCACAACAGCAATGCATGTAAGGCCGGTGACAATATCATTTTCATTATCCCACTCTGGTTCTGGTTCTCCTGCTGGGAAATCTCTGAATGCAAGACATATGGTTCTCAAGCCTTCTGATGCCATCGGTTCAATCACAGTTTTTACAATATCATCACGGTCCCTTGGTCTGAATACTTTTGCCTCACCATTAGCACTCAAGATTTTGAAACACCTAAAAGGAAATGTTGAATCCAAACATCAATAATTAACAAAAATAATGGTTAATGCCATTTAAGTGAATTGGAAGGGCTAGAAATCATGGGATCTGGTATCTGGAATTTAGAGAGTTACATATGTTTTATTTTCATAGACTTAAATCATATTTAATTTTCACTCTCCCCTTTATAAAACACAGTTCTAATTTTTATGGTTCTCCTTTGATAGTTTTCCACTCTGTCAATTATTCTCTAAATATTCTCTAAGCCCTTTCTTTCAGAAGTGCAGAACTTTCAAAGTTTCACAAAGAACCCCTACTGACAGAGGAGAATAAACTACACACCTAGGCATTTTGGTACAGAGTTAGACATTAATTTTGATGAACATAAAATTCACAAATATTTTCTTCTTTTATAGTAAAAAACCAAGTTCAATCAACCCCTTACCTGAGATGTTGTTTCATCACCTATCTTGTTTTACCATAACAGAAAAAAAAAACCCATAAAACCCTTCTTGTTAAAATAAGTGTTCTACTAGAATGAGAGATAATGCCAAAAGAGTCTATCTGTTAGTGACACTAACCACAATCTTTTAATTATCTGGTAAGTAAAAGTTGCACTGCAGCCTTCCCTATTTAAAGTTTATTTTTCACATAGCCTCTCTACACTCCTCTCCCTTGGTGATGCTACTTCCTCCTGCTTCTAGGCAGGTGATTCCCAAATCTACGTTTCCTGTTTTGTTTTCTAAAGCTCTCCTTCACTGCTGAAGAACCCACTCAGAAGTTGTACCAGTACCTTACTCTTACTGTAGGGAAGATTAAAAGCTGCCTCCTCAGCGTCCATCTAACAAACATCAACATTACCCCAATAATTTCAGTGTACTCTGGGCCCTCACTTAATGCATTGATTGGTTCTGTAACTTTAAGTGAAAATGATGTATATAACAGAACCAATTTTACCATAGGCTAATTGATACAAACAAGAATTAAGTTTCTATGGCATCTCATCAAC
Source organism: Trachops cirrhosus (assembly GCA_028533065.1). Taxonomy (NCBI): domain Eukaryota; kingdom Metazoa; phylum Chordata; class Mammalia; order Chiroptera; family Phyllostomidae; genus Trachops; species Trachops cirrhosus. The sequence continues at coordinate 74,635,085 of CM052539.1, forward strand.
ATCATAACAAATGATGTTGAATGAAACAATGTTATTAGAAGACCTGCTATAAATCTAAAATTTCACCTAAATAATTTTTTTATCTATATAATATTACCTCATATGTCCTATATATTTGTCCTCTCAACAGTCTTTTGAATAGTGTCTCTCCTTTCTCTTCCCCCTGCTAGTGACTTCTTCTGGCTCTGACTTTGAGTTAGAGCTATTATGATAGCCTTTTGATATCTGTCTATAGTCCATTTTATTTTCCCCCAACCCACCTTATTTCCTGATGTAAGAATTGTCTTCAATCACACCTTTGATCACCCTACTATCTGATGGAAAAAATACTTCAGTCACAGTATCTGGCCTACTTATTAAGTTTTAACTGCTCAGCCTAATGTTTAAGAGCCTCTAGAACAAAATGTAAATATCACTTGGAAATAGTTTCTGATATATTTTTTTTACTATCTATTAGACTCCATGCTATACATAATTTTATTTCACTGTTGCAGAGTTCGTGGTTATCCCTCTCATTCTGAGTTGAGGAAAATGAAACCTCAGGAAAGAATTTGCCTAAAATCCCAAAGCTAGTGAGGTGCAGGAAAGTGTCAAAGCCTCACTGATTCTTGATTTAAAAAATTTCCCCTGTACCATCTATCCGCTACCCAGCAAGTCATGGATGCAAAATTTCTGGTCTTTCACACTGGAATCAGATAACCAAGTTTACTGTAAAGGGAAGAAAGCTGTAGGAGGCCTGTGTGCCAATACAGCCCCTGTCTTCTCTGTTGAACTATACTACTTAGCTATTCCCCCACTATGGCCTCCATATTCCATCTCCTTTCCTTGGATGTGGCTTCCTTTCACCTTGATGCTCTTATTTCATACCAAAACTTATCTCCAATGCCACATCATTCACAGTAAAATCTTTCATCCTAAAGCATTACCCACTTTTCATATGCTGCCTTACCATTAATTATACACTTGTCTCTTCAGCCTATTAGACCATAATCTGTCAAGTATTCATTTAGATAACACTAATTATAGTCCATTTAAAAGCAAATTAAGAGTAGAAGTATTTTAAATGTTGTAATTTCAAATGAGTTCTGTATTTCCTAAATTGCTCTTAAAAAGCTTACCATTCAAATGACAGGAGATATTTAAATATGATATCACAGCCACATAAACATGATAGAACCTCACTCTAATATAAAAACAGAATTCTTAATATCTAGTTTTAATGCTTTGCTTTTTCATCACATTTTTGCATCTCCTGTCTATAATGCAGTGTTGAATATAAAAACTTCAGTTTTCCTTTATAAGAAGCTTAGTTTTCATGGTTCTATATAAAAATGCAATCAACATGTCAAAATAAATACCAAGATTTACTTTATTAAATATACCAGATTGAATGTCAGGGCTTATTATCCCTGTGGTAGAACAGTAAGAAATAAAAGAAACTGGAGTACAAAACAGCAGAATAACATGGGCAAATATCTGGATACCATTAAAATATACGAAAAAGCTCTAGGTGCTATCCAATGCATGATATTCACAAAAATGAAAACAGCAACAATAACAACATAGTAGGTATTCCATAAAGCAACTGCAGTGGGCAATTTATTCATCTAAGCATTTTACTCTTACTTTTTCAGAATTATCTCAGATGCACCCTTGCTGAATATTCGATAACTTCCATCTGAATTTTTCAGGACAGTACTCATGGACTTCCTAACAGAATTAAAGGTGTAGACTTTGTATAATGCTTCTTCTGGTATTTCATTTCTAACATCCTGATAATCCCGTTTTAAATCCAAAAGAAGTCCCAACAAGGCACATTCAGTTTTATTACCAACATGACGAGGTAATCCACCCTCTTTCTCTGGTGGCTGTAAGAGAAAAAGGTTTAGAGGCTAGCTAGTATCATCTTGCTTCTCTATGACAGTTTAATTTATTATATAAAACAGAATGTAGCATTTTAAAGCAAAATTACACAGGAAACTTCTATTAATATAGGTGTTTCAGAGATGGACAGAGAAAGATGAATTAGAAAGGAGCTCTGGGATGAGAATGACATGGATTCCAATCTCAGCTGTGCCAGTTACTAGCTACGTGAACTTTTGGTAAGTTACCCAAAGGCTGTGGTCCTTGGCTTCAGCATCTGAAAAACAGGAGCACTTATGACCCGAGAATTAAATAAGACATGTGAAGTTTAAAGTTCGTTCCTGACACATAGTGGGACTTCAGCTTTAATTCCTTCCCTTTTCCTTTTTCACTGAACATTTATATTAAGTAATTAAAAATTAAATCTAAAATTTTTATGGCTTAAGATAAAAGTTTATCCATTATAATAAAGCACTGTTGCCTGAATATTATATATGAAAACTTTATTTTTTCCACAGTATCTTCAAAAGTTTCACCTCATGTAATCATCACAACAGTATTAAGGGCAGATGTGACCATCTTTACTTAACTGAAGAAAGTAAAGCTCAGACTTTCAGCTAGTAAAAGGCAAAGCTAGATCTACAACCAAGATCCCTATTACCTTCCAGTCCAATAATCCAATTCATGTATATTGTCATTAAACAACTTGCAATATTAATTTTGTTCATAATCTTTGTTCATACATAATGAGAACACACATCAAGTGAAATAATTTCATGCTTTGTTATAAGATGTTTAAAACTTACAAAGTTGAAAATATTTTATTTTAAGACAGTACAAGTCTAGAATTACTTCACTTAGTTCCAAAAGGTCTAAGCATCACATGATAGGTAGGATGTATTGAAAAAATGAGTAGAACACACAGCAAACATATAGAAAACATTATTTTAAGTTGAAATCTGGTTTCAAAAAAATTGATGACTGACTTTCTACAAAAGTCTTTTTATTTTAGTTTATAAAAGTAGGATGGTCTGGTCTTTCACAAAATAAGCTTAATAAGAATTTAAAATTAAGAACTTCTGGTTATAAGGCTTGAGAGTGTCTAAATACAGGAAATTGAAAATGTAGGAAGAGAAAATGACAGGTAAACAAAATGTATATGTTGACCAACAGATTCTGTTCACAAAACAAACTGTATCATAGAAACATACATTGTATGGCTATATGCCTTTTAAAAACAACACAATTCAGGTTTCCAACAGGTCTAAAGAACTACATACAATCTAATTACAAATTAAAAATCAATTTTCATGTACAAATTATTAAAGAGACTTACCAGTATTTTTGATGTATAAGCACAATTCACAGAAATTCCTGTTACAAGATAGGACAAGATATTTGGTGGAATAGCTTCTGGTTCAGGAACCTTTTTATAATGTTTTTCATTTATGTAAGCTTGAACAACTGTCATTCTGTTCATTGTCAATGTTCCTGTTTTATCTGAACAAATGGCTGTAGCATTTCCCATGGTTTCACAAGCATCCAGATGCCTTACTAAGTTATTATCTTTCATCATTTTCTACAGTGACAAAAAAATCTAGTTAAGCTGCATATAAAACCAACAGCCTCATCACATTCAAGTTATAAACCACTTAAAATCAGAACAAAAACTTCCAGCTACTCATATATACAGATACACAGTACAAACCAGGAATTTAATACTGTAAGAATTATATTTGACCTATTCAATTCAAATAAAATTTCTGAGGTTTCAATAATCTGACCACTGTATAACATAATGTCTAGTAAATAAACAGATACCTGCACCCATCTGCAAATCACATTGACTCTACTCCTCCACCAGCTTCTGTTAGGTGTACTCAAATTACAAAAGCAATGACAACCTGTACTGTAAGTACAGAGGTACTTACAGCAGTGTAAGAGTATATTACACTTAAGGATTAAGCCTCCTTATAAAGTGGAAAATAAAAGATTCTTATATCCATCATCAAGGAAAAAGCAGCCTGTATCTATTAAAATATATAGGTTGTGGGCATGTAGTTGCCTGATTTTTTTTTTTTTTGACTCTGATAGATTAAAGTTAACACACTGAAAACCAGAGTGGGTTATTTTTACCTTTTCTACATGCTGATGCACTTGGTATTCTCACCCCTTGGATAATCTCTTACTTCCAAGTACAAAAAAGATAATTTCTAAGAAATTAAAGAGTTTTCACAGTAGTCCCAAAAGGCATTTTTTTCCAGTCAAATTGAGTAGAGGGGGGTTGTATTCCAACTTTAGTGACACTAAATTTAGTTGAGTTCTGGTAACCCACTACCATTGGACCAGCCCCCAAAAGGCATTTAAGTTAAAATACTTGATAATTAATTCCGAAAACATATGTGAAATGAGTTAAAAATAACAGAGTTGTTTTTCAAAGTGTGTTCTTTGACTACGAACACACAAGATGTTGCACAAAACTGGTTCCTTGAAGAAATAAATATGGGGAAGAAGATGTGTACCTCCAAAATTACTTGTGATTTGCATTAACATTAAAGAGTAAAAGAATGAAGTTCTTTCTTCAGTAAAGAAAACGTGTTCAATTTTGCACTAACACAGGATGCATAAAAACTATACCTCAGTGAAAAGAACAGTAGTTGGTAACATTTAAGATAAACATAAAAGGTTAAAGAACAGTAGTTAAAATGCTCTCATTTTCTACTGAAGGAACACAAATCAATCCTGCCTATATCTTTCTGATAAACTGAAAAATTAGTATCATTAATGACTATTCAAAATGAACTAATGACAGTATTGGTAAAATGACTGACAAATGTGTCTAAAATATGCTTACATCAATTACTTATAATTATCTTAAAAAATTTAAAAAAGGACAAATAATCACATTGTATTTCATCACCACTTCGATACATTTACCATTTTATTTTTGAAACAAAAGATGTTAAGTGTCTGAAAAAAATAACCTCTAACAGTAATGAAAAAAATATTCTTATCATGATAGGTCTATTGTAAAATACTTAGGAGTCCTGGGACAAGAGTGAGAGCAGAAATAATGATTGATTACTTCATATAGTTCAATGTCATCAATGGTACTTTAGGAGGACTGCTAATTAACAACAGAAATTGACAAGAGTAGCATTCTTTAAGTATAATTTTACTTGTGAAGCCATTTCAAAAGATTAAAATTGTCCAAGATAAATCTTTTAAAATCACTTTTTCCACATAAAGTATAAAACTTATAAAAATAAATTAATGACCTTCAGATTATTACTTTAGGTAAATAGCAGTTAGCAAAGCTATCAAAGCACAATTTTTTAGCATTCTACTTGGAAAACAATAATGACCAAGCTACTGTAAATCGAGTTGTCCAAGAAGGTGTCATGTGAAGAGACCTGAATAAAGTAAGAGATGATTCGAAGGAAGGCATAACTGAGCTGTGGGAACATGGTTGGGATATGTGAAAACAACTGGAAGAAGGCTGAGGTAGACCAGAAGGAGAAAGAGGTCAGCAATTAGCACCAAGAGGTGAGCAAGAGACAGACTAGGCAGGGCCCTCAGGCCATGGGAAGGAGCTGGGATTTTATTCTTAAGTGTCTGAAAAGCCACTGAAGTTTCACGCAAGGAAACAACATGCTGAATTACTGTTTTTAGGAACATGAGTCTGCCTACCTCATAAGGCAACGAGAGTAGGAAAGTGGAAACAAGGAAGCTTTATGAGGTTGGACTGGAGTGAACTCTCTTTGCTCTTATACCACAGGTAAATGACATTCTTAATCTTACAAATGGGAAAAAGGAGGGAACATGACTTGACAACGTAACTACCACACAATGAAAATGAAGGCAGAAATTTGTCTAGCAGAGTTGTGCTTAGTTTTGTGGACAGCAAGGCTGTCCTCCAAGGAATGTAACAGGTCTCTATGTACAGGGATCTTCATTCAGCTGGGGGAAGAGAAGGAATCAATGAAAGCATTTCTAAAGTGTAAACAAGTGTAAATTTATGGAATTCTTACTTTCAGAATCAGAAACAAGAGTAACCAGATGTACATTTTCAACACCAGCTGGGGCTTTAAACTTAGCACATCTCCTTAAGCATTTCTACTTACCTTGACTGAGTAAGCCAATGAGATGGTGACTGCAAGTGGAAGACCTTCAGGCACGGCTACCACTAAAACCGTAACTCCAATAATGAAGAATTTCACAAAATATTGTATGTAAATTGGTGTGCACTCAGCAAGCCATGGTCTCTTCTGAACCCAGAATGTATCAATTACAAAATATAATACTAGAATGATAACTGTGATGGCAGACATCAATAAACCTTTCAGTATATAAAGAAAAGAAAAATGTAATTACTTAAATATTCCAGACGTGACGCATTCCAGACATGACGCACAAACTAGCCACTGGAAGAATACCTGGCTTGGTTATCCCTTATTTTAATTTCTCTGGGAAAGTGTTAACCTGTTTTTAAGCACTTGACATTGTCATATTTAATTTTTGCATCCAAGTATAGACCTGTCCTCAGAACTGGGGCAAAAATGTTCATGATTCTTTCCTAGATTTAACTGTATCTTCGATTTTCTACTAAAGCTGAGACAAAATAATAGGGAGTGACAAGGAAATACCAAAAGCTTAGTAATAAACTGGTGCTTTTCATGTTGGTAACTTGCCTGTTGCTGAAAGAGAATCCAGTAAGAATCTGATGAATGAGGAGAACTGAAATTAAATTTTTGATGCTACCTTTCTTATTAAAAAATTATCTGAATTACTATTTTGTCCATTCTTATTACTTCATTAACTTAGAAAAACAAGAGGTAATCCTATATTACTAATCATTCACCTCTCTATTTTGTGTTATTTAGCCTCTAATAATGAGTATTAAAAAATAAGGCAAGTCTACATTTCTGGGTGTAATAATCCAATCCAATGCTTATTGGACACCATCATTATCCTAAATCCACCCTTATCCCAAACACTATAGAGTCAATATTACCATTTGCCTACATATTACAAAAAAAGAGCTACTATTTGCTATTAGATAATAAATTTCTTGAGGACAGAAATAAAAACTTTTTCCAACATATTCCTAGGAAGTAACAGGATAATGTAATTTTAGTGATTTTAATAACATGCGCTGATTGACAAAAGGTTATACTGCTAGAGGGCATGCTCTTTTTCTCTAAGAGCTACTTTTCTTTTTTAATAGAGTAAGTAGTTCTCTCAACATGTGTTTTCTAGTGATGACAACAATTCAGCAATTTCAACCTCACCTGGATGATGCTCTAATCCATTTATTTAACTAAACTTTAACTTTCAGAAAAACATATACTTCAGTTTTTCATAAATACTAAAAAGAACAAAATGTGTGGTAAATTTTCATTTTGTTAAAATATAGTTGGGTGACCTCACCGCTAGCCTTCTATATTGTTCCCAAAAATTTAGAGATGAGGGCTTGGGGCTTGTGAGTAGGGCACACTTAGACATCAATCCTACCATGACCACTTATAAGCTAACTGACAGAAGACATGGCTCTCCATGTAAAGTGGGGATAACAGCCTCTAAACTGCAATGAATATTACAAGGATCTATAATAACTCAAAAGGCCTGGTACTTTGTGAATAAAACTGAAAATATTTTAACTCCTTTCCCACTCACAAAGCAATGATTTTTCAGCTCTATGTCAAAAATGGTTTTTTAAGCAAAACAACTTATTTCCTTTGGATATCATACCTGCTTTGCCAATCTGAACAGCCAGCTTTGTAAGTTTCCCTTGTAAAACAGATTTTTCTTTTTTTGGCAGATTTGCTTTCTTTTTGTCTTTTTCATCACTGTCTCCACCATCCTCACTCTTCAAAGGCTGCATTTCCATTGCTGCACCATCCTGGGCTTTTGCTACAGTTAAGACCAAATGTAATTTCACTGCATTTTAAAAGCACGCATAACTTTACATTATGAAGCAAGTTTTGATAAAAATCAGTTTCCTCTCAGAAACTAGAAAAGATTTAAACATTCTGCTTTGTGTATGCATGTTTGTATGTCTACCCAGAGAAAATAAGGCAACAGTGAGACTTGGTTGTGAAACTCTGGCCAGATTTGAGAATGTTGTGCCAGGTAATACAGATGAGGCATGAGAAGAATAAACTATGAACTAAATAATTTCTCTTCCTTGTGTTGTGTTAGGTAATGAGACTTATTCTAAACATCACAAATCCCTTCCATATAATTTATGTCTATAACGTACATTATGTATCATCTTACACATACAGAAATACCTATGTTTACATATTCTTAAACAGATGCAAAAATATTTGTTATATATTGTTCCTTATGCATTTTTGCTAGTAATAATACAGTAATCACTATTATAATACCCCAAGTGTTTAAGTTGAAAATTACCTATATTTGGATTTCTCTATACTTACAACCACAAATCACAATTAAAATTTTACTGACATTGTGATGGCAGCACGATTAAGGCACTAATAGGAAGAGTTTAACCAAGTTAATACATATTAGTGATTTCCCTTGCTACATGTATCTTATATTTTTGGATAAATACAGTACACAGGAGATCAATTTTTTATATAATGAAAAGAAGCTAACTGCACTTTTATCCTCCTGAATTTACCTTTGTTGCGATTCTCAATAGCTCCATCTTGTTTCTTATCTGTAGGAACAAAATGGGAATAAAAGCTTTCCAAAAGAAACGAATACAGGCATGCTAAATTATGCAAAGGTAGTTCACATTTCTGTAACAGCACTGTTACACAATGGTATGTGTGTACAGATTAGAAAGCAACTGGCTTGTAATGACCTACTGGGTCAATCACTCACTGGGTCTTAACTTTTGCATCTATACTTGTTTTATTTCTCTGTAAGGTTTTACTCTTTTTAATGCTGCAATAAACCCAAATATAATACAAGAGGTTTTCAAATTAAATACAGATATAATCCTAAGAAAGCATAAAGGACAGGGGTAGGGTGGGAGGGAGAAATGTCATAGAAACACAATAAGCAGGAGAGCTTGATGGCAATGAGAACAAAAACAGAATGCATAAAGACGGGAGGAAAGTACTATCAGTTAACAGAATTCTAATAATTGCCTTAGCTTTGGAGAAAAGGGAAAGATGAGAATGTCTGAAGCAATAAAGTCATCAAGGAGGGAATGGGTCTATTGTTTGGAAGTAGACAGGATAATATTAGAAATGACAAAGAGGAAGCAGAATCATTCAGGCTACATTTCTTCCAACTACTCTATCAAGGAGAACTATCTTCAAACTGGAAAACATGGAACAAATGTGGTCAAGAACGAATAGAGGCTCAAGATAAATGAGGAGATAGTAAGAAAACACCTAGCTACTTTCAATGACCTCAAGTCTGGAGAGAGACCAGAGAGCCACATTCCAGACTACTAAGGGAACTGAGACAGATTACCCTACCCTGGACTGCTTTTGACTAGGAGGAGGGATGGAAGTCCAGATGAAAAAATTGTGTCTTGTTCTATTAACAACAAAAAAACGCAAGAATCAAAAATGGTAGACAATGAGTTAGATATTAATTCCTGGGAATACCTTTGACTGGGTTAAGAAAAACAGGGGTATAAGATATAAAAAAGAATGCTTACTGAAAAAGACACTGGAATCAGTAAGAACAAAGTCATCATACAAACTTCCCTTTTTTCTTAATATATTTTATTGATTATGCTATTACAGTTGTCCCATTACCCCCCTTCACTCCCCTCCACCCTGCATACCCTCTCCCACCCACATTCCCCCCCCTTTAGTTCATGTCCATGTGTCATACCTTTAAGTTCTTCAGCTTCTACATTTCCCATACTATTCTTACCCTCCCCCTGTCTATTTTCTACCTACCATCTATGCCACTTATTCTCTGTACCTTTTCCCCCTCTCTGCTTTCCCATTACCCTGTTGCTAACCCTCCATGTGATCTCCCTTTCTGTGGTTCTGTTCTTGTTCTAGTTGCTTGCTTAGTTTCTTTTTGTTTTTGTTCTAGGTGTGGTTGTTAATAATTGTGAGTTTGCTGTCATTTTACTGTACATGTTTTTTTTATCTTCTTTGTCCTAGATAAGTCCCTTTAACATTCCATATAGTAAGGGCTTGGTGATGATGAACTCCCTTAACTTGACCTTATCTGAGAAGCACTTTATCTGCCCTTCCATTCTAAATGAAAGCTTTGCTGGACAAAGCAATCTTGGATGTAAGTCCTTGCCTTTCACAACTTGGAATACTTCTTTCCAACCCCTCCTTGCCTGTAAGGTCTCTTTTGAGAAATCAGCTGACAGTCTGATGGGAACTCCTTTGTAGGTAACTGCCTTCTTTTCTCTTGTTGCTTTTAAGATTCTCTCTTTATCTTTAATCTTGGCTAATGTAATTCTGATGTGCCTTGGTGTGTTCGTCCTTGGGTCCAACTTCTTTGGGACTCTCTGAGCTTCCTGGGCTTCCTGGAAGTCTACTTCCTTAGCCAGAATGGGAAGGTCTCCTTTATTATTTGTTCAAATAACTTTTCCACTTGTTGCTCTTCTTCTTCTCCTTCTGGTATCCCTATAATTAGGATGTTGGAACATTTAAAGATGTCCTAGGGGTTCCTAAGCCTCTCCTCATTTTTTTGAATACCTATTTCTTCATTCTTTTCTGATTGGATGTTTCTTTCTTTCTTCTGGTCCACTCCATTGATGTGAGTCCCAGTTTCCTTTCTATCACTATTGGTTCCCTGTACATTTTCCTTCATTTTACTTCGCATAGCATTCATTTTTTTCATCTAATTTGCAACCAAATTCAGCCAATACTGTGAGCATCCTGATTACCAGTGTTTTGAACCATGCATTTGATAGGCTGGCTATCTCTTTGTCACTTAGTTGTACTTGTTCTGGAGCTTTGATCTGTTCTTTTGTTTGGGCCTTTTTTTTTTTTTTGGTCTCAGCATGCCTGTTTCGTATGAGGGGCGGAGCCTTAGGTGCTCTCCAGGGCGGGGCAACCCAGTAGCTGGGTTTTGACGCTGTATGTGGAGGAGGGGTCCGAGAGGGAACAACGGCACTTGCTGGGCTCTCTGCTGGACTTCCGTCACTTCCCCCGCTTCCTGCAAGCAAATTGGGCCCCTCTGGTGCTGATTCCTGGGTCAGTGGGTTTGTGTGCATTCTAGGACCCTGTGGGTCTCTCTAACGAACTCTCCTGTGAGGATGGGAGTTTCTCCTGGTACCTCAACCCCCACAGGTGTTTTCAATTAGTGTTTTGAGGCTTTATTTCCCCACGATGGGACCCTGGGCTGCATGGTCTGTCTCTCTCCCTAGTTTTGCCTGGTTTATCTGGCAGAGGATGTGGGACTGGATGCACTGTGTCCCTCTACAATCCACCGCCTCACTGGGTTCACCAGCTGCCACTTTGCTTGCCCGGGGCCCGCCAGCCACCCTGCCAAGAGCCCTCTTTGTCCCTGCTCCCCAACTCTGTCCCTCCTACCGGTCTGGAAGAATGTGTCTACTTGGTTGTCGGATTTCCATACAGTTCAATTTTCTGTCAGTACTGGTTGTTTTTTTGTTTTGAAATTGTTGTTGTCCTTATTTTGGTTGTGTGAGGAGGCACAGTGTGTCTACCTATGCCTCCATCTTGGCTGGAAGTCCCCTTTCTTTTTTAATAGGGTTCCTTGACTAGATTCCTGTAAATAAGGATGGGGTACACCAGATTATCAAGAGCGCAGACTCTTGAGCCAGGCAAGTGGGTCTGATCCGCCACTTACTAGATTTTTGACCTGGAACAAGTTGCATGACCTCCATAAACCTCAGGTTACCCAAGAGTCTTTGTATCTTATGACAGTGATGATTAATGAGATAATGCATATAAAGCATTAAATAAATGGTCTCATTACTACTGGTTTTCAAACTGCCTTCCACTCTACCTAAAGAGGCATATGGGAGGCCTGCAGTGAGAGACAGGAAAAATCTAGAATGTGGAGCTTGCTACCCTCACTTGCAGCAAGAACTTTTCAAAAACGTTTTTCTTTGAAATTAAGGTTTCATAGCTAAAGACAAAACTCAAAGAACACACCTAAATATTAAAAATACCGCTGTAGTTAGAGCAAACCAAGATTTTTAGTGAGGCATTTATTTTAGATCTCAAAATACATGTGTGAGAGAAATATGGGCTTATTGCTCTAAGTTAACACTAAGCAAACTTAAGTGGTTAAACCACAGTAAACTGCTGTCAACTTAATGGGGAAAAAACTTTGCAGGAACGATCCTGAGTGGAAGAAAAGTGTGGTACAGCAGATACTTAGAAGCAGGGTGGGGAGAACTTTTTAAAAAAAGTACCATGCTGCCTATTAAATGAGTCTAAGTTGTCTCCTTTATGATGGATTTTCTTATAAGATCCTTGTAGATGAACTGCAGTTATCAAGTTTGCTAATGACAGATTACTTGGAAGGACAGCACATATAATGGATCACATTAAAAATCTTTGTATCTAACAATGAGCTGAATATAACACGACAAGCATAATAGGTGTCAGAATGAAGTCTTGGTCATATGTCCAAAAATCAACTTCACGAGTACAGACTGGAAAATCTGCATAGAGAACTTGAAAAAGATAAAAATATCAATGAGACCAAAATGTAATAAGGCTGACAAAGAAAGTTGCTACTAAAGTAGTGGAAAAAATAAGCAAACAGGAAGTAAGAGTTTAATTCATTTTTCTGGTCAGACGAAAGGGAGATTCTAAAACTACAGAATAAACAGAATAAAGGCAATGGAAGTGTTCAAGGAGATGATGAATTTACCCCATGGTAAAGAGGATTGATGCCTTCACTAAAAGGCTTTCTGGGCTATTTAATCTAAAAGAAAAACTCCCCCTCCAGTAATTCTACTACTTGAAAGTGCAATATTGGGTAACTATAAATAACTTTCTGCAGAATTTTTCATATCATATCTCATGAAAGAAATGTATGTTTTTGTACCAGTTCTTATAACTTAGTTGTGATATTTCTAAATACCAATTCTTATAGCAAACTGTCCTTCTTACTTTTCTTTTCCTTTTTCTTCTCATCTTTCTTCTCTTCCTCTTCACCTCCAGCTCCAAGTAAGGTAAAGATAATTCCAGTTTGAGAATTTACACCTACAGCAGTAACTACCATTCTTCCAGAGCCTTCCATTACATGAGTTCCTACAACAACAGAAATCTTGTTTGTTTTCAATATCCTTAATATTTAATAAAATAAACTCAGTAACGATCCATTACATAAAACATAAATTCTTATGTTTAAGGTTTTAACTCTGTAATCACTCGTATCTGTGTTCAGTGCTCAACTCTACCACTCATTTATCATGTGATACTTGGCAAATTGTAATATCTCAATTCCTCATCTATAAAATGGATATAACAGATCTATAATGAGACTTAAACCTATAAATGTTCAGTGCTTAGCACAGTGCCTAGAATTTGTAGGGGTTCAGTAAATGTTCAATTTTTTAAATTATAACATCATCATCCTCAGGACATTTTCTGAGAAACAGACTGGTTACTAAAGAAATGTGCTTAGAACCAAAGGCGCACCAAAGCAACATGTCACATCCCTACCCGCACCCCCACAACGTCCACCTGAGCCTGACTTTCCTCCTGGCCTCCCTAGATTACTGCAGTAGCCTCCTATCTAGTCTATCTTTCCAGTTCACCCTAAAGTCAGTTTTAATCTTCCTAAAGTGTCTTTTTTATCCTAAGCCTCTCATGGCTCAAAAACATCTCACCCTACATTGTCCACTAGACTAAGTGCACCATCTTCACTTTAAGACCAACCAACCTTTCATACTTTTTCACCAACTATTTTAACATAAAATTACATTACAGAAAGCTATGGAGCAGATACGAGAATACTGATTGAATTCAGACTGTCCCTCACAACAATTTTGAAAGTTGGCAAGCATTTTTATTCTTTTTTTCTAGAAACTTGTCCAAGATTACACAACTATTAAGTGGCAAGGCAAAGATTCAGTCCTGCGCTATCAGTGGTCAGAGAAGTATAATCTTCTTACAATATAATACTGATAAATTTGCTTATAGTTCTCCAACTTAGACAGCTACATCTCTGCACCTTTTATCATTTGTTAAAAGGCTTCCCACCTCTCTAATATTTTGGTGAATTTTAAGAAGCTTTGAAACTTAATTCTTTTAACATTGTATTAAATATTCTTGACAGCTATCACTCATTTGATCTCCTTGTTTACAACCACCTGGAGGACAGTACCTACCACCATCTTATTTAACAAGTCAATTCTCACAGCTTATTTGCTAAGATCATAAAGCATATATACTTACTCCATTACCTAAGAATTTATACATGACTACTAATTAATTATGGAGTAACTTTTCCAATATGAAATTTTTAGGCCTTTGATTTTCTTGCTTTCAACATCTATATTCTGAATATTTCACTAATAATTACTTTCTTTTCCAGTGAAAATGCAAGGGAAACAAGAAATAAAATTCAGGATAGTGAAACAATACTTACTGGGCAAATACTATGTGTAAAAGACAATTGTTTCTTTTAATAATTCTGGCTTTTGGCACATTTCAATTCTTTATGTTCTTTATGTTCTGTTCTTCTTTCTTATGTTGGCAGTTAATGTGCTCAAGTAAACAGTTTTGTTCTGGTTATACCCCTACTGCTAACTGAAAAAATGCTTTTAAAAATCTAAATTTACGAAGTTAAGAACAGCAGTGAGAGATGGCATCAAGAGGATAAATTTAAAAATGAATGCATCTTATGTTTTTTAGTACACTTTGGGAACAGGGAAATAAATGCAGAAAACTTTCCCACCCATACTGTGATAAGAGACTCCGTAAAGTTATTTCAATCTTAAGCATGGAAAATTTATTGAGCTCTCTTGGTATATTTGGTATGTTGGGAACCTGAGTATATATAAACTTACCAGAAACTTCTGTAAAAACAAGCAAGCACCAAAGTTCAGTTAAAGGATGTTAACCTGAAGTTCTTAGGTAAATAAGCTAGATGTACATAAAAGTTTATGAAGTATATATGGCAAAAAGGTAAAGAAGACTATTCATTAAATATCATGGTCCAGCTAGTCTACAGAGGTAAGATAGGATCAAACAGCTTCCCTCTCCTTGGGAAAGATTGCAGTTTTATCTGGTTAACATTAAATACTGCTTCTTAGAAGCATGGCAAGAAACAAGTAAAATAAGTATACAATATATATAAATACACTGTCCTTCTACGAGGTCTGTCTGGAAAAAGTACGGCCATTGTTGATATAACGAGAACACTTTATGCAACATCAACATAACCTGGCAGCCAAGGAGAGTGGACTGGAATGAGCACGCATGAATAACAATGACTTCACCGAACTAGTTAGTGGGAGCAGAAGATGGCCTTGAATGAGCATGTGTGCTGTGTGGCCACTGCATTCAAAATAATAGAGCAAGTAGAGCAATGAATCTGCATCACATTTTGCATTAAGCTGCAACATTCCTCTGTGGAAACTATTCAGATGATTCAGAAACCTGCAGCTATGGGTAAATAGTGACTGGCAGCTTCACCATGACAATGTGCCCATTTACAGATCACGTCTTGTGTAGCATTTTTGGGGAAACATCACATTACCCAGGTGGCTGGCTCGGCCCCACTCCTACAGCCCAGATTTGGTGCCTTGTAACTTCTGGCTTTTCCCAAAACTAAAATCACCTTTGAAAGAGAACAGATTTCAGACTGTCCATGAGATTCAGGAAAATATGACGGGGTAGCTGATGGCAATTGGGAGAACTGTGTGTGGTCCCAAGGTGCCTACTCTGAAGGGGACTGAGGCATCATTGTCCTATGTACAATGTTTCTTGTATCTTATATTTTCTTCAACAAATGTCTCTATGTTTCATAGTACATGGCTGGATACTTTCTGGACAGACCTCATCTATCCAAAGTATTTCTGCACATTTGGAATAAATTACGTAAAACCATATAAATCTAGAAAAACCAAAACAGAGTACAGATATTCCTATTGGTGTAGGATATTGAAGGAACATAAATCTCAAGATTTTTTTCAAAGAAATGTTAGGTCTGTATTACAATCGAAACTTTTACCGTATTTATAATGGTGTTTATAAATGTACAGACATGTAATTACTCTGATTTTTAGTGGTGGGATGTTCTGCAATATGCTTTTTTGGCACATACTTACAAATCTTACAAAGGTTAACAGTTAAACTCTGGTATGTGCCCCTAAGTTGTGATTCTAACTGACCTGACCCTTGTCACAGGTTTGCCTTTGGTTTTAGTAAAACCATGTTCAACCAACTGAAATATAAAATTCAGAAAAGAACTGAAAAATTATGGCTGTCAAATTATTGAACAGTTAAATCAGCTGGAATATCCTTATAATGTATAGAATGTTAGCATTTCATTAACATCTGAAAATGATAATAGAAGACAAATTGACAATAATTTGCTTCCTCCACACTCTAGTATAATTCAATCTAATGTATTTTAGAAGGCAGCTTATAATTGTTCCCATCATCCCTTCCATTTCATTTCCAATTACCCTTAGGTCAAGCTATCATAGTCAGGCTATTGTAAGAACCGTCCAAGTAGACAACCACTTCCTCCCCCTTTCAAACGGAGTACCCTCACCCATACAATCCTCCCCTTGTCCATTCTTAGAACATGCTCAGCCATGTGCAAATTTAATCCTGTCTAGTAGATGTGGTGCTACTCCTGGACCTACTGTTGATTAGTCATATAATCTTTCAGAAATAGTTTACGTTTTTAGACTCTGTCTTCAGTTATTTAATGTGGCAGTGGGGTTATGAAAACTTCAAAGGTTTTATCAGTTCTTTTTCTCTCTTTTTAAAGATTTTATTTATTTTTAGAGAGAAGGGAGGGAAAAAGAGAGAAAAACATCGATCTGAGCGAGAAACACCCATTGACTGCATCCTGCATATGCCTCAACCCCGGAACAAACAGCAACCCAGGCATGTGCCTTTTGTAGGGAATTGATCCAGCGACCTTTCACTTTGAGGAATGATGCCCAACCAACTGAGCCACAGTTGTCAGGGCTTATCAGTTCTTTAAAAAACCTCCCAAAACCCTGTCCTTTGTAGACCATCATAGAGAATCTACTAATTTGCTTTAAACATATCATTCTTCAATTTTATACTTCAACAGGCCATAAATGTGATACAGAAAAACAGAACATTCAACAGAAATCATTTAATTTATATTTTAGTTTTATTGTTAAACTAACATTACCTAACACTGATTCTCAAATCTCTTGAAGTCTTTTTTAACTTAGTTTCCTCATTTGTAAACTATAGCTCTGGATTCAAAGACCTCTATCTGACAGCTTACCAAAAAAAATCACTAAGGATTATAAAGATTAAGCCAGCATAAAATCCAGGATTCTCTTCACATTATTAGCTCTCAAGGAAACCATGTTTGCTGACAAATGGTATACAGTTGTGAAAACAAAAAAGTCATGAAAGAAATTCATACCTGACAGAAGTAAGGGATCCTTATCTAAAGACTTCTTAACATGATCAGATTCACCAGTCAATGAGCTTTCATCAATTTTAAGATCATTGCCTTGAATAAGTATGCCATCAGCAGGAAGAAGATCACCTAAAACAAAAAACAATAATGTGCTAAATTGTGAACAAGATTACAATAATTTTACATCTAGTGTCAGATCTGTTCTCTTTTTTACTTACCATATTTCACTTGAGCAATATCTCCAACAGTGATGTCAGCTACAGGTATCTGAATGACCTGACCACCCCTGATGACAGTGAACTTCTGCTCTTGTTCAATTCGACTCTGCAAACCTCTAAACTGTTTTTCCTTACTCCAGTCATTGAAAGCTGTCACTAATACCACACATACTACTGACAAGAGGATTGCAGCTCCTTCAATCCAGCCAGTTTCACCTTCACCTTCTTCTTCTCCAACAGAAACTTCTCCACAAACTATTTGGAAAGAAAATGCTCATCAAAAAGGATTCTGAACTGATGCCAATAGATATGTAATAAGTTAATTATAAATAATCTTTATATACCTAGTTAATTTCACTTACAGCTCTAAACACCTCACTGCACTCAAAGCACGCCATAACAACAAAAACGCTTACTGTGCCAATTTCAAGTTGACTCTGAAGATTCTCAACCTCAGGAAAGGGAGACATTCTAGGACTGGAAAAATTAAATCCCGATCCAAAGACAAATTACTGATTTATGACACTTGGTTTCTTCAAATGTAACACAATGGATACAAACATTTGTATACCATCTACCTACCCTAGATACCACCTACCTACCCTAGAGCGCTGTCATGAGGATTCAATGAGAAGGCATTTGTAAAGTAAGTAGAGCAGTACCTGAGACATCCTTTCACACTCAACCAATGGTTAATGCTATTAATAATTACATATGGTAGCAAGACACCCATGAAAAGTATTACGTGTTTTCCATGAATCATGCTTACTTCTATATTAATTTTACTGGAATATGATTTAATGTTAGCTTTCATAACTTGAAAAGTTAAGTAAAGTGTTACTCATTAATTCAACTATTTGAGCACCTACTCTACATATCAGACACCAGTTCAGGAGCTAGGGATACAGCAGTGAGTAAGACATAAGCTTCCTCTCCTCAAACAACCTATCTTCAGATTGGTAGGTGCAGATGAAGTATAAAGAATTCAGATAATAAAACACAAATAATGAAAATCAGGTATCATAAATGCCATGAAGAATATGAAGCATGATGGCATGCTTACAAAAGAAAGAGGGCTAAGAATAGTTGGGTGAACAGAGAAGGCCCATCTAAACTGTCCATGGCATTTGGGCTAGGAGCTGAATGATACACAGTAACTAACCATATAGTTTTAATAATAGCATTCCAGGGACAGACTAAAGTCAGTATAGAGGCTCTATGGCAGAAATAAATTTGTAAAGACATAGAGGAGGGTGAAAAAAAAAAGCAAAAACTCAAGACTAGATTTAACCAATGGTGAAGAAATAATGGAACAGTGCTCTTTGGACTTTGGGATGTAATTTATCTGTGAGTCTAAAATCAATTCAGTGGGTCATGACCAGCATTTTGAAGAATGAAACAGAACAAAATAGAAAGGATATACAGGTAGTAAAGGTACATATTGTTTCTTAAAAGCTTACTTTGATTTATAAATTCATATGAAGGCATATGTTCTGCATTCCTACATAAAGTTCTTTCTGGTTGAGGGTTGAGCTGAAATCTCTGAAAGTCAATGGTTCACTTAGGACAGGTAAAGCAAGAAAAGGATGATTCAGAAGAAAAGAATAAGTAAATTAATGACACTAGAAATAATTAAAGTGTATTACAGAATAGTGGGCATGAACTGAAGAGAGAATTGAGGTGCAAGGCTGCTGAATAAAGATTAATCTGGGAGAGTTATGAAGGACAGATGAAGGAGAGAAGACAGAAGCTAGAGTAAGATCAAATGAGGATGAAATAGAAAGAATGTTGTAAACATTCATAAAAAATTTGGCTCATATTTCATGAATGTGTAAGAAAATTTTCCAAAGACTGCATTACATGTGCTAATATGATACAATGAATGCAGGAGCAGGTGGATTTTGAGTCTCTTAAAAGGCCCTGATGACACTGACAACTCTAGATTATCTTCCCAGTTGGATAGAATATCAGTATCTCCTTAAGCAACTTGGGAATGGGCCTCTCACTACATCCTACAAATTCCAATTCCATAAAATTTGTCCTGACCTTATTAGTAACAAAATCTATTCCTGTTGAAAATATGTTCCTTTAGTTTTCTTATAGTAATGGGGGGGGGAAGGTTAAAAGCAAAAAGTTTTTAATAACTTGCTAACTCACTGAATTCTAGAATACCAATTCCCAGTATTCTATAATTACAGCTGGGTAAACTAAACACTAATGATTTTAGCAATATGTTGCTAAACATGGTATGACCCTTTTCAGATAAAAAAAGATACTCTTACACATCTTTACACCTATCCCCACTCACGCACATATACATGAGCACACACAGACACATTTTTACAAAAACACTTTCAAAATATGGGAGGATATATACCAAATTGGTATAGTAGTAATCTCTAAAAAGCAGGATTTTCAATGAGCAATTCCTATGAAATGTCATTCCCCCCTAATACTCTTATAACAAAATATATACTATTTTCTTGTATTATTTAATAAAGAAAAGTTTTTACACTAAAAACATTTTAAATGTAATTTGGGTTAATACTGACAAGAACATTGCCTAAAGCCTTTCTTAGCTACATCAGTTATTCTTAACCACAGGCAGTTTTGATCCTTTGGGGTACTGGGCAATGCCTGGACACCTTTTTGACTGCACCACCTTGGGAGGTGGTGTAGTGAGTAAGCCAACAAAGACTGTTTCAGTGCAAAATGTCAACAGTGTTGCTGCTGAGAAACCCTGATCTATACTGATCTCAGATAACTTACTTTAGAGGAAAAAGAAGTTTTCACACGAGCTCTAAGTATACCTTTGAAGGAATTACTTTAGATGATTACCTAAGCCAACTTTCAGAGTTAGCAAGTATCTATTCAGGTCTTCATAACTCAAAAGAAATAAGAATGAAACTTTCAAAAACAAAAATGTTTTGGTGAATCACTCTTCCGATATATAAAATGCTACTGGTTTACTTTATAGCTACTTAAATATACTGACCAAAACCTAAGCTAGATTTCCTAGCAGTCACAGAATGTACTGTCTGAAATACACATTTTTAATACCCTTTTAAAAAGGAGAAGAAGAAATTTAAAAGGGAAATGAAGGCCATTGAAAAGAGGGAGAAAAACAAAACCTTTTGCAGCTATAAGTTAAAGCAGATTTGACTCTATAATGTATTTTTCCACTGGTCAGAATACTTATGTAGTATAAACATTTCTAGAATGGCAAGGAAATTAGCAAATCATGTACATAACAACACATTTTAAGAACTTCAAAATAATAGGGGAAGAGAATATTACTTTCATGATGATTTTCCAAAAGATGAAAAATTATTTCACAATAGTGTTTTAAAAACCTAAAAACAGTGACAGCACAGAGCACATCATACATATGGCTTAGCTCCTTGCCAGACATGTATACATGTATAGGCAGGTTATTTAACCTCTGTGTCTCACTGTAAAATGGAGGTGACACTACATATATCACAGGGTTACTGTCTAGTACATAGCAGAGTCAATAAATGCTGGTCTGCTGTTATTAGGTAAGCTAATGAGCTGAATTAAGCAAAACACATAAATGTCTGTCTTTTTTCCTCCCCAATTTACTTACGTGCATTATCCCCTTCTGGAGGCTGATAAAAAGAAAGGCCCAATGATACTATGGCTGCAATTTCTAATATAATTAAAGTGACATCTTGTAATGCTTCCCATACTAACTGAAGAAAGGTTTTTGGCTTTTTAGGAGGTATAAAATTCTTTCCAAACACTGCTTCTCTTCTTTCTATATCTGCAGGGTTTCCACTTAAACCTAATAAAAAGAAAGAACATTTCAGTGAATGGTTTTACTACTTACAAATGTAAATATCTATTTTATTAAAACACATTCATTCTTTACACTTTAGATTCCAATTCATAAGACCCTATCAAAACAATTTATTTTTGTGCATTAGTCATGTTCAGAATTTAAATCACTACAAACATGTGCAGTGCTTTAAAATAACATTTTAAGTAGGTAACTCAAAATTAGATTAAGAATTTTCACTTTTCTAAACTGCTTATTTTTTTTACTATACTATCTTATTCTACCTTGTAGACTGCTAGAGACCAGAGCTGATATGACACTTTGATTATTTTTATATTGGAATTAAACATTTCCATGACCTTTACTACGATGTTTCCCCTCCAAAGAATGGAGAGCTTTATGAAGATCTTTATTTGGCTTTACTTATTGCATCTAGATTAACGTAATCAATGAATACCTTTGATTTCA
Source organism: Trachops cirrhosus (assembly GCA_028533065.1). Lineage (NCBI taxonomy): Eukaryota > Metazoa > Chordata > Mammalia > Chiroptera > Phyllostomidae > Trachops > Trachops cirrhosus. The sequence goes on from CM052539.1 coordinate 74,656,955, forward strand.
TTTGTATATAATGAAGAACAATGTAAAGTTTGTCTATCACAAGCTCTAACACTTCTCTTACCAACATGTCCTGTTATGGTTGGACTGATAAAAAATTTGCAAGTGACAAAAAAAAAAAAGAAAGAAAGGAAAAAAAAGACCCAGGAAACTTAGAATGATCTTTACTTCAAGTTTTACTTTTAGGATTTATTTTCAATTTAAGAAATACTGACTGACTGCGACTACTGTCCCTATTAAGGAAATAATGTTATGCCTAGAGTGTGGAATTAGAAAGCTATTTGGAAAGAGGCTAAGAGAGGGTTGGATGACCATCAATTTTGCCTCCTTTACCCTATTCAACAAATCCTCCTTTAATTTAACCCATTGATCCTGTCAAATCTAGATATATCCAAATTTGATAATGCAAACCAGGTATGCATTACTGTGGGGTATGAGGAGGGCAGAGATACCAGGGTGATATGACTTTTAATTTATCATCACAAATTTGTATTTATAATGAACCCAATTAACTTCAATGCCTTTTCTTTTTTGCAGGAGCTCATTCTAAGAGCACATCAAAGGAAGAAGACAGGAAAACAGATTACTGGAAGGCTCTGGGCTGTAAGTGTTTTAGCTATTAATCTCAGTGCAGAGGGAGACGGAGGGCAGGGGAGAACAAAGAAAGTACACTGTTAGAATATAAAATGAGAAACAAATCGGTAAATTTTAAAGTATTTATTTACTTGGTTAAAGGTACCAAAAATATTCTGAGCATGTTTTCACTGGCAGCTCTAGCAAAGTTGGTCCATACTGGGCAGTTCAAAAAGATAACACATTTCTGATGACACAAGTCATCAACTGAAAGCTTCCACAGAGATCTACACTTTAAGAGCCAATGGAAAGGGACGACAGGTTGTCAGGGCCCAGAGGGGAGAGGGGAGGGAATTTCAGGGGAGAAGGGAAGGGTTTACAGGAACAAATATAGAGGACACATGGACAAAACTAGGGGGGTTGGAAATGGGAGGGATGGGTGGGTGGGCTGGAATGGGAATAAAGGATAGAAACTGTACTGAATAATCTAAAATTAAAAAAAAAAAAAGAGCCAATGGAAAGAAAGGCAGTGAAAGATTGTAGCAATTGTTATTGGGGGAAAGGCATTTCCAGAGAAGAAATCTGCAAATTATAATTCAGAATCCACACTGTTTCTTCAGACCAGAGCAATACTGCTCAATCACACCTGGCTGCAAACAGTTAATACTGGTCCCCTGGTTTAATAGGAGAATAGGAAAATCAGTGCAGTGAGGGTTTTCCACAAGTTACTTGTTTTAAAGAACTATACTTTGAGATGCTATTCTGGAATCACGTTCTTGCTGCTTTTCAAATTAAATGTCCTTTCTTTTATGAAAGGATGATTATTAGATAGTGGGTAGGTTTGCCTTATATTTTAATGCCCTTCCTAGCAAAAATAAAAGGCTGCTATTTCTCCTCCCATCAGTCTTCAATGTTTTCTAAAAATCTGTTTGAAGATACTGTAATGTTCTATCAGTTTAGTTCACACTTAATAGAACCCACCATTAATTACACATACAACACCAGGTAATCACCACTGTAAATAGAAAAACAATTCATCAAAACTCATATTGGTTATAACGGGGGCCAATATTTTATGTTAATGCTGAAAAGAACAGCAACAGAGCTAAAAATAGCTTATACATGTATCACGGAAAAAATCTGGGAATGAAAAATATCAGCTGGTCCTACAGGTTATTATAATTCTTCCATAATACCACCACACATACAAGCACATGCCTAGGTCACTATACCAATACAGTTGTCTAGTTTAGGAATTAGAAGACCAAGTTCCAGTTCACCTACTGAAATCTTGTGTAAGTCACTGAAACTCTTTGAGGGTTAAGGGAGAGCATTAATATTCGTTGATATAACTAATAAGATTGTTTGGAAGGAACAAAGGAAAAGGTAAGCAGTATGTAAATCATAAATGACAGGGTAATAGTTACTGAGTTAAGAAAATGGGAAGACAAGTTACAAAATGAACACTGTAAGTTTCAACTCCATTTGGGGGCAATTAATTTCTATTAATGTAAAATAATAAGCTTACATAACATAAATATAATGAAGCTAAGTGTTCTGTAACAATCATCTGTTCCCTAAGAGATATTATTGAGTATCTGCTACTTCCAAGGACTGTTCCACATGCTGAAGAGTCAGTACAAACAATGCAAGTCCTACATTCAGCAAGATTATAATATATCATATTATACTATATTATATCATATATTATATTAGAGGGAGAGAAAGACAATGAAAATAATATGGAGAGGACTGGCATTTATTCTAAGTATAGTGGAAATCACAATAATCTTTTTTTGTTTTTGTAAGTCCCTCTCTGGATTGACTCTTTATAGTAACTTATTTTTTCTTTTTTTAAAATATTTTTTATTGATTATGTCATTACAGTTTTCCCAATTTCCCCCCTCTATCCCCCCTCTGCCCTGGCCCTCCAACCCTCCAGCATTGTGCCCCCTTAGTCCACGTCCAAGAGTTGTACATGTAAGTTCTTTGAGTCCTGTTTCCCATACCATTTTTTATCTCTCCCTGTCTATCTTATGCCTACTAACCATGCTTCTTCTTTTCTGTACCCTTCCCCCTCTATTTCTCCTTTCCTCCTCCCCTTTGAAATCCCTCCATGTGATGTCCATTTCTCTGATTCTGTTCCTGTTCTGGTTGTTTGCTTAGTTTTTTTTTCTGTTGTTTTTCATTTCTTTTAGGTTCATTTGTTGATAGTTGTGAGTTTGTTGTCTAAAATCTGTTCATATTTTTGATCTTCTTTTTCTTAGATAAGTCCCTTTAACATTTCATATAATAATGGCTTGGCGATGATGAACTCCTTTAACTTGACCTTACTTATCTGGGAAGCACTTTATCTGCCCTTACATTCTAAATGAAAGCTTTGCTGGATAGAGTAATCTTCGATATAGGTCCTTGCCTTTCATGACTTCAAATACTTCTTTCCAGCCCCTTCTTGCCTGCAAGACTTCATTTGAGAAATCAGCTGATAATCTAATGGGAATTCCTCTGTAGATAACTCTTTCATTTTCTCTTGCAGCTTTTAAGATTCTCTCCTAATCTTGGGTAACTTAATGATGATGTGCCTTGGTGTGTTACTCTTTGGGTCCAACTTCCTTGGGACTCTCTGGGCTTCCTGGAAGTCTGATTCCTTCACCAGATTGGGGAAGTTTTCCTTCATTATTTGTTCAAATAACTTTTCAATTTCTTGCTGTTGTTCTTCTCATTCTGGCATCCCTACAATTCGGACATTGGAACACTGCAGGTTGTCCCAGAGGTAAGAGTCTCTTCACTTTTTCTAATTTTTGTTTCTTCATTTTGATCTGGATGGATGTTTATTTTTTCCTTTTGTTCCAAATTGTTGCTTTGAGTCCTGGTTCCCTTCCTGTCACTGTTGGTTCCCTGAACATTCTGCTTTATTTCGCTCTAGGTGTCCTCCATTTGTTTTTTCATTTTTCAACCAAGCTCAATCAGATCTGTGAGCATTTTGATTACCAGGGCTTTAAATTCTCCATCAGATAGGTTGGCAATCTCCTCCTCGCTTAGCTCTTTCGGAGGCTCTACTCTGTTCTTTCATTTGGGCCGTATTTCGTTGTCTTGGCGCAGCTGACAGGTTGTGAGGGGGCAGGGCCAATAGGTATTCACCCAGGCAGGGCAACCCTCTCTACTGCACTGCCTGTATGGGAAGGGCCAGAAAGGGAACAGTGTGGCTCACCAGCTCTTCCCTAGTGCATTTTTCAACAGAATCTCAGACTCTTCTGTGAGACTGGGAGCTTTTCCTACCACAGCAACCCCTGACATAGCCCACAGCCACCTCAGAGTCCCCTTAAGTCAGCCCCTCCAGTGCAGCCTGCAGAGCTGGGCAACCAGCTCCACTCCCAATGTCCATGCATCATCACGGTTTTTCTGAGTCTGCCAGCCAGGTCTGCCACCTTACCAGTCTGGTTGTTCTGGTTGATTTTTTCTTTAATTCCTTGGTTGGAGTTCCATGAAGTTTGATTTTCTGGCACTTTTGGTTTTTTATTGATTTCAGATTGGTTGTTGTCTTCCTTTTGGTTGTGCAAGGAAGTAAAGGGTCTCTACACCTCCATCTTGGCCGGAACCCCAAGAATCTCATTTACCTGAGGTAAGTAGTTGTTTGAAGAGGGCAAGAGTGGAGGAAAAAGGCCAGTTGGGAGGCTGTTGAAGTACAAAGTAAGAGATGATGGTGGCTTGCATCTTTTAGATGTAGAGGCGAGTGACTTGGATCTGCCAGCTACCTTATAAAGAGATCAGACAAAACTTGCTGAAGGATAGGGTGTAAATGAAAGAAAGTGAAAGAGAAGAATAAAGAATTTAATCTAGATTTTGTTGGTCCATGCACTTAAGTGGATAGATGGTAGAGACATGTACTAAGAAAGAGCAGGCTTTGGGAATGGCAGAATTGGGTGGAAAAAGGGAGGCAAAAGTTAATGGGTCTCTTCTGCAAGTTTGCACATGAGATGCCCATTAAACAAGCAAGTAAACCTGTCTAGTAGATAGCTGGCTATCCATATTCCAAACTCAGGGAGAGATGTGAGCCAGAGTCATCACTATACAGATGACTCTGGAGCCATGGGCCCAAGAGTTCAGGAAAGCTACTAAGTAGATAAGAACAGAGCAAGACAGAGGCAAGAGCCTTGGAACAATCCAACATTTGACAGGGAAAGAGAACCAAAAAGCAACAAAGAAGAAACAGAAGGTTAGGGAAGGGTGTAATGATGCATAAACAGGTTTGTGCAATACTAGGGAAATATAGAAAACAAGAGTTTTTTTAAAGTAGTAGATAATGTGGCTGACTATGTCAATGGTGTTACAAAGGTTGAGTGAGATGAAGACAGAGAATCGACAACTGGCTTTCACTAGATGGAGGCAAGTGACCTTGATAAGAAATCTTCTAAGCTCAGTGGTATGTAAAGAAAGTCTGATAAGAAAGAACCGAACAGAAAATGAGAATGAGCAAGTGGAAACAATGAGTATCAATAACTTTTTCCAGGAGTATGATGCAACAGGGAAATAAAGCAGTAAAGGTGAATTAAAATGGGTAAATATACCCATTTTGCTTTTTAAATATGAGTGATACATATTAAGGCAAGTTGTTTACCCAGGGAAATGATTAAGTAGAGACACTGATGATGCAGGAAACACAAACTAATGCTCGAGTAAAGCCTTTAAAGAGGCAAGAGAAAACAGGATCCAGGGCATGGGTGTTAGTCTATTATAGATACAAGAAGAGGCTTCCACTATGAGGAGAGAGAAAGCAAAGTTCTTAGGGGAGAGATATAGCTATGTTGGTGGAACCGGTAATGAGACAATGGTCTGAGTTATAAAACTATAGTAGACATGATATAAAATCATTAAGGACAAGTTATGAATAAATGTAAGTAGAAATCTTCTGCCTAGTCCTGTTGGCTCAGTTGATTGTAGTGCTAGTGGCAATGAGGCCAAGGGCAGGCACTGCATTGATCTCCTTATGGCCCAGGTAGGTTCACAATGAAACCATCACAAGCAGCCTCAGAATTATATACTTTTGGGCTCTAAATTCACCACTGTGGGAAGTTAAAAAGCCTATATTTATTCTATAAATACATAAGGCTTGAAATTATTCTATAAATACATAATGGCTTGAGAGTATTGTTATATATTTGTTATATCAATGTTTTACAAGAAAATGTAGCTAATACATTTTCTGTGGACTAATAAAATTGTGTCTCAATTTAGGAAATGAAGAGAGGAGAGTACTAGAATGTAGTAAACAGGTAGGCTGAACTGCAATTCATGGCTAATACACAGCATATACTAAAGTCTTTTCAAATTCTGTATTTGAAATTATGTCCTATTTGTGTGTATGCATGTGTACGTGTGTCTGAGTGTGTTGTGACGGTGGTGGCAACAGCCACCCTGACTTCTTTAAGTGAGGGCCACAGGAAAACATGCAGACGTAGAAAGCATGTAAAAATTTCTTTTTATGTGTATTCTTCTTGGGAAACAGACAAATACTCTCATCATATTCCCTATTTCAAAACACCAGGAGACCCTCCTACCCCACCAAATTTCAGAGTCACTGGTCTAAAGTCAAATTTACACCTTCATTCCTAAATGCCTACCTACCACGAGCCAGCACTATGATAGGCATGAAGCATACAAAGGAAAATGAGTCAGACAGGATGCCTTTCTCTGACACTTGCTCTCAAAGAGCTCATAGTTTGGTGGGACAGACTGATAAGTAGTCAGTTAATCACAACCCAGTGTGTTAAATATTAGGATGGAAGTGGTGAGGATGTGATGGGAGTACACAGGGGGAGCTGGAGTCCAAATTACAGGGGACTGAGGTGGATAAGGGAGTTCTAAGATATCTAACATGAGATCTTAAGAATGATAAGAGATAAACAGTCATAGGAAGGATGAGGTAAAATGTTTTAGATGAAGAGACTAGTATATTATGTAAGAGGCCCAGAAATAAGAGTGACCTTGACACAATAGTATTTAAGTGAACTGGAAACTTTGCTATGCCCAAACATTGAGGAACAGAGCTGGAAAGAAGCAAGGTTAGAGAGGTCAGCAGGAGCCAGATCCCACAGAGATTTGTTAACATAACTGAGAAGTCATTCTGAGGGCATTGTGAAACCACTGCTAGCTTCAAGGAGCAAAGTGGCAGGCAGCATGAAGGGAGACAGAAAAGACACCAGTTAGTATGATGTTACCTGAATGACCACAACAGAACACAGTGGCCTCAAACCGGGTAATGGGAGGTAGAAAAGCAGATACCCTTGACTTAAGACAAAGTTAGGAGTCAGAATTTTCAAGTCTTGTTGACAAAGTGAACAGAAGTGGGTGAAAGATTCCTGCTAAGGGGCCACCTCACAAGGTAGGTAACAGTTCATCGGGAAGGGGAAAAAGAAAAGTATGCTTTCAGAAAGGAAAGTTTGAGAAAATGAAGATGTCTAAAAAAGAATCAGGCTTTCAGCCTCAAAGCTTGGGATAAATACTGACCCAGTAGCTACAGATGTGGGGATTACCAGCATCTAGATAATGTGTGCTAGGAGTGGATAGTATCACCCGGTGCGCGTGTGTAGATGAAAAGAGGTGTGTATAGATGAACGGAACCTGAAGCTTGACAAAAGATAAAGAAACGCATAGGAGCTGATGGGACTTGGCCAGATAGAAAGAAAACCAACTCTAAGAGTATCTAATGTTATGAAAGCTGGGAACAGAATATTGTGTGAAGGAAATAGGTCCATTATACTCAGAAAAGTGAACTTAAAAACACTCTAGAACTATGCTGCTTCAGGATCTATCAAATACAACTTTATAAAATAATATGTATGCGGCAAGGTTAGAGGAATACTCAGTGTTACAACCATCTTCAATAAATTCATAAGCAAGAAATCTAGTGACCTGAGCAGGTATCAAATGTATAATTCTCTATTTCTATCACAGCAGCAATAAATTTCCAGGACAAGGTCACGCATAATCGTTAATATAAAACCCTTGTTAGTAGCTCTGTGAAGCATACAGGACTGACACATCTGAGCCCAGCAAATCCTTGCTGAATGCCTCAAAGGGCTGTGCCAACCTGTATAACCCTGCACATACACCAGGGCATCTGTGTGTTCTTGCAGTATTAAGTTAATAATGACTTACTCTAGGCAAAGGGCTGATTTTCTGAGAGAGTTAAAATAATTTTCCTGTGTGAACATTATTTTTATTTATTATACCACGAAGATGTGGTCAAACATACCATTACTAATGGACAATTGCTGTTGACTCTACTCTGACTCCCACCACATACCTTTTGTATCTTTCTACCACTGTTTCCTTTGATTTTTTCTCTTCTACCTAATTTGAGCAACTACCATTTAAAAAACTTAGTGTCTCATTTGCTTTCTTACCCTTTACAAGTCCATGAAGCCAATGCCTCATACAGAATACCACTCAGTATCTGTCTTTAATTTTTATGGCTTCATTTCTACCCTCTGTTTAATGCAGTACAACTGAATGATAAAAATGATACCAGGGCTAGAGATCTGCCCTTCTGGAAATCTTATCATAGAGAGTATATCTTTCAATTCAAAATATATTATGGATAACACAGGAATACATTAAAATGGAAAAGACACCAAAAGCTAGTGTAAAAATAAAAGGATCAAGAAAAATGATTCAGAACTGAAATAAGAAATTAATGTAGGAAAACAATAAAGATACAAAAGAAAAAACTGTAATGGTAATTTCATGCAATTATGATGTTACAAGCAGATAATATTTGAAATAAAAGTATATTCTTAGTTTCCAAGGACTAGATATGAGGAAGGTAAAAAATGGTGTATTTATTGCTACATGTTTAAACTTCAGTCATCTTCAAAGTACTCTCCATTTGATGAAATATACCTATTGAAACATTTTTTTCCACTGCTCAAAACAGTTTTTAAACTCATTAATTTTGATGCCTTTTACTGCTTCTGCCATTTTTTTTTTTTTTTTTTTTTTTTACTTTTCCACATTGGCAAAACATTTCCCTTACAGGGCCTTTTTTTTTTTTTTTTGCTTCCCCAGATGAAAAAAGTCACTTGGGGTGAGAATGGCTATGTAGGGAAGGTGGGGCATGGGAGTTCTACCATTTTTGGTCAAAAACTGCTGAAAACTCAGCATGGTGTGGGCAGGTGCACTTACAAATCACCCATCATGAAATGAGCAAACATGTTAAGTCTTCAAAAAAACTTACTGAAGCTGAATGCAGCCTCTCATTAACAATGCCAGCTAGTATACTAATAGAGATGGGTTCCTAGAACATTCACTTAGTAGGGGAAACCTGTACTACAAGGGGCTTGCCCTCCAGAAAATAATTTTGGGTTTTTTTGGGTCCTCCCTCATAGGTGTTTGCTCTAAAAGAAAAAGCTAAAAATATGAAGTTAAAAGTCTCAATTCCAGTCAATTCTGAAATTTATAGTTCTAATTCTTTTAAAAGCAAAAATGGTTAATCAGAATCACTGGGAAGTTTTTTATTTGAAAATCACATCTGGCTCAAAACACTTCATATTGATCAGGACACATATAGTAGGCTTCAAGTTGAGTTAAAGGACTATTCTACTAGAAAACAATCAATACCTTAGCAGGCCAAATGCAGAAGCACACAAATATTGAACAACTTCCTGAAAAGGGCACATGTATCTTAAAAACTGATTGATAGAACCTTAAAACCAATTCTTTTTTCCATCATGTAATCCCTGCCATCAGAAAATACTGCTGAGAGAACACAGGTAACTCTTTCTTAATATTCTTAACTCTTTTGAAAGGTTTATGAGCTGAACTTTTATAACAGGAAGTACCATATAGGGGTTAAAAGCATGTTCTCTGTAGCCAGAATACCAAGGTATGAATCCCTGCTCTGGGTTTAAGAAGTGTGAGAATTTAGGTAAAGTAACATAACCTTTTTGTGTTGTGGGTTCTTTGTAAAATAGGATAAGATTGTTGTAAGGAGAAAATAATACTTGTTAAGTGCTAACCACCAAAAGCATTAAGTGTTATCTATCAGTGTTATGTGTTATCTATCATTTTTTGTTGTTGCTGTTAAGACATGTCTTAAGTTGTTCCTCCAGACATCACAAAAATCTCTTATTGACAACCCTAATTATTTCTGATTTTCTTTCTCTATTTATTTTTCTCTAAAGTACACATCACCAACACACTACACATTTCAGTTAGCTGTCTTGTGAATTTGTCTCCCCCATGCAAAACTAAGACAGGAATTTTTGTTATTAATGAATGCATGTTCAAAGCCTAGAAAAAGTACCTGCTACATAACAGACACCTGTTGAATACAATACCCCAGCAATTCAGAATGTACACATTCTTACACTTATTAACATTCCTGAAGTTGGGATGTAATTTAATTATACATTCTAATTATCTTACAATTAAAACTGCCAACGCTAAATCTTTTTTTGGGGGGTTTATAAAATATATGACAATTAACAACCTAGATCTAATGAAAGAATATATATATCAAGAAATGAATTAATAAAAGAACTAAAGGAAAATATGAACTTCAGTTTTACCTAATTAAAATTCCTGTACCTTGGAGAATCATTTTAATCTTACTTTCCCTGACTATAAGCAGGTTAAACTAACAAAAAAGTACTTGGTGTCTAGATCATTTTGGGGGGGAAGCAGATAAACTCCCAGCAGATTATCCCTGATGACAATTCATTTATTATCATTTGCCTAGTTGATCAATGATAAAATGCTCATTAACTTTCTGAGTGAAATATTTCTAAATTAAACTAAAACTATTGCTTTGGGAATAATACTTTTGTCCGGCTGCTTATTTATTCTTAAACTGTAAATACAAACAAAATGCTTAAAATGGACCTTGTCAAATTATCTAAAAAAGTAATTCAAAGTGACAAACTATATATAAACAGTGAAAACAAGAGTTTGCACAAATGTTAACAGAAAATTAAATTCACACTACTAGGAAGATGAACAAGAATTTTCTCAGAACAAGAGAGAAAGTATTTGCACACATTTATTTAGTAGCATAAGCAGCAACAATGCACACAAAATTTTGACAGTTAAGTGACAATTTCTAGAGATTAATCAGGACTTCTATCATGTCGTTGAAGGGGTATATAAACCATCCCCTCCCCCAATTTAAAAAATATACTAGGAGGCAAAATTTTCTTTTAACTTAATAAACTTCACTATTAAATCAAAATCGATGTAAGGAGTACTGCCCAAAATAATAGCACAAAAAAGCTCCAGTGCAAACTAATGAAAATTATGTCTATAGAAATCAGAACACATCGTGGAGGATCAGTTAGTTATTAGAAGAAAGGCTTTTAGTTAATAGCAGAAGATTACAAAGCTATGTTTGGGGAAAGTGCAGTTATGTACATATTTGAAACCAAAGTTCAGTATCCTTTTTATGAACAAACTATATGTTGTTATATCAAGGGTTTTTTAATGTTAATGTCTCCTATCAATTTGGTGGTCATGAGACATCCAACAATCAGGTTTTAAATACAGTAAGTACATATAGTCGAGTTAAAGAATGAGAACAGGGTTTTAATATGCAAATCTTTAAGGCAATCTAAAGTTAGCTAACATTTCAAAGTGGGTCTGCATAAAGAACTCCAAATTTTGTCAAATTATTATCTGTTAATAGCCATGGGTCTGTTCCTGATACCCTAAACTTACATTAACAAGGATCTTAGCTACCTTAAGATGTTACATTTAAAAACTAGACTTAAAAAAATAATTTTAATGTTATTTAAAATTCTTTAATAATTTTGGAAATAAATTTTTGCCATTATTTAAACTTTTTCCCCCCAGAAGCAGTAGCATGGCATAAGATGTTTCAGACCAAAAAAATGTTAAGAAAAACACTTCTGCATAATTTCTCTAGAACCGGCTTTCCAATATATACTAATAGTTTCAGCATTACTAAACTATCCATCCTCATTAAAATAAACTGTTGTCACCAATATCCATCCTTAGGTACTCTTCCCCCTCCTTTGCAATTTGAAACCACCTAACATTAATTTTGTTTGACATGATTACTGTAGAAAAGACCACCCTTCTCAAACCATTTCAAAGACCATAATGCAATGAAGTTATAATGAATTTTCCTTTCTCGATTCTCAAAGAGAAACTTACTACAGACCAAGAATGAAACCAAAGGTTTCTGTGAACACAGGGAGGCTAAACAGAATTCTAAGATTGAAAACTATTTTTAATGAAAGGAAATGACTGTGAGGTCAAAAACTGCCATCTAATCTCCATTTGCTTTAGGACCGACCATATGAATTAATTATTAAAATTTAGGTTAAAAACCACTCAGCCAGCTACTGGCAATGACAACTGTTTTAAGTCACCTGGCAAAATGAAGAACAGTGAGCAGGGTTTATTTCCTCTGAATGCTTGGAGAGCTACTGAGCCTAGTTCCATACTGTGAACTCAAAGGGAAACACAACCTTGCTATCTTAAACAAGCAGCAATAATATGTACAACAGTACAAAATATTTCTTCCCATCAACCAAAATAACAAATTAATTTGCAACATTATTTCTTGATCTAAAATTACTTTAACTGTGCCAATCTAATAGTTAACTCACCTTTAATGTCACTAAAATTATGGCATAATCATACAAACAGCCAAGACAACATAAGCATGATCAATGTAAGCAAGTACACAGTACTCTCCACACAAAACACTAAAATCAAATGTAAAACTCACCTTCGTTGGGAGATGTTTTCAACCTGGTACAAATTCCATAGACGTCTCCATAGCTTTCCTGTATTTTTCGTAATGCATCTGTAGACCTGAGCTCCATGAGAGCCCGCAGTTCTGCGAGCGTAATTCCAAAGTCTCCATCGTGATTAGCCTCCTTCAAAGAGTTTTTCACTCCACTATATGAAACGGAGTTGTTTGCCATGTCGCCCATTACCAGTATAATTTTTTAGGAGGAAAATGTTTCCCAAAAGATTCTAATTTTCACTTATTTCCAAGATGAAAATATTTTAAATATGAAAATCTTTCTTAAACCAAACACTCATTGTGTGATTTTGTAAAGCAGCATCAGCATTCCCCACAGAAGTATCTTGACCTTTGGCCCATGACTAGTTTCTTCACATCAATCATGAGATGTATGCATCTGTAAGAAGAAAATATATAAGTTACTAAAATCCATCTTAGAGTACTATGCATGTAAACAAATGTTATCAGTTAAGCTAATTAAAGCACACCATTTAATCATAAAAATAACTGTAATCTCATTCCTTTACAATGCTATGCATGACAGAAGTTCAAATTGTAACCTCTAAATAAAATTGTATATCACAAGACTAAATAAACCTGCATTTCACATGACTGAATTTTATGGTTCATTCAGTATTATTATTATCAATTATTATTAAGTATTTATGTTTCAAACACTATGCTGGTTGCTTTAATTTCATTCTCTCATTTAATCATCACAATTTAATTCTACCAGGTGTTATTATTCATTACTCTTTTTATTATTATTATTTAATCCTCACCCTATGCTATGTTTTTATTGACTTGAGAGAAAGACAGAGAGAGAAAGAGAAACATCAGCCAACTGCCTCCTGTACACACCGGGAATCAAACCCACAACACAGGTACGTGCCCTGACCAGGAACTGAACCTGCAAACTGCTCTGGTATACAGGGTGACACTCCAACCACGTGAGCGACCTGGCCAGGGCTATTCATTACTACTCTTTTAAGAAGAGTAAGACTCAAAGAAAATGAAAAGCTTCTGCACAGCTAACAAATGCCTAAAGTGGATGAGCTGGTATGTCTCTAAACCCATGTTTCTTTCAATACACAGACCTCTTTCCAAACATTTCATATAATATAGTCTCTGCAAAGGCAAGAAGCACCACAAACCCTCTAATACGTTTTTCTTCAATTCTCCTTGGTACTCTGTGATATCACCATATTTTGGTTTCCTAAAATTATCATCCATCATGATTTTTGTCACATGTCACTACCTGTGGTCTTCCCTCGACCAGGTATCTGAAGGAATTCTTAATTCCCTAGTCACTTTTTACTGAATGTTACTCCATTTTTCTTTCTTTCTTTTTGCTGGCCCTCAATATTGTCTGAAATTACCTTGTTCATTACTGATTTTTTTTGGGGGGGGGCTGTTAGTCTTCTTCCATCTATAGTCTTAGTTCTGAAGGCAGAGTTTGTCTATTACTATATCCTGAGAACCTAGTATTGTGCCAGGCACATGGCAGACATTCAATAAAGCATTTGAAGAATGGATGCATTACTTCAATTTTCTTCAAAATGCTTTCAAGTTTTCCTCTTATTATATACTACTTGAAGATGAGCTCTCAACTCTTCTTTTTCTATCAATATTTTTAAAAAATCACTTCAAAGTTAACATGCCAACAATGGATTCACCATAGTCCCAAATTAGAGAGTTCCCTTCCTTGATCACCATTATCCTAATTCCCTGGGGTTGAGACTTTAAATCATCTTTGATTTTCTCCACCCCAGCTTCAGTCAGTTACTGGGTTGCACTAACATTTCCTTTGAAAAGCCTCTTCTCTACCCTACACAAATTATATAATCATCACTCCCCACCAGGTTCTCTCCCATTCTAACCTCTATCTCCAATCCCTTTTGCATTTTGCTATTACATTTAGCTTAGTTAGGCATCATGCCACTAATCTCATAGAATGAAAATATAGTCCTATTGCTCATGGCTGTTGGGCATTCAAAGCTAAACTCTATTTTAACTTATTTAACTTCACACTCCCTGTTTAATACTATTTCATGATTAGGAACTAGAAAAGATTACTGCCAAGTGCAATTAATCTTCAGCTGTTGTGATGGGGATATTTGCAACTCATGGTATCTCATAGTTCAGTATCCATCAAAATCACCTCCAGAGCTTGTTAAAATACAGATCGTTGGTCCCCACCTCCAGAGTTTTATTTTCTGTAGGATTACAGCAGGCTCCATAATTTGCAACAAAGTCGCATGTGATACAGATACTACTGGTCCAGGAAGCACACTGTGTGAACCACTGGACTGAAGATTGGGCTGAAAACTTTGAATTCATTTAAAACCACAATGAGATATCACTTCACACCTGTCAGAATGGCTACTGTTAATAAATGAACAAACAAGTGCTGGCCAGGATGTGGAGAAAAGGGAATCCCAGTGCACTGTTGGTGAGAATGCAGACTGGTGCAGCCACTGTGGAAAACAGTATAGAATTATCTAAAAATATTAGAAATGGAACTGCATTTTGACCCAGGGATTCCACTGCTGGGAATATACCCTAAGAATCCTGAAACACCAATTCAAAAGAACTTATGCACCCCTATGTTCACAGCAGTGCTATTTACAATAGCCAAGTGCTAGAAACAGCCTAAGTGCCCACCAGTAAATGAGTGGATCAAAAAACTGTGGCACATTTACACAAGGGAAAACTATGCAGCAGAAAGAATTCTTTCCTACATTTTGTGACAGCATGGATGGAAATGGAGAATAACATGCTAAGTGAAATAAGCCAGTCAATGAAAGACAAATACCATAAGATCTCATGTATAAGAGCAGTCTAATTAACAAAATAAACTAACAAGCAAAATAGAACCAGAGGCATGGAAACATGGAACAGACTGACAGCAGCCAGAGAGGGAGGGGAGGGGAATAACGGGGAAAGATGGGGAAGGGACTAGTCAAAGAACATGTCTGAATGACTCACGGACATAGATAATGGTGTGGGGATTGACTGTGGGAGTGGGATGTGGGCTGGGTGGAGGAGGGCCAAGTGGGAAAAACTGGGACCACTGTAACAGAATAACTAATAATTTTAAAAAGAACTCTGAATTCATACCAGCTGGTTGAGGATGGCTGGCACAGAAAAATTCTGCCTGCCTTGGGTTTAATTTGCAATCATATGATAGTTATGGATGCTGTAAGATGATTTTTTTCATTGTCTGCTTCCACCCATTTCATAAACCCTTATCCTTGGCCAATTATTACCAATTTTACTCATCTCCCAGGCAAAATGGGTTTCCTCCTACTCACACACCAATTATTATAATAACTCAATTTCAAAAACTGGAGAAGATGGTCATTTGAAACCTCCCTAACTTTTCATACTCAATATTAGTTGGAAACTGAACGTCACACCTACCCTACACTAAACTGTTAATTTATTTATTTAGAGACAAAATAATTATGACTCACAAATCTCTGTGTTGGGGGCACATATGTTATCATTCCTCTGATTTCCACAAAGAAATTTTCCTCAACATCTTCTGGCCTCAACCGCACCAATTACCAGTGAGGTGAAATGAGATGCCTGACAGATTTTCTGAGAGCAACTAGACATATATAACCTCTTTACTTCTTAGCCTTCTCTTGGGAGACAGAGGTCTGCAGGACTCTTGCATTCTGACTTGAGTTATTAGGGGCAGACCCCCGGTTTAAAAACCCATTGTTTAAAGTGTTGGGGGTGGGGATGAATAAATAACTGTTTAGTTCTGGGTTCAATATTATAGTCCCACTGTTGTCACACAAAAACCAAGTCCTTCATTTCAGCTTTTGTCAGTAATAAAACTAATCTTTTTATTTCAATGTGTCAATCCTCACCTTTTCTCTGAATTCAAGAAGGAGATAGGGTGTTATTTGGGTGCCCTTAAATTTCTCAATAAGCATACATAAAGGAGCTAATACAGCTATGGTCTGAATCTCTATTTGTGACTCAAAAGCCATGTTCCTTCCACTATGATGTCTCCACTTTAAGCCTTCACATTTATTAGGTTGAAATGGAAGTTTCTGTTGGTCAAAAACAGTCAAATACCACCAAATGTGCCAATTTATTTAATAAAATCAGAATTCAAGAGATACTACAAGTAGTATCTCTTGATATCCCACTTTTCAAGCAGTAGTCCCACTTTTGTTTAGAGATCTGCCCTGCCCAACTCTCAATGTAGTCTATCCCTGGTTCAGCAATGAGGCCTCTGCTGTGACTCTATCTAGGGTGCGGACTTGCTTCTTCTTATTGAAGTTAAATCTGAGATGTAAAAAGCCTCTGCAAGGGAAGGTGGGACAGAGGATGAAAGAGCAGAAATGTCCCTCTTACTGCAGCCCACTTGAGCCCTCTTTTCAATCAATGCCTAAAGTCTGTCCTATCCCTGATCTTTTTAGTAATTTGTCAATAAATTCCTTTTTGGAGTTGTTTAATCACTTTCCAACCCATAGTACTTTAATAAGTACTAAGTACTTTAATAAGTACAATCATGTTCAGTTCCCTGTTTAAAGAAAGGGCAATCAAAGAAAAAGCACCAACTGCAAATGAGCCACTTTCCAAAAGTGACTATTTGAATTACAGATTACCTATCTATTATATATCAGGGTGTTGTCTATTGCTAGATTGTCTATAGCTTCTTCCATCCACTATTTTTCTCTCTACCTACTCTTTTCTCTTCCATTCACTGAAGTACAATGGAACCTCAGTTCTCAAAATTCATTCATTCCAGAAAACTGTTTGAGTACCGTTTGAAAACCGAATCGCCTTTGTTTGCTGCTTGAGATGTGTGGCTGATCATATAGGTATCACCATGAAAGGGTTGATGGGTCAAGAATAGAGACCCTAAGTTTTGTCAGAAAATTGAGACATTTTTTTCATGAACAATTTGGTCAAGAACTGAATTGCTTGAGAACCGACGTTTGACTACAGTGGATTGACATAAATTCTAAGGACAACAAAAAGTTTTGTTTTTCGCTTGTTAGCTGCAACATGATAATCAGAAAGAAACATACTATTTAGAATAAAGATACAACAGAAAGCAGAACATCTATTTTGTTGCTCTTCATCCTCTGAAACATTCTGATGTTCCATTTGAAAAGTTTAGGAAGAGCCCCGGCTGGTGTAGCTTAGTGGATTAAGCGCGGGCCTGTGAACCAAGAGATCACAGTTCGATTCCCAGTCAGGGCACATGCCTGGGTTGCAGGCCAGTTCCCAGTAGGGAATGCACAGAAAGCATTCATACATTGATATTTCTCTCCCTCTCTCCTTCCCTTTCCCTCTAAAGATAAATAAATAAAATCTTTAAAAAAAAAAAAAGAAAAGTTTAGGAAGAAACATTAAGTGGAAGCCAAGGCCCTAAAAGAGGGGGATTTAAAGAAAACACAGAGCTAGTCCACATGGGCCTCCTGACCTACATAATTTATCCTAGAGTCCCTATATTACGACTCTGATCAAAACACTGTTGGTCGTCTTCAGGGATTATGGCAAAAGACAGACGTAATTTGAAACTAGAGTTAGGCAAAAATAGTTACAGTCTTCAAAAAAGAATAAGGTAGATTCCAACTGACACACAAACTTTACAATAAATGGGCAAGGGCATGAAAGACAAAAAGAAGGCTATGAGGTCCTAGTAATGAGTGGAGCTCACAAAAACACAGCTTTGGACTTCCGGCCAAGATGGAGGCAAAGGTGGACGCACTGTGCCTCCTTGCACAACCAGGATAGGGACAACAACAATATAGAAACAAAATAACAACCAGAACTGACAGAAAATTGAAGTGTATGGAAGTCCAACACCCAAGGACTTAAAAATAGACACCTTCATCCAGACTGGTAGGAGGGGCGGAGTCGGGCTGGACCAGGGACGCTGAGCAGAGAGCTGAGCACCCGGGGCGGCGTGCAAGTCCGCAGCGGGCAGACCCTGGGTGCACAAGTGGCGGTGGCTGGTGGGCCCCGGCTGGGGGGTGGCAACCGGCAGACCCAGCGAGGCGGCCATTGTGAAGCAAGGCACTGCGCGCAACCCAGGACCCCAGCGCCAGGAAATACAGGTTTGGGTCACTGACTGAAAAGGAAGGTCCCTCGGGGTGCACAGGCCCACCCACACCAGAATTGGCACCAGAGGGGCCCAGGTGGCTCTCGGAAGGCAGCAGAGGGATCTGAGGTTCTACAGAGAGCAGAGGAAGCACCATTGTTCCTTCTTGGACCCTGCCCCCATATACAGGGTCACAACCCAGTGACTGGGGTGCCCCGCCTTGGTGAACTCCTAAGGCCCCGCCCCTCACTACAGGACCTTGACAAGACCAGAAAAACAAATCAAAAAAGCAAACAAACAAACAAAAAAAAAA
>CM052539.1:74676180-74707670 GCA_028533065.1 Trachops cirrhosus
GGAGGAGGGGGGGGAAGGTATGAAGAATAATAAGTAGCAATGAAGGTAGATAGAAAACAGACAGGGGGAGGGCAAGAATAGAAGGGGAAATGTAGAAGCTAAAGAACTTATGACACATGGACATGAACTAAAGGGGGGGAATGTGGATGGGAGAGGGTGTTCAGGGTGGAGGGGAATGAAGGGGGGATAATAGGACAACTGTAATAGCATAATCAATAAAATATATTTAAAAATCAAGAAAAAAACACAGCTTTGTTAATAATACAATTTCAATTCCTCTTTACACAAGGTGACTTGAAGCTAAGTAAGTCGGCAAATATGTCAGGTGACAGAATCAGGATCCAGAAAGACAGGTGGCAATGAGAGGCTAAACTTAATTGGTACAAAGTATGGTTTCTCCATTTAATTCCAGAAACATAACTGAGAACGGTTTGCACGACATCAATTTAACCTGGCAGCCAAGGAGAGTGGACTGAAATGTGCATGCGTGAACAATGAGAGTTCACTGTACTAGTCAGTGGGGGCAGGAGATACCCTTGAGTGAGCATGAGTACCATGTGCCCACCACATTCAAAATGACTGAGTAGAGCAATGAATCTGTATCAAATTTTGCATTAAGTTTCAACATTCCTCTGTGGAAAATATTCAGATGGTTTAGAAGACCCCAGCTATGGGCAACTGGTGACTGACTGGTGACTGGCAACTTCATCACGACAATGCACCTGCTCATGCATTGTGACTTGTGCAGAGTTTTTTGGCCAAATATAAAAAAATCACCAAGGTGACCCAGCCCCCCTAAAGCCTAGATTTGGCACCCTGTGACTTCTGGCTTTTTCCGAAACTAAAATCACCTTTGAAAGGGAAGAGATTTCAGATAACCAATTGGATTTGGGAATATATGACGGGGCAGCTGATGGTGACTGGAATTGCATGAGGTCCCCAAGGTGCCTACTTTGAAGGGGAGTGAAGCATCACTGTCCTATGTACAATTTTTTTGTATCTTCTTCAATAAATGTCTTTATTTTTCATAGTGCACGACTGGATACTTTCTGGACAGATCTTGTATCTTCAAAAACAAAGGTTCATTCTGCTCAAAATTTAGTATGAAAACTTCAATGTTAATTAACAGGCTATAAATCCCTTTCCACATCCAAAGTGGATTTGCCAGTAATGACAAGAGTCTAACATCTAACAAAAGGAGATAATAGGCCTATTTATTCTATTGGGTTGCCCGAAAAGTTTGTTTTTTTTTCTGTAAGATGGCTCTAGTAGCTCTTAAGTTGTCTGTAACTTCATTTTGTTAGACTGTACTGTGACAGCTGTCATATCAGCATGCATTTTAAAAAAACTCATCAAAATTGGTGAATTTTTGTGTAGACATTTTAATACTAAAGATGGAAGAAAATACACATTTTCAGCATATCATGTCTTATTATTTCAAGAAAGGTAAAAAAACACAATTGAAACATAAGAAAAGATTTGTGCAGTGTATGGAGAAGGTGCTGTGACTGATCAAACATGTCAAAAGTGGTTTGTGAAACTGCATGCTGGAGATTTCTTGCTGGACAATGCTCCATGGTTGGGTAGACCAGCTGAAGTTGATAGCAATCAAAACGAGACATTAATTGAGAACAATCAACATTATACCACTCGGGAGATAGCCGACATACTCAAAACTTCAAAATTAATAGTTACTGGTGAATATGAAAAGTGTGTCTTTTATTTTACAGAAAAAACCATATGGACTTTTTGGCCAGGCCAATACTTTACCTCGGACAAAGACAAATATAATGTTACAGAATCATCCATAACATACAAACACAGTAACAGTAAATGCACACCTCATTACATGTGTTAGTACATGTAAAACTATTTGAATTTAGCCTGCACATAGTAAATGGTAAATACATGTTACTTATTCTTGTTGTTATTTAAGAATATTTGCAGATCCATTCTTCAGATAATACCCCTCCTATAAGGGGGAATCCCAAACCATTTCACAGGAGGAACATTTACTGAAATATTTCTAAATCTAAAGGAAAAGAGAATCCTGATGATAACCTATTATCTGCTATGCTGATAAAGCAAGATGACGACTAAATGCATCAAAAAGACTAATGAATGAAGGAAAGACACCAACTTTTCTTTGTGTTACAGATAATAAGCTCACTAAACTTTGCATTGGCAGGTCTGAATTACCATGAAATACATACTGTAAAACAGTTAATAATAAAAAAATGTTGACACCCTGGGTCATATGGTTCAGGGGATTGAGCGCTGGCCTGTGAACCAAAGGGTCGCCAGCTTGATTCCCAGTCTAAGGCACATGTCTGAGTTGCAGGCCAGGTACCCAGTAGGGGGCACGTGAGGGGCAAGTACACACTGATGTTTCTCTCCTTCTCTCTAAAAATAAACAAATAAAATCTTAAAAAAAAAATCCATTTCCTTTAAAAGGTAACATCGCTGGTCCTAATATGGTAAGCGTGCTTTACGTGTACACCACTAACTTCCTGTTTAGCACCCTATTCTCCATCAATCCTGTTTAGTTTTTAGGTAAGGCTACTTCTGAGACAAAATATCCAGACAAGAAAAATTACTCTTTTCATACGGAGGATTGAAGTACTCCATCTAATTTGAGATCTGCTAATTGTGGTCATAAGCTTAGGAAACTTATTTGATTAATTTCAACCCTAAATTTAAACGAACTGGTTATAAATCAAAAGTAATTTACTTATTAGAAACCAATCTTTTCATTTAAACTTTTCTTAATCTCTTAAAATGTCCTTTGAGTCAGGCAGTTCAAGATTCCCAAGTAACAATGATTTTTTTCAAATCACTCCCAATTCAGAATGAAATCTGAAAACTAACATAAAAAGCTGGAGACTCAAATCTTACTCAATTTTCTAATGTTCACAGATTTTGTAACTACTTCAGTGTATAAAGTTACTTTTGATTTCATATATTCTTTCCCAAGAAAATTCAAACAGTTCCTTTAAGATATGTATACCAAAACAGTTCAATAAAATATCTTTGGATTTTCATTTGATATACTGAAATAATTTAAGTGTTAATCCAAATTTCTATTTACTAACTCTATCATATGTCTCAGTAAAATTTTTAAAAGATTAGTATTTACAAAGTTTCTTATTCCATGACTGATTCTATAGGAAGACAAATTATAGGTCTGCATTTTTTAAAAATATCCTCTAAAGACAGCATATTTTTCCATTCACTTGAGAATTTTTTTAAATTTATAAACCAAAATAAAATATGAAACAAATTTTAAAAAGCCATCATTCTGTTAAAGAATGGTTACAAAGTAAAGAATCAGAGACTTTAATAGCTGGAAGAAATGTTGGAGATGAAACCTTATTACTCATTTTATAGCCATTGAAACCAAGCACTTATATAATCTGTTTCTGAAAAGAATAAAGATGCTTATAATAAAAGAAAGCAAGCATTAAGTACTCACAAAATCATTACAAAGAAGAGCAAAGGACCAACATTTGAATCATGGGATAGATCATAACAATATACACGTCTGAGAGTGTCTGAGATCAGGGGAAATAACTGGCAATGTATTTCAAATGGACAACAACACCCTAGCTGTTAGATGTACCATTTGATTGACCAAAAGCTAAAAACAGTTTTTGGCTTCAGACTTTTAAAAAAAGAACACCCAAGAAATCTCCACTTTATTGTTTTTTTTTTCTTTTAACATAAAACTAATTCAACTCCCTTTGTAGACAAGTAGTTGTGAGAAGGTAACTGGTCTTTAGAGCTCTTTCACTGTGGCTGCTATTGGCATTTTACTGACAGAGAGCACTACCTCATAAATTAGGAAATCCAGCTCACCCTGCCCAACCAGAAGTTAGCAGAGACAGTGTGGACTATCTGAAACTCACCACCTTAAATGCCCCTGCAGAAGGATAGGAGAATATAACTACTATATAACTAAGCCCAGATTTAGGCACATTATATTGAAAATTTATTTAAAGGCAAAACCACTCCTTATTCACCTTTGATCTCCATATGTTAGCAAGAGATACTATGTCCTTTCAATGCTCTCATATAGTGACTTTCTGCAGATTAAAAAAAAAAAGACCTTATACCTGGATTCACACCCTGTAATTTTTATATCTTTTAACAATTAAGACAATGTACTATAAACCACTAAATATGAGTACTATTATTCATATTTAATAGTACTCATTATTATTTGCAGAAAGAGCAGATGATCTAATACTATGCATATCAATGAATGGTAGGGACTTTCTTTTACAAAGTTTTGTTACATTCAAGTTATTTCATTAAAACATTCCAAAGTATCAAGGGATAACTCAATTTTAACATTATTTTGAACTCACATCTTTTACTTTTTAAATGGGGCTTAAAGAAAGCGAAACATACATACTGCAAAAAAAAGCACAAACACTATAAAGCCTGTTTAGAAAAGTAATTTTTATCAGGTGAGTGAAGACTGATACATGTATAAACAAGATTAAATTCACCAAACAGGATTTCAGTTTTATGTAACTGATAAAACAGAAAAATAAGCACTGTCTACAATGCCTACTGAGTCTCAAAGGATCATGAATGCCACCACTGTGTCTGTGTGGACTAAAATTAGTCTCACTCCCCTCAGTAAGTTACTTTTTCACCTACTAGACTCTTTGATAGGGGAACACTAAGCCCAATATTCTGAAGGGCAAGTTACAGCTGCTACCAGTAATAAGTTCAGATAACCACTTCAAATAATCTCTCAGGGCGGGGAAAAAAGTAGAATAGTGGAAGCACCAATTTGTTCTTCTATTACAATGATTTTCAACTGGTATGCTGCAAGAATTTTTAAAATATGCAATACCCGACTATTTAGTCAGGGGCACTGACCTGCTTTCCCTTAAACTGTCAAATAAAAATGACAACAGCCAACATAACAACAGCCATCCTGTGTGAGTGAATGAAAATTATACCTATTTTTTTTTAGATTGGCAAAAATGTGTTTTTTTGGAGTGCTACAGAATTTTAGTAGTTTACATGTGCCATGAGATGAAAAAAGTTGAAAATCGCTTTTCTATTACGTAGCTTTCATAACACATCTGCAATGATTTGTTTACTCCCTGTCTTTCCCCAATGATCTGTGATCTCAAGGCAGGATTTGTGTCATTTTTAATACTTAGCACTGCCTGGTGCAAGGGTGCCCAATCTCCAGGCTATGGATGGATACTGGTCAGGGCCTATTAGGAGTTGGTGCACACAGCAGGAGATAAGTTTGACTCTAATGCACTTGAATCATCCTGAAACCATCCTCCCCCACCCCTCTCTGTGGAAAAACTGTCTTCCATGAAATTGGTCTCTGTTGTCAAAAAAAGGTTGGGGACCCACTGGTTTGGAATATAGTATGTTTAATGTTTATTAAATAGAAATGTTTGTTTGAAGCTTAAACTAAAAACTGATTTGAAAGACAGGTTTACAATGGTAAATGATGACAATACAAACAGCAGAGCAAAATCAAATCTCGTAATAATCCTATGTTTAAAACAATAGACTAGGTGTGTAGTGATTTAAGAGTCACAGCATTCAAAGAGTTTTCAAACCACCTTGGTATGCAGCAAGATACATAAACTTTCCTTTGAAGACAAAAGAGTTAAAAGGTATTTCAGATTTTCAATGACTGCTACATGACAGTAGTTTTTACCCAGGGCCCTAGATTCTTGAGGCCATACAAAGTAACAGTGCTGAGTTTCATAAAGCTTGGATGAAAAGATACATTTACTTAAGAGATAGTTTATTAGGCTTATCCATGTTAAATTAAAATGATCACAATAAACTTAGCAATTAGATCCAAATAATAAATTAAAAATCTTACCCAGTTAAGACAGTTATTATCCTCTCTAAAATTTGCTATTCCTAATTTATCTCTAACTCACAGATCAACGCATTTCAATTTAGCTTCTCCTGTGCTGCACTGAAATTAATCTTCAAGGTGACCACAGACTCTTCTTGTTCCTGTATCTAAATGACAGATTTGGTCCCTCTTACCTGAACCTACAGGCGACCTATATACTACTTGCTAACCAAAATGTTGTCACCTTAATTTCTCTGATGCTTGACTCTTGCTACCAGCACACTGCCATCTCTGGTTGCTCATTCTCATTTTCCACTGCTTATTCCTCTTCTTGAATAATTATCAAGGGAGTTAGTGGGGAGAGGCTGGGTGGTACTGTAATCCTGACCATAATTGTTTTCATCTGTTTTCAGTCAGCGAGCATGAGATCAGTTTACAGATAATAGTAAAAATTTATTTGCATGTGCCTTTACAAGTTTATTTTTTTCCAATTCTCTCTTGTATTTTAAGATTTCACAATTCAATTAAAATGATGAAACCACACTATAGCAGTCAGGCTTAGTGAAAGTGTGATAAAACCATCCGATTTCTTTACTTATCCTAGCCTTACACAGCTCCTATTCCCCACAGCCTTTAGTTTATAATGAAGTATGTCTGCCCAAAGTAGAACACGTCCAATAAAATGGTGATTCATCCCCCCTCCTTAGGGTTGTAAGACAATTACTCTTGCTTTTGAACTGTCATTTCCAGCTCCCATTGTTTGTTTATGCCAACAGAGTACTTAATTAAGCAGAGTATGTGATAAAATTTTAATGTGAATGATCCCAAACATAGATATCTTCAAGTTCATTACACACATTTTTGCTTTATGGTCAAGTCAGTTAGAATTATCTTATTTTGAACATTGATGTACCTGTATCCCTTGCAAAGTTGTCTTAATTTTGCAAGGCTGTACTTACAGAGCCAAAAAACAACCAACCAACTAACCAACAAACCAACCAACCAAACAAAAACAATCCCTCTGAATTTACCACAACCAAGATAAATTTAGAAGTGCTGGGGCACATGGTGGATTACTCAAATCATTTATGTATGAATTCTACATACTAGAGACCAGCGGTTCTCCAACTTCAGCTTGTATCAGAATCACCTGAAGGGCTCCATAAAGCAGATTGTAGGGCCCCGGCCCCAGAATTTCAATTCAGTAGATTTAGGGTAGGCACACAAATTCACATTTCTAACCAATCCTCTGGTGATGGTGGTACTGATGCTACTGATCTGCAGAAACACTACTGCAGATAAAAAGTGTGCTCCGAACTCTGATTAAGGAACAAATTGTTAAATCATCAACTTAATAAAAATTTCCTGACAACCATATTACCAGATTACTCATGGTTACTATGCTGTTCCTAATTTGCACAAATAACTGAAAGCAGATCATATTCTAATATTCTGAGATGTTATTTTACATTGTTTAATATTAAGTACATTACTATTTTTGTAATTAAAATCTTATATAAATACTGCAAATGATTTCCTTCTTTTAAAGTAAGAAATGTGGAGGCTCATACAGCTACATATTGAACATATGTAAATTATTTTAAAACACCTGAAAGTATTAAATTTTAACAATTTAACAGAAAACTATAATTTAGATCACCACCTTCTGCTCTCCCCCAAAATATTTTTTCTACTATTATGTTATTCTATTTAGACATTTTACAAACTTTCATCATCATAAGTCTTCTAGCAAAAGTCTTTGAAAAGGTCAAAAATAAAGAAAATTATTTTTATATAATCCTGTGTAGCTTACCACCAAATGTAAGAACATATTATATCTCCAGTTAAAGATGAGAACAAAATGTTCTACCATTTTCTAGGCTCACTGGTTTTGAGAATGTCAGCTATAGTCAAGGAAGAGATTTCTAAATTAAAACAGTGTTGTTTTTCCCCTTCTGTTCAGGAGCTAGAAGGCAACATGAACACTTGAGTGTCACACCAGCTGCTCTATCAGCCTACTCAGTTCTTAAGAGCTTCTATCCTGTCAGTTCACAAGAACCTACACTTAAAGGCTTAAGGAAACAGGATGCTCATTATGTCACTGAACAAGCTCACAAAAATAAATTTGGCAATATTTAGGGGGTGTAATTCTTATCTGTAAATTTAACATGAGTTTTTTGTTTTCTTAATTAAAAACCCTAGATTTCAAGGATTATTTATTCCAATATATAAATGACTACAGAACTATGAGCAGAAGACACTTTTCACGTCTTTATCTCCTTTTTCTTTATTTATACAGTTTGACAGTTGATCATTTTTTGTTATTTCCAGCTGTGGTTACTAAAGAACAGCTCAGTAAATCAATACTCACTTCTGTAACACATTCAAAGAGTCGGGCTAAAATTAAGGTAAGCTATACTTTAAGAGAATGTTGAGGCATAACCACTCCATCCTGATGATCCTTCAAACACTGGTTTCACAGAGTTCATGACCTTCATTCCAAGACTGTGATTTGTACTCTGTGACTGCTACTGAAGGGTAGAGCCTCACGTTAAAAGTCATCAGTTGAAATTGTTCTATTTTCAAGATTTCCTGTCTGGTACACTCTTACCTCTCTTTATTTCTCTTCACTTACATGGAATCTTGTGCATACATTCTGACCTACAACTTCAAAGATAGTTGAAGACCCCTTCTGATTGTATACTTGCCTCCCTAAAAAAGCTAAGTTCCCAATGGTCTGCAACTCCCGTTTTGCTCTTATGTCTCACTTGCTCTTTTATCCTCCTACTATACCCATCTGGTTAATTAGCTACCCTTGAATAGACATAACATCTGGCTGAGCGATTTTGTTTAAGATGTTTAAAACTGAGTTCCTAGTTCTATTAGAAACTTACTTTTCTTAGTTATAAACAATCCATTCACACATCTCTAACTTAGTAGCATGTCCTCTTTCTATTCCAAGTTTCCTAAATTACTCTCATCTTTATGCAGGCTACTAAAGTCTACCTCAAGACCTCATTTCTTTGATTGTCATCACAAGCTACCACCACCACTTCATACTGGTTCCTTTACTTCAGTTAAGCAATATTCAGATACATTCTACCACATAAAAGACTGTTCCCTTCAGTCTCCTCAAACAAGCCTCTCCTGCATTCTGTTAACAAAGCAAGTTATCCCTGTCCCCTTCCTTTTACCATACCTTGTAATAAGGTCTATCCTCAATGCCTCTTTCTGACGATCCATTCTCACCTTGATCCCTGGCAAATTGGACCCATCCTCACCCTTCTGAGCTGTCTCTCTATGGTGATCAGTAATATCAAGCTTAGTCCTGATCCTCCTATATATTTTGGGTCATCTGACAGTCTTCCCTCCTAGCCATTATATCACTAAGTTCTCATTAGGTCTCTATCCAATCCTTGTCAGCTCACATTCCTTGGCTTTTTAAATCTTTCCACACAGTAAATGAGGCTATCACCCAGGGGTCTCTTCCCTACAGTCTCTTTCTTGGCAGCTCATACCACATTGTGACCTACATCTAATGCCTTGATCAAGCTCCAGGCCCATGTTTTCAACTGTTAACAGACATTTCCATTGGAATATCTTGCAGCACATCAAACTCTATACTAAACTTATCACTGTCCCTTGCAAACCTGTTGTTCTTCTCCTTGGATATTCCTATCAGTCCCATACATAAATGAGTAAGCCTCAGGCCCAAGTCTCTTTCTTCAAGGAGCTTAAAGCTTAAATGAGGGAGAAAGACAAACATACAAGTAAATACAATTAAGTATTATAGAGAGCATCACCAAAGATTTAGTGAACAAAGGATAAACTGTTAAATGTGTACATGGCTTTGAGAAAGGCTTCACTGTCTAGGTAGGATATACCTAAGTTAAAGCAGAGGGAGGCACAGGTGGGAAGGGGCTCAAAACAAGCAGGTGTGATTGCTAGTCTGATACACTTGAGCATAGGAGAACAAAGAACACAGGAAACATCTATATATACTTCTGGAAGCTTTCTTAAAAGACTTTGTTCTCTCCTCAAATACAACTTAAACTTACTGAGGGCAGTAGCTACAATTTGCTCCTGTTACTGCTGTTACAGAGGCTAACAGATTGCTCAATTGTTCACTAGAATAAAAATGGGTAAGAATAAAGTTTAAATTGTAAAAGCATAATGCATTTAAAATCCTCAAATTCCCCTAACAGAAAGTCAAAATAAAATAAATAGGCAAACACACATAAAAAAAGGAAATAAAACTTCAGGTTAATTTAGTATTGAGAGGGAGAAAGCATGCAGTTTTCAAAAATTCTTGACTTCTCAATTCTTTCTGGTAATTTTTTTAAATACAGATGATTTAAATAATCTTATAAAAGTAATGAGAGACTTGTGTCATCTTTTGGGAAAGATAGAACATATTTAATTTCTTTTTGTAGCAACTGCATATATCTTTTGATCAGAAGAAAGGATTACTTTCAAGATGGTGACAGACACTGGGCAGCATCTCGCCTGTAAGCATCTCCTCACTGCAGAGGTCTTCAACAGAAGATAGCGTCAGCATGGGTGTCATATACTAAATTGGTATTCCTCCTCTCATTCATTTGTTTCAGTTTCAGTGTTGCTGTCAAGCACCTCACCTCCTTCTTCTCCAGACAAATTTCAAATGAAGTCCCTAAGGTTGTTCTCCTAATGAAAGTTAGCCTGTATTCCCTTTCCACTAACTTCTCCTTAAAGGAACAGTTAAAATGACCCCCTCTACTCTGAACCCATGACATGGAATTAGTCTATTTCTCTGGGCTGCTATAGTCTGCTTAAGCCACTATCACATTACTTGTGTACCTACCTCTCTTTCTGATGAAACTATAAGCTCTGAGGGCAGGATGGTCTTGCTCATTTCTGTATCTCCTAGTGACCACTACAACCACAGCACTTGCACACAGAAACTACTCAATTCAGTGTAACTGAACTGAAACACAGAGTATGTAGCAAAGCACTGAAGACAAACAGTGGTCTTTTAGTAAGGCTCATCTCAAGTGCCAGCAAAAATGATTGTCAATTCCAGAGAAGCAGAGATTCTTTCAGCACTAGAGAGCATGCCTGGCTCACCACCAAATCATAACTATGCTGATGGCAGGTCCATAACTTCTTAGATTTCATTCCAGCACTTTGCCATACTAGCTGAGTGACCTTACAGTGTTTCAGCTTCCTCACTTGTTAAATAGGGATAACACTATATACCTCATAATTTTTGAGATGTTTAAAGATATGAAATATCTTAATATCATTTCAATATCTTAGTACCTGGCACTCACTAGCCATTTATTTATTACAATTAGCAGTAACAATTTTAATTAGTTTCCAGTAAACTGTCATATTCAGCATACATTATATAATACTTAAGTTAGCCTATTAATACACAAGGCTTGTAATACATATATCTTAAATAAACAGACTTTTTAATTCAATATTTGAATTTGCTATCTTTAAATATAATGACATCTAATAGTATTTAAGAATGAAGAAGACTATCATGCATTCAGAATTTCATAACAGCTGATCTATGAACTAGATTGGTCTACTTAATTTTTTTATTTATACGTTAAATTTTACTGTATTTTTTCCATTACCATTTAGTCCCCTTACACCCCCCTCCCCCCCAGCAATCATCACCCTGTTGTCCATGTGAGTCCTTTTTCGTTTTTCCTTGATCCCTCCCACCCCACCTTCCCCGACCCTTTAGCTGTCACCTACTTTCCATCTATGAGTCTGTCTCATAGTTGTTTGTTAGTTAAGTTCGTTCATCAGATTCCACAAATATATGAAATCATATGGTATTTATCCAATTCATCTACTGATGGACACTTGGGATGCTTCCAAATCTTAGCTATTGTAAATAACGTGGCAATTGACATAGGAGTGCTTATGTTCTTTTGAATTAGTGTTTTGGGTTCCTTCACATATATTCCCAGAAGTGGGATCACTGGGTCAAAAGGCAGATCCATTTTTAACTTTCTGAGGTAACTCCATATTGCTTTTCACAGTGGCTGCACCCATGTGCATTCTCACCAAGAGTGCAAAAGGCTTCCTTTATTCCCACATCCTCTCCAGCACTTGCTGTTTGTTGATTTATTGATGATAGCCATTCTCACGGGTGTGAGATGGTATTTCACTGCGATTTTAATTTGCATTTCTTTAATGATTAGTGATGCTGAGCATCTTTCAAAATGTCTATTGGCCATCTGGATTTCCTTTTTGGAAAAGTATCTATTCAAGTCCTTTGCCCATTTATTTTTTTTTAAAGATTTTATTCATTTATTTTTAGAGAGAGGGGAAAGGAAGGAGAAAGAGAGTGAGAGAAACATCAATGTGTGGTTGCCTCTTACACATCCCCCCCACTGGGGACTTGGCCCACAACCCAAGCATGTGCCCTGACTGGGAATCAAACTGGCGACCCTTTGGTTCACAGCCTGAGCTCAATCCACTGAGCTACATCAGCCAGGGCCTTTTGCCCATTGTTTAATTGGGTTGTTTGGTTTTTTGGTGTTGCATTTTTTAAGTTCTTTATAAATTTTGGATAGTAACCTCTTATCAGATGTACCAGCAAATGTGTCTTCCCATTCTGTGGGTTGTTTTTTTCATTTTGTTAATGCTTTCCTTTGCTGTGTGAAAACTTTTTAGTTTGATGTAGTCCCATTTGTTTATTTTTTCTTCCCCTTGCCTGGGGAGATATACCCAATACAAATTTTCTATGAGCAATGTCCGAGATTTTGCTATGTTTTCTTCCAGGATGTTTATGGTTTCAAGTCTAACACTTAATTAAGACTTTGATCCATTTTTAATTTATTCTTGTGTGTGGTGTAAGGTGCCCCAGATTCATTTTTCTGCATGTATCTGTCCAATTTTCCCAACACCATTTACTGAATAAACTATCTCTAGCCTATTGTATGTGCTTGCTTCCTCTATCAAATATTAATTGACTATAAAGGTGTGGGTTTATTTCTAGGCTCTCTATTCTGCTCCATTAATCTATGTGTCTGTTTTTGTGCCAGTACCACAGTGTTTTGATTACTATGGCCTTATAGTCTAGTTTCATAATAGTGTGATTCCTTCAACTTTGTTATTCTTTCTCAGGATCACTTTTGTTATGTGGGGTCTTTTGTGATTCCATATAAATTTCTGAAATATTTGTTCTAGTTCTGTGAAATACGTCACTGGATACGAATTGACAGGAATACATCACTGGAAGAAATCCTGACAGGAATTGGGTTGAATCTATAGATTGCTTTGGGTAGTACGGACATGTTAATGATGTCAACTCTTCCAATTCATGAACACGGTATGTACTTCCACTTATTTGTATCCTCTTCAATTTCTTTCTTCTGTGTCTTATAATTTTCCAAGTACAGGTCTTTTATATCCTTGGTTAGGTTTATTCCCAGGTATTTCATTTATTTACTTCTTTTTTTGAAGCAACTGAAGACCAGTTTACTTTAAAACGAATAGTACAGTGGCATCCCAGGGGGAAGAAAATGGTTTTTTACTCACAACCAGTATTAGATGATTAATTTCTGAAGATTCTTAAGAGACTTATGAATAAAGATTAACCTGTAAAACTCTTTGTGACACAATTTGCAGGGTGAAAACACAGAAATACAATCTCTGCAATAGGTATAACCACACATAATTCACATACCAAAAAATGGAGAAGAACCAGAAAAAATGTGGGGGGAAATAAGCTAATTTTTCAGAATAGCTTACAGATTTTCTTCCTCCCTAAATGCCTTCACTGTTATTTCCACAAATTAAAACAAAAGTATTTCCCTGTAACTGTTAGGCGTTCTGACTTTACCTATCAGCATTACACAGAAATCCCAGTGCAATGAAAATTTACAAGTCTGATACTGACCCACAATATCCTTACCAAAACTGGGAACATTTTAAAGTTAATGCCTACGACCTAGAACATAATATGCAAAATGTATAGTAACAGCAAACTCTGCTTTAAGAATCTTAATCTTAAAATGCAGCTCTGGCTGGTGTGGCTCAGTGGATTGCACGATGGCCTGCAAACCAAAGGGAGGCCAGTCTGATTCCCAGTCAGGGCACATGCCTGGGTTACAGTCCAGGTCCCTGGCTGGGGGTGCATGAGAAGCAACCACACATTGATGTTTCTCTCCTTCTCTTTTTCTCTCCCTTCCCCTTTCCATAAAACTTAATAAAATCTTTAAAAAAATACATAAAATGCACCATGCAAACTATCAATCAAGGAAGTACAAATAATCATTCATATGTTCAATGCTGGTCTGAGCAAAGAGTAGACTAAATGTAAAAGAAGAAAAAAAATGACACACTACAGCAGGGATTTTCAACCTTTTTCATCTCATGGCACCCATAAACTAATTAGTGAATAAAATTCTGTGGAACAGCAAAAATATACTTTTTGCCAATATGACACAAAAAATACGTATAATTTTGATTCATTCACACCAGACAGCTATTGCTGTGTTGGCTGTTGCCATTTTTCTTTTCTTAATTTGACAATCTAAGGGTAAAGAGATCAGTGCTGCTGACTAAATAGGTACTGCGTGACTTACAATTCTTGAGGTACAACGGTTGCAAACTGCTGCACTACCGAAAAGACACAGGCACACACACAACAGCAGAACGATCTCAAAACCTGATCGTACGGAAAGTAGTACAGTGTTGCAGCCCTTTGCGTTTAACGGAAAGGCTTCAAAACTCATTAACAGACTTAGCCTCTCATAGTAGAAAATATCAGGACCATGTGGAAGGAATTAAATTTTAAAATCACAGTATCAGATTAAACCATATGACACTGTTATTCTTGTAGATGAAAGCCAGTAGAATACCAGCAATTTCATATGGTTCAACCTACTCTAACTGAGGAGAGCATCCAAAAAGAACATGCTAAAAAGAGCAAAATGGAACATAGGACTCAAGGTCTAACATAGGCTTGATGGATAACTTAATGGAGAAAAAAAGTACTTAACAGTCAGAAATGGACTGGTCAAACATGAAAGCACAGGCAAAGGACAAGCAGAACAGAAAAAAAAAATAACCCCAAACTCTGGCTTTTCTCCTTCATGTAGAGTTTAGGGGTGACAGTATTCCCAGCTATAGTTAGGTTTCAGCAGTATTTGTATCCTAAGAATTTTAACACTGAGTGTAGTTATCAGGCTACGAAACCTGTGCCAGATACTATGCTGAGCGATTTATAATACACTCTACACAGATCTTTCTAACTAATCCTCCTAACACCCTAAGAACAAGGTACTATCATTACCCCCAATTGCCAAATAAGGTAACTGGTGTTTGAGAGGTTAAGAAAAGCCTGACTCCATTACACATTCCAAACATATTATACCACTTGTTCTGCCTACATACTCACTAAGCAACCTTCTAATTATAATGTGGTTTCCCATGTGGCAAATCCATGGGGAAGAGAATGTGCTAGCCAGGACTTGCGAGTCTGTTTCCCAAGGCAGTTTTTTCCTCCCTGTAAATTAATAAATTGACATTCTGATTCTTATATCAATCTCATGAGCTTTGATAATATGAGCCTGACCCAAAAATTGATTATTGGAGTGTAGATGAACTGGGTTTCAGAACCTGAAAGTCTCAGACTCTTTACCAAGGCACTGGGTTGCCCAAAAAGTCTGTTATGGAATAAGTTTTTTTCCGTAAGATGGCTCTAGTAGTGCTTAGTTGCCCTTAACTTCATTCAAAACAATTTTGTTAGACTCAATTGTGACAGCTATCATATCAGCATGCATTTAAAATAAACTTATCAAAATTGGTGGATTTTTGTGTAGCCATTTTAATACTGAAGATGGAAGAAAGTACGTAACACTTTCAGTGTACCATGCTTTATTATTTCTAGAACGGTAAGGACGCAACTGAAATGCAAACAAAGATTTGTGCAGTGTATGAAGAAGGTGCTGTAAATGAGTGAATGTGTCAAAAGTGGTTTGCAAAATTTCTTGGTACTACTGACCTTTTGGCCAAATAATTTTTTGCTGTGGGGCTGTCTTATGCACTGGATGATGTTTAGCAGCACCCCGGCCTCTACCCACTAGAAGCCAATAGCAAGAGTTAGCCAACATAGTCAAAATATTCAACTCAATGAAGTTATTGGTACAAATGAAAAAATGCCTTTTATTTTAGGGAAAAAAAACATAATGGACTTTTTGGACAACCCGATAAATCTATTAAGGCATGCAGTACCTATCCTGTGAAGGCAGTATGAGGGACAGCCAATCCTCTTCCCCTCAAGAGAGGACATATCCCAACATCATCATTACCAGACTCTTACTTTTGGAAATCTCTAGAATACAAAGAGGCAACAATGAAGGGACAAGATTCTAATACTGATTATGCTCTGCAAACATTTAATCCTGAGCAAAGGTCTCTAGTTCCTTCCTCAGTCTCATTTTTCCCATGTATAAAATAGAGAAGTTCGGCCCAATAATCTTATATTTGTGTCCTATCTAACACCTATGGCTGCCTATTTGGTAAACATTCCTCCTTTGCCTTCCATGTGTAATTTCTAGTTCTCTCTCTGAGCATTCCTTCCCTGTGCCTCTGAGTGCCAACCCCAGTCACATTCTTTCTGCCTCTGTATCCAACCAGTGAAGTCTGGGGTCCTCTACTCTATTCTCACCAGCATTCACAGTTATGGCTCTAGATTTTTATTTATAAATACTACCTGTACTTCTCATTGTCTGATTACTATGAATCATAAAGAGTCTAGTATGATTTTTGCACACACTTGAGGATTCGAACAGCTACTGTCTTCATCTGAAAGACCCACATGCAAATCAACAGTCTTGGGTTCAGGATTATAACTGGGTATTAGTATTTTCTTTTCCCAAGTTTTGTCTCATTTCTACTTAGCTTATCTACAAAGCTACACTTCCAAGCCTCATTTCTCTCTCATCTCCAAAACCTTACTGGTAACTTAATTTTTAGTTCTAACGTCAAGCTCAAACCCCAAAACTCCATTCCTATAACCAACCCTCAAATTCCTCTAGACCAGCCTTTTTTGCAGAAGGCTAATTCACAGTGTGTTGAGAGTTACAGTCTAACTATAAAAGGTCAGCACAGTAAACAGGTTTCTTTGGTCTGAGACTTTCCATAGCCTTGCACATTTGTGAACCTACAAGAGGGAAATATTATATGTAGCATTTCCTGAACTTATTTTTAACTACTCTTTTTTTTTTCCCCATCGGGCACCTATTAATATCTCTTGGAACCAGTGTTTCACAGAATACTTTAAGAAACACTGTTCTGTTCTTCCTTATTTCAGTCGAAGTAACAAACAGTTAAGCTCAAAAGGCACCTCTAATTTCTCACTCGATCCTCAGTAACCAATCTGGTAGCTAAGTTCCTTTTCCTTTCCAATCTTACCATATTCATCCTTTCTGTTCTCTCTGAAACACAGAATTTCAGATCCTGTCATACATAACAGTTATAAATCATGCCACAAAATAAATATTAGATGTGTTGCCATCAACCTTCAAGCTGCTATGAGGATTAAAAGAGAATGAATGTGACATCTTGCATGCGTCTTTCATCAGCATCCAACATTTCTCTCTGAGAGCTAGTTTACATTTGTTCTTCATTATTGTGAATTTTAATTCAAAGCTTAAGAATATCCACTTTTTTGATAAGACTAGCAATGGTCTTATAAATAGCAGCCATGATTGGGAACTTTTATGTTAAGTAATTAAATAAGAAATGTGGGTAATACAAATATGATGTAAGTAAAAACAGTGGCACAGTGGGTGGAATGCCCAACACTGGGTCACCACCCTCTTCAAAATATGATCAGAAGATACAGAACAGGTAACAGCTTATAACTAGTTCCTCATTTATTAAAGTATTTAATGTGTTGGCAGTTTTTTTGAGCCTTGTATCTGTAAATTATGCACCTCCCTCAATGAGTCAAGGTTTCAGAAGAGGTGAAGACTATCACTCCTGTACATTGATTTGTAATCCCTTACTGACATTAGCACGAAAAGAACAGGTATCCAAAATACTATTTCCTCATTCAGGTTGTACCTGAGTGCTAGGTGTTGGAGACACAGCGAAAAACAAGACAGAATCAACTCTGTTTTCACAGAACTTATATTCTTCTGGAGGAGATATAGTTATATATAAAAACCTATATATAGTTATTTATATAAATATATATAGCTTTATATACAGGTACCTATATAGCACTATATATATATATAAAAATCTGTATCTCCTCCAGAAAAATATTTATGGAATTATACAATTATTGAATTACAATTGAGGTAACTACACTGGGTTGGCCAAAAAGTTCATATGTTTTTTTTCTGTAAAATGAAAGACATTTTTCATTTTCACTAGTACCTGTATTTGATTTGGATATTTTGAGTAAGTTGTTTATCTCTCGCATGTTATAATGTTCATTGTTCTCAAATAATGTCTTGATTTGATCGCTATCAACTTCAACTGATCTACCTGACCATGGAAGATCATCCAGCAAAAAATCTCCAGTACAAAACTTCGCAAGCCAGTTTTGACACATTTGATCAGTTACAGCACCTTATCCATACACTGCACAAATCTATTTTTTGCATTTCAAGTGTGTTTTTACCTTTCTTGAAATAATAAAGCATAATATACCGAAAATGTTGCATATTTTCTTCCATCTTCAATATTAAAATGGCTACACAAAAATTCCCCAATTTTGATGTTTCTTAAAAAAATGTACACCGATATGACAGCTGTCACAATACAGTCTAAAAAATTGTTTTGAATGAAGTTAAAGACAACTAAGAGCTACTATAGCCATCTTATAGAAAAAAAACAAATGAACTTTTTGGCCAACCCAATACTAAAGACCATGTATCACCATGTAGGTTTCCAAGTTCAGCTGAATCACCCTTATCTTTCACAGAGAAAAGTGGAGTAGAGTGGGGGAGATACACCATTGTTCATATTTTACCAATAATGAAAGGGGTTATAATTGAAATAACAATCATACTGACTGGCAAAAACTTCCATTTATTCTTCAAAATGAGTGTCTACTGTGTGTTACGCATTATTTTAGAAAGCCAGAGCTCCGTGGCAAACATGAACATGTTCCTGCCCTAATGAACCCTGAGTTCCACTAATTACCTGTGTCTTCCATCTATTTTCTAGTAATGATAAATACCTGAAAGAAGGACAGCGTGCAAGGTAAGAGCCCTATCTTAGTGAATATGAAGAGTATTTTAGTGAGGAGAAGATGAAGAATATTTGACTCTCCTCAGCAATGACAAGGAAACATCCTCAAGAAGATGGGGAGGAAGAGCATTCCTGGTGCAGGGAACAGGAAGGTCCTGAGGTAGAAACAAGGGTGAGATGTCCCCAAGAGACTGAAAGAAGGCCAGTGCAGCTAGTGCACAGTGTACAAGGAAGAGACCAGAGAGAATGGAATTGAGAGAGCTGGAAAGGGGCAGATATGGAAGGCCCTGTAGGCATGACAAGGAGTTTGAAACTGATTATAATGTGATACTGTCTGATTTGTGCTTTAAGATTATTCTGGCGTCTATTAAAAATGAACCAGAGTGGGGAGAGGAAATAAAACTGTATCTACTTTTGTCCATTTTTCTTTTTAGACAAGAAAATGAAAATCGTAACATCTCTAAAACAGTGGGCATAGTCAAGGGTACTACTGCATCAAGCAAAATTATTGACCTATTAACTACCTCTGCCTCCCACAGAAGGAGTCTGTATAAAAGACTTTTATACTCTGACTACATCAGTGAATAATGAAGATAAACAGGATAACTTATGACCAAAAATAAATGTGACTAACATAGTTTGCCTGAAAAAAAAATACCAAAAAACCCACGTTTCAAACTATGGTGATTCCACAATGGAAATCAATCCCTTCATGAAATACAGAAGGATTAAATAATGTGGTTTCTGAGAATTTTTAAAAGTAATTTTTTAAGTGGTCATCTAATTTCCATTTCATGTTTTCTTCTAGTGGGTAGAAAAAGAAGAACTGGTTAGTGAGTAACATCAGAGATGGCTCAATGACTAATGAGCCTGCTAATTAAGTCTTATTCCTTTCTCATCTTTATACTGTTATGCATGTTCTTTATCCTTCCAGAAAGATTTCTTTACTTCTTAAGTGAGTCTTAAGCTCTAAAGCCTGTTTAAAAGCCTGCTAGGGAATGAGAAGTGGTAAGGATGGGCATCCACACAGTAAGATTTCTCCTACCCTCTCCAATATATTTGGACAATATGGTAACAGCTTTAGGACTAAAAACATGGTCTCCAGGCATGGGAAATAAGAAGGTATTTTGTGTCTGTTTTACTAGCAACAATCAAGAATTGCCTTAAGAAGAAACTGAACCTGTATACTGCCAGAAAAGTTCAATATCAGCAGTACAAAAAGTCGAAATAAACTTGGTATAAATTTTTAAAATTTAAGCAAATAACTCTAGAGGTATGTTTGCAATTTATTCTCCAAGGGTTCCTCATTCACATATTTACAGATGTTGTGGTAGTCAATATGCTAGGCACCCATCAAAGTGCAGTATTTTGTGAAATCGGGTATTTTACAGGAATCATAAAGTTCTTCTGTTGAATCAGCTAAGTAGTAACACTTAGATTTACAATTCCCATTTCACAGTTACTTCTATGCTTCCTTGGCTACTACCTCAAACCATACCTTGGTTTATACTCCTGAGTAGATCTAAAATTATTTTAGGCATTAAAAACATTCCTTGTTTCACTCTCTCAGAAAAGGTAAACATTATACTAACTTTCAAGCCAAGTTCAGAAAAAGGCATTTGAAGATGTTCTATGGCATGAGTTAGTGAAAATCACCCAGACTGTTTCGTTAAGGCCTAAAACGAGGAATGATTTTTTAAAATAGTTTTAAAGGATTAAGGGGGGAAAAAAGCAACAAAAAATATACATGCTCATGAAAGTCTAAAATATTTACTATCTGATTGTTTACAGAAAAAGTTTGCTGGTCTCTGGTCTGAGACAAACAGTTCCCCAAAACCATCTCTGTATCCAAATCATTTAAAGGGAGGGAGGGAGGGTGGAAGGAAGGGAAAAGAAAGAAGGTAGAAAAAAACAGAAAAGACACAAGACAAGAGAACAAAGAAAAAAAAAAAAAAAAGAGTCCTAGACCTCATACCAACAGAATCAGTCTCCAGAGCTAGGATCTAAAACAATCTTAAATTTTAAAAGCTCCTCTGGAACTTCTGAGTAAGGAGAAAAATGGTAGAAGCCTGAATCCCAATCTCTCTCTCCCAAAAATATAAAATCACAAAGTACAAATAAAACCATACATGACCTTCAGTATTAGTAGGAGACAGAATACTACAAACTTCAAATTACCTATAAATAGAGAAATAAACACCAAAATCCGACAGAGCTCCCACTGCCTCTATAAGCATCTGGATACACAGCACAGCAGAGCTTAAAAGACTATGAAAAGAAGAGAAAAGGGGACCAGACAACACAGATGAAGCACTGAGAAAAACCACTTGCTGGAAAATGAAGTCCAACATCAGGTGCCAAATACTGAACACTGGAAATTGGTAGTTCACAGCATCAGCTACATAGGAGATTAAACAGGAAGAGCAAGTGTTTCCTGGGGAGACACATCAATAGAGAAAGGAGGTGCTCCATGGAGATATGGCAATAAATGAAAAGAAGGAAAAATTAAGGATGCTACAGAAACCAAAGAGAGAAAGAAACACAAGTTCCCACCTAATTCCCTTCACTACTGCCATCATTTTTTAAAAATGTACTTTGCTATTTTGACAGGAGACATTAATCAACTAAGAACCCTG
The DNA here is from genome assembly GCA_028533065.1 of Trachops cirrhosus. Classification (NCBI taxonomy): domain Eukaryota; kingdom Metazoa; phylum Chordata; class Mammalia; order Chiroptera; family Phyllostomidae; genus Trachops; species Trachops cirrhosus. Next base: position 74,697,880 of record CM052539.1, read on the forward strand.
TCCACGAGAATGAGGGTGGGGGATCTACCCAATTCCATAAAAGCTACTGTAGAAAAGAAAACAGAAAACTCAAATCACAACATTACAGCTGACAAACATTCTCCCCATAAAACAATGATAACACACCAGAAACAATGAAAGATTAGAAAACTGTAAAGCAATACTTCAAATTGAATTAACCTCAAGCAAGTATTTGGAGATAAAAATAGAAGCAAATATTCAAAAACTAAAAATAGAAATGAACAAAAATCAAGTAAGAAACCCAATGACAACTGATCTTAGAGTGAGAGAAAAAAGAAAAAAACATTTCTGAAATTGAGTAAATTACAAAGTGCTCAAGGGAAAATGAATGTGTGCGAAAATCTAACAACAGACATTGCAGAAAGGCAAAATAAAAAAAAAGGAGAATGAAAATGAGATAAAGAATCGAGGAGTAAACAGGGTCAAAGAATGCATCTGAAATATAACATGTATAATAGACCCAGCATTCTATAACTGAAGTCCTTTAAGAAAACAATACAATGTAATAAACTACTATTTAAATTATATTTCAAGATGTCATTCCAGAAATGATAGAAAATCTAAACCACTATACTTGGTCCACTATATACCTCGGAAATTTAACACAGAGCAATCTACCTAAAGATACATCTCAGTAAAAATACTAGAGTTTAAAGATAAAGGGGGAAAAAATCCTTAGAGCAAAAAATAAACTTTAAGAAGTAATAAAATCAGAATTTCAAAAGCAATATATATATAAAAGAAAACTGGAACAACATTTTCAAGAAATGTAAGAATGTGGGAGCAAAGTCTGTATCAAGTCTAAAGAAATAAAAGAAAAACAGTTCTGAATATACAGACTGAGAAATACCAGATACACATGCTGTTGCTGAAAATTTACAAGATGAACTTCAATCAAGAGATAACCGGGAAGCTTTGGCGAAAGAACTAATGGTGAACATTAAATATATCTAAATGTAGAGCTGAGACAAAGGTGGAAACATGGTTAAAAGAACAGAATGTACATCTTCTAACATTGACAAAGTAGAAAAAATGCACAAATATAAATAAAATGACAAAAGAGGAAAATACCTTTCTGCAGAAGAAATAAAATAAAACAAATTGAAAACCTCCATGTAAATAAATTTTAACACCTAGATGAAATGGGTAATTTCTTTAAGAGAATACAACTTACCAAAATTGACCGTATCAGGACATGGCTGGTGTCACTCAGTGGACTGAGCGTGGGCCTGCAAACTAAAGCGTCGTCAGTTTGATTCCCAGCCAGGGCACATACCTGGGTTTGTAGGCCATGTCCCCAGTAGGGGGTGCACTAGAGGCAACCACACACTGATGTTTTACTTCCCCTGTTTCTCCCTCCCAGAGCCCTCTAAAAATAAATAAATAAAATCTTTAAAAAAATTTGACCATAGCAAAGATGAAGAAATGAAAATGTCACCAGAGAAAAACAGCCACAAAAGAGCACCAGGTCCACGGGGTTTCACAGAGAAATTCTACCAAACTGTTGGAGGCCAGAGCCCCAATACTACATACATGGAGAATAGAAAATAAAATTTTCAAGTTTCTTATGAAGCAACTATAACATCAATATCTAAACATATTAAAGAAAGATTAAAGTTGCAGACCATTAGTAATCTTGAAAATTTATTCTAATATTTAGGATTTCTGGAAACAGATTCCAACACCATATTAAAAAAATATGGCATAATAAAGTAATATTTATACCAGAAATACAAGGACAGTCCAACATTAGAAAATTAGTAAAAAAGAATGAATGGACAGTTAATGTATCTCAATCCTAAAGTCAGTATCTTAACAGGAAATACAAGAGGTAGGTGAGAAACAAGAAAAGAATGTCCACCCTATCCATTATTATGTAACCCAATGAATTAGACAAAACAACTAGAGATATTAGAACTGAAGAAACATAAAATAATCTCCACAGATGACATAATAATGTATCTCAACTAAGAGAATCAATGAAAACTTAATGAAACAGTTAAGTCATAGCATTAAAATTAACACACAAAAATCAATGGCCTTTACATACATAACTATTGATAACAATCAATTAGTAAGATATAATGGAAAACTCCATCACGATATCCACCAAAAAATATTAAAAATGCTCAGGAATAAACTTAAGAAAATTTTAAAACCTATGTAAGGAAATTCTATACAATGCTCTTGAAAGACAAATAATGCAGACTTGAACAAATGGAGAGACATTCTTTGATTATGATTAGGACATACCAACACCATTATGAGGTCAGCTTTCCCTGAGTCGATCTGTAAATGTCAAGCAATCCAAATAAAAACAAACTTTTTTTTTTGGAACCAAATGAATTAATATTTAAGTTTACATGGAAAACTAAATACATAATAGCCAGGAAACCACAGCAAAGGAGAGGCTATGATGGGAAGATTAGCCCTATAAAATATTAAAACATACTGGAAAGTCCCTATGAATAAAACACTGTGGTAGTGATACATGAAAAGACCAATGGACTAGAAGAGAAAGTCCAGAAATAGACCCAATGACATACTGAAAGTAGGACATGATAATGGTGATAACTCAAAATACCTGACAAGGAGGGTAAGCAAAGATAGGCTTTTTCACAGATAGTGTTGGAACAACTGAATTGTTATTTAGGCATAGATAACATTAATAATCTATAAGATATAAGACCACTAAGAATAAACTCCAAGGAGATCAAAGTAATGAATATAAAAATTAGAAGAAATATAGATGAATCCCTCTATAATTGAAATTAGAATGTAAAGAAAAGTTTTCTTACTATGACTTAAAATTCAGAGGTATTAAATCAGATTAATAAATTTGACCACAAAATTAAACTTCTACATGGTAAAATACAAACATAAGCCAAGTCAAGATATAAATAACAAATATGGAAAAATATTAACATCATTGAAAAGAGGCTACTTTCCCTATTACATTGAAGAAAAGTTTTTAAAGATTTTATTTATTTATTTTTAGAGAGAGGGGAAGGGAAGGAGAAAAAGAGGGTGAGAAACATCAGTATGTGGTCGTCTCTCGCATGCCCCCCCCCACTGGGGACCTGCAACCTAGGCATGCATGCGCCCTGACTGGGAATCCAACCAGTGACTCTTTGGTTCACAGGCTGGCACTCAATCCACTGAGCCATACCAGCCAGGGCTGAAGGAATTTTTTAAGTTGAAGGAAAAAAGGCCAAATATCCTAATGAAAAATGAGCAAAAGTCACAAATTACAAAAATATTAAAAGAGCCCTTAAGAGGAGGAGAAAGATATTCAGTGTCACTCATAAAAGACAGGAAAATTAAAACTATGATGAAATACTGTCTCTCACCAAACACATTATCAAAAACCCTGAAGCTGGAAAATGTACTGTTGAATGAGGCCTTGGGGAACCAAACTGATTCATCGGCAATTTTTGCAAAATGTTATGTGGCAGTTTTAAAATACAACTGCGAAGTTTTGACACTCATCCCATGGAGAGGTGGTGTTTCTGTCCCACCACTTAAATCTGGGCAGACTTGTGACCACTTCCCCCAATAGTACCAGACAAACAACATCATGGGACACCACGCTAGGTCATAAAAGGCTGTGGAGTTTCTGCCTGGTTGTCTTGAAATGCTCATTCTCTTGTTGAGCCCTCTCAAAACCGAGGTTGTGAATTCTGTGAAGAAGCCCAAGCTATACTGGGAGACCACCTGTACATGGTTCTGGCTAACAGTCTGAACTGAGACCAACTTCAGTTGTCTCAGTCCAGTCTGCCACACAGGCTGAGGCAAAAGTGGGTTTACAGGTGTATGGGCACCACGGAATTAATTCCTGAATTACTACTTATTAATTATTTTATTATTTTCCATAGGAACAACTATAAACCTAATTCTGTCCAACCCTGTATAGTTCTAGCTCCTAACTGTTCTCATAGCCTCCCAGCCATTTGAGACTTCCCAGTAGAAGCTGCTGACATTGTGGAGCACAGAAAAGCCTCCCCACTGCCCCCTACCCAAATTTCTGATCTAGAATCTAAGGCTATAATTAAAGGATTGTTTTATGCAGTTAAGTTTGGGGTGCTTTGTTAAGCAGCAATAGATAACCGGAATATGGCACATCGCTATGGAAGGGAATCTGACAATAACCAATAAAACCACTATTAATTTACTCTTCATCTCAGAAATCTCACTTTAAGGAATTTACTTTGAAGATGTATCTTAGCAATATAGAAATTGCTAACAGTTATTCACTGCAGCATTATTTATAACTTCAAAATGCTGGAAACTGCCTAAATGTGCAAACACAGGGGACTGGTTGCACACACAGCAGAGCACCACACAGCTACTAAAAAAGAGTACTGATGGTGTCTCCAAACCAGCATGGAGAGACCTGCAGGACATCCTAAGTAGGGAAACAAGTGCAGAACATATACTAACTTGTGTAAGAAGAAATAAGAAAACACACATCCGTTTGTCTTATTTAAAGGAAAAGAAACCCAGGAATAATAAATAAGAAAACTGATGACCTGCAAAAGGAGCAGAGCTGGGAGGGTTGAATGGAAAGAAATGATAATTCTAAGTAAACATTTTTATGCCTAGTTTTGAGTTTTGGAAGCACACTAGCTTTCTACCTATTCAAAATGTAATATTGAAACAAAAAGGGCTGTGGGAAAGAGGCTAAAACATAACACAACATAAGCAAATGAACTCAACTGTATTTCAAATGAATAAAATGACCACTCTGTAAGGGGTGGGGGGGAACCCAATGCAAGTAACTTTTAGAAACAGTATATTATTTTTACTATATGGACTTAGTCTGGGAAGAGGGGGAGAAGGAGCATAAACAAATCTTAAACTTCTCTTAGTACTTTTGTTTGTCACAGTGGCATAGATGTAGAATAAATAAAGCCTAAGCAAAGAATTAAAGATATAAATGTGTGGAGCTTCAATTCTCACAGTGGAAGTAGAGACAAAAAAAGGGGGGCAGGGGGAATGGGAGAAAGCAAAGAACCCAGTGGGCTGGACTGGAATGAAAGCTATCAGTATGAATTCTTAATTTCATATATATGTTTATATATATGAAATATATACACATGTATACTGATAATACACACGTTTATATGCTTATTAAAATACAAGAATCTCTAAGGAGGAGGAAAATATTGGTCATCACACATAACTATAAAATGAACTAGGACTGTTTCAAAACCCAGCCAAAATAAGCCACAACAAGAGCAAGTTGTAAAAGAAAAGTTCTGGAGCACCTAACACAGATGTTCACTTTATGTTCACTCTCTACAACTTATTCTTATCTGTTGGTCCACTTGAGATGAATTTGGGGGAAGGAAATTTGGGTTCCCTCCCTTCCTCGCCCTTTTGCCTTCTATCCCATATTAATGTAATGGGAACTCTCAGATCTCAGGCTAATTAGTACTATTAGTGACTTAGCTTCCTTTTTCAATTTTGCTGACCAATTGTTTATAGACCTATTTCTATAAAAAAATTTGTTTCCAATTCTAAATCAACAAAAATGAACTTTTAGAGCATAACCCAATTTCCTCACTGCCTACACTTTACCCTAAAAGTCCTTTTACACTAAGCAAATATTAAATTCTGAGCTTCAGGCACCACTCTACCTAATTTGTATTTTTCACTGTAGCCTCTGGCTTTGCCCTCCTTTCTTAGGATAAAGTCTTCAAATTTATAGATGGAATTAAATATGGCCAGGAAATGCCTCACCAAGAGGACATTCAGCAAAGAATTGAAGGATGTGAAAAGTATTTTGGGAATTAAATTCCTTAATAACAAGGCCTACAGACAGTTTTCCTCCCATTACAGACAACAGAAATGCTTGCTTTCAACCTACAAAAAAATACCTCCTTAACCCATTTAACTTTGAGTGAACACAATAGCCAGTAAGTAAAACCGGTATTTTCTCAATATTCTTTACTGCATCTTATATTTTCACTTTAGTCCTTCTCCTCACTCCCATCCACCAGGAGAGAATATCCCCTATTTTGGGGGCATTCTTCTGCAACTTCCCTTAATTAAACCTGCAATATGACATCAGGGATTCTCAGTCCCCAGACTGAGCAGCATCAATATACCTTGGAGCTTGTTAGAAATGCAAATTCTCAGACCCACTCCAGACTTCTTAAATCAGAACCTTTGTGGGAGCTACCCAACAATGTGTTTAAATAAGCCTTCCAGGTAATTCTGATACATGCTCAAGTTGGAAAACCATGTTCTACTGGGTTGGCCAAAAACTTTTCTGTAAGATGGCTATAGTAGTGCTTAGTTGTTTTTAACTATATTTGAACCTGTTTTGTTAAGATTGTATTGTGAAAGCTGTCATAAGTGTCCATTAAAAAACTCATCAAAATTGGTGAATTTTTGTGTAGCCATTTTAATATTGAAGATGGAAGAAAATACAAAACATTTTCGGCATATTAACATAATAGTTTTATTATTTTAAGAAAGGTAAAAACAATCGAAATACAAAGAAAGATTTCTGCAGTATATGGATAAGGTGTTGTGACTGATTGAATGTGTCAAAAGTAGTCTGTGAAGTTTCATACTGAAGATTTCTCACTGGATGATGCTCCACAGTTGGGTAAACCCATTGAAATTGACAGCAATCAAATCAAGATATTAATTGAAAACAATTAACATTATACCATGCAGGAGATAGCCAACATACTTAAAATATCCAAAGCAATAAAGTTATTAGTGAAAAAGAAAAATGGCTCTTTTATTTTATGGAAAAAAACATACAGACTTTTTGGCCAACCCCATAAATATTTGATTAAAATTACATTGTAGAGTGAATTTCTTTGCTTTCCCTGTTATGGACTGAATCATGACTTCTCAAACTTCAAAAAATTATATCCCTGACCTCCAATGCAACCATCTTTGGAAACAGGACTTTTTAAAGAGGTAATCAGGGTTAAATGAAGTCATAAAGGTAGTGATCCAATACGACTGGTGTCCTTATAGGAAAAGACACCAGAAAGGACCACACATAGTTTAAGGTAACTATCTACAAGCCACGATGAAAGGCCTCAGGAGAAAACAAAGAATGGTGACATTTTGACATTGAACTTTCAGCATCCAGAACTGTAAGAAAATAAATTTTTGTTGTTTAAATCAGTCAGCTAGCATATGGTATTTTGTTAAAGTGGCCCTAGCAGATTAATACATTCTCTTTTACCTCAAGCAATATTTAATTTTAATGCTTTTTCTCTCTCAGTATGAACTGAAAATCCTGGCCATTGTTAAAAGGAAATTCTCTGAAATTTTCTTAAGCATTTGCAAAACTCATTCTTCCTCAATCTCTCACCCATTTTAGATGACAAAGGAAGGATTATTTTATATCCCACTCCCCTGACATGATAATCCAAAAGTCTCCTGCTTAACCCATTAGAAATCTATTTCCAAGTACAAAATGATGCTGCTTCCAGTATCTACAAATCCATCCTTGAATTTGACTTTGCTCTACTCTTTGTAAGCAAAGATTAGACCCCTTTCTCAAATGTTTATCCACTATTCTCCCCTAGTACAAAAATGCCAGATAGCTAACGCACTTTTGAGAACAGTCACTTTTATTTTAGTTTGTGGTTAAGAATTTAAAAATCACAGCTGTGTTTTCCCTTTTAACCAATGGAGCCCATCATTAAACCTTTCAAAAAATGTAAAATAAAATTTTAGCACAAATAGTGGTATACTGAGTACACTCTTCATTAAAAATGCTAACATGTTAATGAATAGAAACCAACCAATTATACTTCTGAATAATCTAACTAGCCCAAGAGGTCATTCCACATGCTTCACTATGCTCACATCAGGGCACAGCCTATTTGAGTTCAATTTCAACATGAAACTACATGAATGGACAGGAGTTCATATCTCAAGTGTGTGAGGTATGTGATATGTATGTGTTCATGCACAGATCTATGTAACAAATTTATATTAGCTCAACTGACAGTATGTAGCACTTCAGTAGCCACATATAGACTAAGAGACAACTAGGTGTTAATCCGAATAAAAATTTGATCCTGCCTCTACCATATATCCATAATTAATTTAACATATCACCCTTGGAATGTTACTTACATTTTCTATAAATACAAATTTTCTATAAATACAAATATTATTAGCCTCCTTTAATTTACCAGTAGGTAAGGTCAACAAGCTGCCAAGCTAACCCACCCAGTACTTTTCTTATTTAAATAATACTGAGAATGTAATTTTCTTATAAGGATACAACCACAAAAAATCCTTTATAAAATGATATGAAACTAATTAATTAGAACACATGAATACATATTTAATTAGAAATTTTTTTTGACTCCAAGTTAAAGGGGCAGTCAAGTTTACAAATGAGATCAATTTTAAAAACACACTCCAGACTTTCGGCCAAGATGGAGGCATAGGTGGACGCACACTGTGCCTCCTCCCACAACCAAGATAAGGACAACAACAATTTAGAACCAAAATAACAACCAGAACTGGCAGAAAATTGATCTGTATGATGGTCAGGCACTCAAGGAGTGGAATTGGACACGTTCATCCAGACCCAAGGAGTGGAATCGGACCCATTCATCCAGACTGGGTAGGAGGGGAGGAGTCGGGCAGCCAGGCGCAGGTCGTGGAGCAGAGAGCCGAGAGCACTGGGACCTGAGGCTGGTAAGGATGCTCATAAGGCAACCTGGACGCACAAGGCAACCACGCTGGCGCACATGACTGCAGCAGGCAGACCCTGAACGCATAAGGGGCAGCTGGCTGGGCCCAGGCCAGGGTGGTGGCGACCTGCAGACCCAGCGAGGCAGCGATTTTGAAGCAAGGCACTGCACACAACTCAGGATCCCAGCGCCAGGAAACAGAGCCTTGAGGCACTGACTGAAAAGAAAGAAAGGTCCCACAGAGTGCACAAGCCCACCTACAATGGGAATTGGCACCAGAGGAGCTCAGTTTGCTCAGGGAAAGTGGCTAAAGGGATGGAGGTCCGACAGAGAGTGGAGCAAGCCCCACTGTTCCTTCTCAGATCCTGCCCCCACATACAGCATCACAACCCAGTGACTCGGGTGCCCCGCCCTGGTGAACACCTAAGGTTCGGCCCCTCATACATAACAAGTGTGACAAGACCAAAAAACAAAACAAAACAAAAAAAACCCAAAACCACAGAGATGGCTCAAGCAGACCAATTGAAAGCCCCAGAACTCATCCTTTTAAGTGACCAAGAGATAGCCAACCTATCAAATGCACAGTTCAAAGCACTGGTGATCAGGATACTCACAGAATTGGTTGATTTTGGTCGCAAACTAGATGAAAAAATGAAGGCTACAAAAAGTGAAATGAAGAAAAATGCACAGGGAACCAATAGTGATGGAATGAAGGCTGGGCCTCACGTCAATGGAGCAGACCAGAAGGAAGAAAAAAATATACAACCAGAAAAGAATGAACAAATAAGAATTCAAAAAAATGAGGAGAGGCTTAGGAACCTCCGGGACATCTTTAAACTTTCCAACATCCAAATTCTAGGGGTACGAGAAGGAGAAGAGGAAAAACAAGTGGAGAAGATATGTGAACAAATAATAAAGGAGAACTTCCCCAATCTGGCAAAGGAAATAGAATTCCAGGAAGTCCAGGAAGCTCAGAGAATCCCAAGGAGGAACACACCAAGGCACATCAGAATTACATTAGCCAAGGCAAAAATGAAGGAGAGAATCCTAGAAGCAGCAAGAGATAAGGGGATAGTAACCTACAAA